>JAJQOW010000018.1:6658434-6762616 GCA_037975125.1 Latrodectus hesperus | reverse complement strand
GAAGGTTCTGTTCTGTTCTTTTGAAAACACTTTCTGAAAGATAATATGATGAATAAAAATCCAGTTTGTATCATAGTTTTTCTCTTGTAATAAAAATGTTTTAAAAATTTTATTTGTAACTATGTGCGTAAAAATGTCTTCATTATAAACATTTTCTTAAAATCATTATTAGCTAATGATATTTATTAATTATACAAATGTATAAGATTTAAAAATTCATATTAAAATCATTTTTAAGCTAAATATTCATACAATGCAATTTGTTCTAAGTAACGACATTCGACATTACTACAGAAATAGTGACTGCTCTATAACAATAAAATGAAGGTTGGAAATCTAAACAGGAATTTCATAAGAACTATACGAATGAAAGTACATATCATTTTTAAAAGTATATTTACTGTGTGCTTATGTGTAAAAAATATACAAAATGAACCATAATTTCACTGCAAATATAAAGGTTTTTTGCATAAAAGCTTAAAAAACAATAGCTGACAAAGCAGATGAAAAACAAGTATGAACCATTTTTTACAATTTTCTCCAAGATTTAGCGTAGGAATTGTTTCCTTAACAGGTTTGTCGCTTAACGGTCATTTTTTGCACACGAGGGCTAATTAGACAGGGACTTACGGCTTAAAGTGGATTCCGAACCACTACAAACATCCATGCCCAAGGTGGGATTCGAATCCACGAACTGTTGAACCGAAGGCAAGAGCTTTTCTTTAACGGGACAAGTAATTCTGGGGAAAATATGATTTATAATAATTAACTCATATTAAATATTTTTTGTATTTAAATACATTTTTAATAATCTTCAATAAAATTTTTAACTTTAAGTCATGATGTTTAATATAAATAAAACCATGCTACATTTGAAATGGGAAGTACAATGATAATGTAACCTAACTAACTACCCTTTAATACTCTGAATTTTATAATTCAGTTTATCTAATGAGGACACAAATAGGAGATAAAATTAAATTAAGGAAAGGGAAATATTTTCCAAAATTTTTTGTCATAATGAAATAGAAGAAATGCATATTGTAAACGTACATTTATTAATAAATTATTTGTCAAATTACTTGAACCGACATTTTTAAAATAGTTCAAGTTTTGTTAGTTATAGCTGTTTGCAAAACCGGTGTTACAAATAATTCAGAAAAAAGTTTATCAAATAGAGGAGATACACTTGAAACCAAGAAAATAATCAGAAGCTTGTTCCTTGTGGCTTCTAAATAGAAATGTTTTAAGATGTTTAAATACTAGAATATTCGTATAAATTATTAACATTGTAGGTTAAAATTTGTCAAATTTTAGTTCATGATTAAATTATAGCTGGGAGCAATGGAGATGAGTTTAAATCAATGTGGCTAACTCACACACTCTGGTTAACTTAAAATTAAAACTAAGCTTTTCAAAATATTGAGTAACTCGTTGAATAATTACTTTAAAATACAATGCATATTGATAGGAATTGCCAGAGAAGTTATTTACGTAAAAATGTATGGAAGCTTGTAAAGGAAAAATACACAACTATGCAACATTTTTCTTTTCAAAGTTGTGCAATAGTTTCGCAAAAGATAGCATTTAGCTCTTTTCCCCTTTTTTTTAAAAAAATTTTCATGTATGCTTAACTAATGGGAGTAGAGAAAATAAACTACTTCAAACTGAAAGCTTAATCTTACATCTA
Organism: Latrodectus hesperus; assembly: GCA_037975125.1. NCBI lineage: Eukaryota > Metazoa > Arthropoda > Arachnida > Araneae > Theridiidae > Latrodectus > Latrodectus hesperus. Next base: position 6,760,926 of record JAJQOW010000018.1, on the reverse strand, counting down.
AAATAACATTTGTTATGTAGATCAATTAAATAGTTCAATTCAATGGACACTAACAACTAAGTTCCTTATAATCTGGGTTATTGAATAACATTTATATACTTCCAAAAATGATTGATGCATGCTATTATCACTGAAAATATTTAAAGAGATCTTGCTATTGACTGCAACTACTGCATTTTAATAAATGTTATAAATCTTAATAAAACTTAAGAAATTGCTTTTTCCATCATTTTTGAATTGAAAATTTGTTTTACAAGTAAAAGTTTGCTATCTTTTGATTAAAGTGCCATACTTAAAAGTTTAGGATTAAACAATTCTTATACATGGAGAGCATAAGTGTTTCAACAACAATAGATTTATGTATAATTAAACAATAATTTTGAACCACATGCATGAGCATTTCATTCTGGTAATTAAATATGCCACTTTTATATCATATAACAAGAGACTTGAAATTGCTGCATTATGGAAGGCAGTATTCAATTTTATATAACATCCTTCATTATCACTAGTAGCATATGCTATTTTCTTTGTTGCATTATCCAAAAACTTTTGAACTGCACACTGATTATCCAACTTTACATTTTTTCACTGATTTCTTCTAGATTTAAAAATTACAGTGTAATACTGTGAACAAGTTCATTTTATTTACTATACATAACATGCTCTGAAAATTCAGCTTTTGCATTTAAAGTAAGTAATGTTCAGAAAAATTTTTCCCAAATAGAATGAAGATTTGCCAGAATTCATCTTTCTTGTCTTTATCATTCTTTCAAGTTGTTGCAATAAACACTTGAATTTATGAAATTTTAACAAATGAACCCTCATGATTTTTATGTAGTAAGGTTAGTTAATTAGTAGCTTTCATTATCGAAAGTAGTGTGAGCTCAAATTCTAACTAAACTGAAAAGCCATAAAATAGGTTATAGTAGTGATGTCCTATAAGTAAAATACTCTGGGGATGCTAGGTATTTATTTATCAACTACTGCTTCGTCTTTGCGCTTAATTATGAAAACTTCCACAAAACAGCTTACATCAATCTGGTAGAGCACAACCCTGGTTTAAATACACAGTAGTATGACACTACACACACATTTCAAAGAATCATTTAACATCTAACATAGGGATAGAAAAACTTTTATTCACTGTCCAAAAATCTAAGTTCCACAGGGCAAGATAAAAGTTTCTAAAATTTTTTGAAAACAATGTGTAAAAGTATTATAATTAAAATATATTACTGAGACAAAATTGCGATTTCATTTTTATAAGTTCCTTATATTAAAGTTTGAAACAAGATGAACTGATTGGAAAACAAGGATTACTATTGAAAAAACTAAAATTCTTGGTCGAAAACACTTTCTCACATACTTAAGATGCAGCAAGCATAGCACCGATTTTTTGGGAATGAGATATTAAATTTGGGAAACTTCACGTTTGATAATTATTTATAAAATTCTAGAATAGATATAGAAGTTCTAGAATAGATAACTGCCCGACATGATAGTTAGATTTCCACACACACACAACTCAAATCAAACTGCAAATCTGACCTCAATGCTTCACAATTTACATTGGAAGACATGCTGAAAATAACCAATTCTGTTTGAATGGCACTGAGATTGAGATTACGTTCGAAATCAAAATACAATTTTTTCAAGCTATTTTCATAAGTTTAGATATGAGCCCAGGTATCACTGATAAATTGATTTTCTCTTGCACCTTAATATTCATATAATACAAGTCAATTAAAAACTTTAATTGCGAGAGCTCTTTTCCTCATTATATATATATTCAGTATTTTACACTTCGCAGTCCTAAAAATGCTGTTTCTAGATAGAAACTCTTAGCAGTCAAACTCACTTGAAAACGTATCCTGCACTAAGCCACTTTTTTGTAATACAAAACATCAGAATATTCAGATTACATGGATTGAGGAAAACCTCAAAAATGCCAGTAAGCTCACAAATTTAACTGATATTTACAATCTTCAGACTGCATCAAGCACAAGTTTCTTATTAAATGCAGATTTACAGAGAGCATTTTGATAAACAAACAATGTATAAATAAGTTTCTGGAATATAATCCACACACACACACAAATATAAAGAAATAAGTTTCTTGATTAACATTGCCAAAAAATCTAGATTTTTCCTATCATATCTAATGCTTCATTAGATGTAATATTACATATTTGTTGCAGGTACTTTCAAAGTTAAAAGTGCCCATCTGAAATTCACAAAAAATATCTCATCTTGTTGTAGTTCCCTTTAAAGAACATACAGGCAAGAAAGTTCAACACTTAACAATTCTAGTTTAGCAGTAGCATTTATCAAATTTTTATCTGACTTCAATTCTAGAAATCACCCTTTTTCAAGCGAAAGATACGTTCTCAAAATTATTTTTTCAAATAAATATACATATTGAAAACAAAATAAATACAACTATTAAATAATGTTTAAGATTTTTATTCAGTAATAGTTAGGGAAAAAATAAATTTTTAATTTCTTCCTACTTTCAGACTCTTAAAACTAGACAATTTCACATATATATGCTGTTAGAAAATGTTAACTTTCCACATCAAAAGCTTTTCTTCCCTTACTTTTAATTCATTATTAAAACTGAATAATAAATATTGCTTCTCTGAAACATCACAGTAATTTTGCAATTTCAAGAGCTTTTTACTTGCCCTTTGTTATCGGCTGCATTTTCTTATGCTGTTTTTAACTGCTATAAATTCATACTCTTGGCTAGCAGCAAAACTAAATAGGTCTTTTATGATTATTATATAATTTAAAACTCCTATATTTCGGACATGGTCACACAGAAAACTTAGATTCAACAGATAAGTGATCATGAGAGTAGCATAAGTTAATTTTTTCAATAAGTTACAATTTTACCTAATTGAGAGTTAAAAATTAAAAGGATTCATTGTATCGTTAATAGGAACAAATATTTGATCATAACAATTTACGAAATGAAATAACTACAAAATTTTGAAATTCCTTTAAAATAGAATCACATTCTAACAGTATTTTAGACTCATTACATTAGTAAAAAAGAATTCGCTTTTCAAGTGGTTTTAATAAAGAGTTTTATGTGGAGTTTGTGTGTATCTCACCAGATGCAAAATTTAATTTTTCAATATGAATGAGAATATAATTTTAATTCTTGAATAATCCTTAGTCACATTATTAAAAAATTTCTATTAGTAGTTCCTTTACAAAACAAAATTTAATATATTTAGATTTAAATATGCTAGAAACTATAATGATGAGCTATTCCAAATGCTATTTTAAATTTTTGTTATTCTATCATGGGATATTTGTACCTGAATAATCAAAAATGGTCACACTTAAGATTGTCTTTTTTAATGTGTTAATGTCAATCACGACAAGAAATATGTCGTATTTTCAAATGTTTGTTATTATATTCTGATATAATATTGAAACAATTATAAAATAAAACTTTAAAATAAATTCTCACTTATTTGACAACTTGCAGAAATATCCACATAGCAACCTCGTGCATGATAATCTATTCTAGAGATGGTAAATCTTGATCTACTCTAAAATGTTCTTTGATATGCTTTTTTCTGATGTCTGGTTGCAGACTCTAGCTTAGAAGATTGGTACAGTTCATCAATGACCACTATGACGTCATGTCCCTAAACTACAAAACATTTCTCTTTTGTTCCCAAAGTTTTAAAGAAAAAATTGCTTGCTGACTTCTTTCTAAACCTGATTCTTACTGATCATGGAAATCTCAGGACATACTGCAAAACATTTTTGACCTTATAATAATAATATATATATAACCAGATTCAAGAGTCAGATAGCCATATATTCACTTGCAATCATTACACTGAAGTAAGAAAGAAATGGTTCCATCCTTCATTTCACAATATGTCACTTAAGAAACTTTAAAGGTTTTGATCAGAAGTCAATGAAACACTTCTTGCTGAACTCCAATTCTATCTGAATTAAGAATTATCTTGCCTTAAATCAATACGACAATAAATCATCTCTTCATATTTATCATTCATTCATTGTAACTTTGAACAAAGTCACATTGTTTATAATATTATTTATCACTTCTATTTTAACTACGGATCTATCTCATTTATTGTATTTATCATTATTCATTCTGTATTATAATCTTATAGTCAGAGATTAAAATAGTTGCAGCAATTATAACATCTTTAGCTAATTGTCTACTTAAAGAGTTCTCCTTTTTTTACACAGTTTGAGTCTTAGTCTCATCACCACAATTGTTCATTAGCAAATCTGATATCAAACATGCCAAGTGCGTGAAGATCACATTTAGAGCTTCAAGACCACCGTTTAAAGCTGCATGACCATCCTTTATTCATTAGAGCTGCAAGACCATCCTTTATTGTTAAAGATGCTAGACGACCACATTTTTAGCTGCAAGACTGCAATTATTGATCAGAGCTGCAAGACGACCACATTTTTAGCTGCAAGACCGCAATTATTGATCAGAGCTGCAAGACGACCACATTTTTAGCTGCAAGACCCCAATTATTGATCAGAGCTGCAAGACGACCACATTTTTAGCTGAGGAGACTGCAATTATTGATCAGAGCTGCAAGACGACCACTAAATGAGAGCCGCAAGCAAGACTCCACTTTGACGGCCAGCACTTTGACAGCCAGCAAGACTCCACTTTGACAGCCAGCACTTTGACAGCCAGCAAGACTCCACTTTGACAGCCAGCACTTTGACAGCCAGCAAGACTCCACTTTGACAGCCAGCACTTTGACAGCCAGCAAGACTCCACTTTGACAGCCAGCAAGACTCCACTTTGACAGCCAGCAAGACTCCACTTTGACAGCCAGCACTTTGACAGCGATCACTTTGACAGCCAGCAAGACTCCACTTTGACAGCCAGCAAGACTCCACTTTGACAGCCAGCACTTTGACGGCCAGCAAGACTCCACTTTGACAGCCAGCAAGACTCCACTTTGACAGCCAGCACTTTGACAGCCAGCAAGACTCCACTTTGACAGCCAGCACTTTGACAGCCAGCAAGACTCCACTTTGACAGCCAGCAAGACTCCACTTTGACAGCCAGCAAGACTCCACTTTGACAGCCAGCAAGACTCCACTTTGACCGCCAGCAAGACTCCACTTTGACCGCCAGCAAGACTCCACTTTGACCGCCAGCAAGACTCCACTTTGACCGCCAGCAAGACTCCACTTTGACCGCCAGCAAGACTCCACTTTGACCGCCAGCAAGACTCCACTTTGACCGCCAGCAAGACTCCACTTTGACCGCCAGCAAGACTCCACTTTGACCGCCAGCAAGACTCCACTTTGACAGCCAGCAAGACTCCACTTTGACCGCCAGCAAGACTCCACTTTGACCGCCAGCAAGACTCCACTTTGACCGCCAGCAAGACTCCACTTTGACCGCCAGCAAGACTCCACTTTGACCGCCAGCAAGACTCCACTTTGACAGCCAGCAAGACTCCACTTTGACAGCCAGCAAGACTCCACTTTGACCGCCAGCAAGACTCCACTTTGACCGCCAGCAAGACTCCACTTTGACCGCCAGCAAGACTCCACTTTGACCGCCAGCAAGACTCCACTTTGACCGCCAGCAAGACTCCACTTTGACAGCCAGCAAGACTCCACTTTGACAGCCAGCAAGACTCCACTTTGACAGCCAGCAAGACTCCACTTTGACAGCCAGCAAGACTCCACTTTGACAGCCAGCAAGACTCCACTTCGACAGCTTCAAATATGCCACAGCTATCTCCTTAAAGCAGAGAAGGTTCTGTTCTGTTCTTTTGAAAACACTTTCTGAAAGATAATATGATGAATAAAAATCCAGTTTGTATCATAGTTTTTCTCTTGTAATAAAAATGTTTTAAAAATTTTATTTGTAACTATGTGCGTAAAAATGTCTTCATTATAAACATTTTCTTAAAATCATTATTAGCTAATGATATTTATTAATTATACAAATGTATAAGATTTAAAAATTCATATTAAAATCATTTTTAAGCTAAATATTCATACAATGCAATTTGTTCTAAGTAACGACATTCGACATTACTACAGAAATAGTGACTGCTCTATAACAATAAAATGAAGGTTGGAAATCTAAACAGGAATTTCATAAGAACTATACGAATGAAAGTACATATCATTTTTAAAAGTATATTTACTGTGTGCTTATGTGTAAAAAATATACAAAATGAACCATAATTTCACTGCAAATATAAAGGTTTTTTGCATAAAAGCTTAAAAAACAATAGCTGACAAAGCAGATGAAAAACAAGTATGAACCATTTTTTACAATTTTCTCCAAGATTTAGCGTAGGAATTGTTTCCTTAACAGGTTTGTCGCTTAACGGTCATTTTTTGCACACGAGGGCTAATTAGACAGGGACTTACGGCTTAAAGTGGATTCCGAACCACTACAAACATCCATGCCCAAGGTGGGATTCGAATCCACGAACTGTTGAACCGAAGGCAAGAGCTTTTCTTTAACGGGACAAGTAATTCTGGGGAAAATATGATTTATAATAATTAACTCATATTAAATATTTTTTGTATTTAAATACATTTTTAATAATCTTCAATAAAATTTTTAACTTTAAGTCATGATGTTTAATATAAATAAAACCATGCTACATTTGAAATGGGAAGTACAATGATAATGTAACCTAACTAACTACCCTTTAATACTCTGAATTTTATAATTCAGTTTATCTAATGAGGACACAAATAGGAGATAAAATTAAATTAAGGAAAGGGAAATATTTTCCAAAATTTTTTGTCATAATGAAATAGAAGAAATGCATATTGTAAACGTACATTTATTAATAAATTATTTGTCAAATTACTTGAACCGACATTTTTAAAATAGTTCAAGTTTTGTTAGTTATAGCTGTTTGCAAAACCGGTGTTACAAATAATTCAGAAAAAAGTTTATCAAATAGAGGAGATACACTTGAAACCAAGAAAATAATCAGAAGCTTGTTCCTTGTGGCTTCTAAATAGAAATGTTTTAAGATGTTTAAATACTAGAATATTCGTATAAATTATTAACATTGTAGGTTAAAATTTGTCAAATTTTAGTTCATGATTAAATTATAGCTGGGAGCAATGGAGATGAGTTTAAATCAATGTGGCTAACTCACACACTCTGGTTAACTTAAAATTAAAACTAAGCTTTTCAAAATATTGAGTAACTCGTTGAATAATTACTTTAAAATACAATGCATATTGATAGGAATTGCCAGAGAAGTTATTTACGTAAAAATGTATGGAAGCTTGTAAAGGAAAAATACACAACTATGCAACATTTTTCTTTTCAAAGTTGTGCAATAGTTTCGCAAAAGATAGCATTTAGCTCTTTTCCCCCTTTTTTTAAAAAAAATTTTCATGTATGCTTAACTAATGGGAGTAGAGAAAATAAACTACTTCAAACTGAAAGCTTAATCTTACATCTAAAATAACATTTGTTATGTAGATCAATTAAATAGTTCAATTCAATGGACACTAACAACTAAGTTCCTTATAATCTGGGTTATTGAATAACATTTATATACTTCCAAAAATGATTGATGCATGCTATTATCACTGAAAATATTTAAAGAGATCTTGCTATTGACTGCAACTACTGCATTTTAATAAATGTTATAAATCTTAATAAAACTTAAGAAATTGCTTTTTCCATCATTTTTGAATTGAAAATTTGTTTTACAAGTAAAAGTTTGCTATCTTTTGATTAAAGTGCCATACTTAAAAGTTTAGGATTAAACAATTCTTATACATGGAGAGCATAAGTGTTTCAACAACAATAGATTTATGTATAATTAAACAATAATTTTGAACCACATGCATGAGCATTTCATTCTGGTAATTAAATATGCCACTTTTATATCATATAACAAGAGACTTGAAATTGCTGCATTATGGAAGGCAGTATTCAATTTTATATAACATCCTTCATTATCACTAGTAGCATATGCTATTTTCTTTGTTGCATTATCCAAAAACTTTTGAACTGCACACTGATTATCCAACTTTACATTTTTTCACTGATTTCTTCTAGATTTAAAAATTACAGTGTAATACTGTGAACAAGTTCATTTTATTTACTATACATAACATGCTCTGAAAATTCAGCTTTTGCATTTAAAGTAAGTAATGTTCAGAAAAATTTTTCCCAAATAGAATGAAGATTTGCCAGAATTCATCTTTCTTGTCTTTATCATTCTTTCAAGTTGTTGCAATAAACACTTGAATTTATGAAATTTTAACAAATGAACCCTCATGATTTTTATGTAGTAAGGTTAGTTAATTAGTAGCTTTCATTATCGAAAGTAGTGTGAGCTCAAATTCTAACTAAACTGAAAAGCCATAAAATAGGTTATAGTAGTGATGTCCTATAAGTAAAATACTCTGGGGATGCTAGGTATTTATTTATCAACTACTGCTTCGTCTTTGCGCTTAATTATGAAAACTTCCACAAAACAGCTTACATCAATCTGGTAGAGCACAACCCTGGTTTAAGTACACAGTAGTATGACACTACACACACATTTCAAAGAATCATTTAACATCTAACATAGGGATAGAAAAACTTTTATTCACTGTCCAAAAATCTAAGTTCCACAGGGCAAGATAAAAGTTTCTAAAATTTTTTGAAAACAATGTGTAAAAGTATTATAATTAAAATATATTACTGAGACAAAATTGCGATTTCATTTTTATAAGTTCCTTATATTAAAGTTTGAAACAAGATGAACTGATTGGAAAACAAGGATTACTATTGAAAAAACTAAAATTCTTGGTCGAAAACACTTTCTCACATACTTAAGATGCAGCAAGCATAGCACCGATTTTTTGGGAATGAGATATTAAATTTGGGAAACTTCACGTTTGATAATTATTTATAAAATTCTAGAATAGATATAGAAGTTCTAGAATAGATAACTGCCCGACATGATAGTTAGATTTCCACACACACACAACTCAAATCAAACTGCAAATCTGACCTCAATGCTTCACAATTTACATTGGAAGACATGCTGAAAATAACCAATTCTGTTTGAATGGCACTGAGATTGAGATTACGTTCGAAATCAAAATACAATTTTTTCAAGCTATTTTCATAAGTTTAGATATGAGCCCAGGTATCACTGATAAATTGATTTTCTCTTGCACCTTAATATTCATATAATACAAGTCAATTAAAAACTTTAATTGCGAGAGCTCTTTTCCTCATTATATATATATTCAGTATTTTACACTTCGCAGTCCTAAAAATGCTGTTTCTAGATAGAAACTCTTAGCAGTCAAACTCACTTGAAAACGTATCCTGCACTAAGCCACTTTTTTGTAATACAAAACATCAGAATATTCAGATTACATGGATTGAGGAAAACCTCAAAAATGCCAGTAAGCTCACAAATTTAACTGATATTTACAATCTTCAGACTGCATCAAGCACAAGTTTCTTATTAAATGCAGATTTACAGAGAGCATTTTGATAAACAAACAATGTATAAATAAGTTTCTGGAATATAATCCACACACACACACAAATATAAAGAAATAAGTTTCTTGATTAACATTGCCAAAAAATCTAGATTTTTCCTATCATATCTAATGCTTCATTAGATGTAATATTACATATTTGTTGCAGGTACTTTCAAAGTTAAAAGTGCCCATCTGAAATTCACAAAAAATATCTCATCTTGTTGTAGTTCCCTTTAAAGAACATACAGGCAAGAAAGTTCAACACTTAACAATTCTAGTTTAGCAGTAGCATTTATCAAATTTTTATCTGACTTCAATTCTAGAAATCACCCTTTTTCAAGCGAAAGATACGTTCTCAAAATTATTTTTTCAAATAAATATACATATTGAAAACAAAATAAATACAACTATTAAATAATGTTTAAGATTTTTATTCAGTAATAGTTAGGGAAAAAATAAATTTTTAATTTCTTCCTACTTTCAGACTCTTAAAACTAGACAATTTCACATATATATGCTGTTAGAAAATGTTAACTTTCCACATCAAAAGCTTTTCTTCCCTTACTTTTAATTCATTATTAAAACTGAATAATAAATATTGCTTCTCTGAAACATCACAGTAATTTTGCAATTTCAAGAGCTTTTTACTTGCCCTTTGTTATCGGCTGCATTTTCTTATGCTGTTTTTAACTGCTATAAATTCATACTCTTGGCTAGCAGCAAAACTAAATAGGTCTTTTATGATTATTATATAATTTAAAACTCCTATATTTCGGACATGGTCACACAGAAAACTTAGATTCAACAGATAAGTGATCATGAGAGTAGCATAAGTTAATTTTTTCAATAAGTTACAATTTTACCTAATTGAGAGTTAAAAATTAAAAGGATTCATTGTATCGTTAATAGGAACAAATATTTGATCATAACAATTTACGAAATGAAATAACTACAAAATTTTGAAATTCCTTTAAAATAGAATCACATTCTAACAGTATTTTAGACTCATTACATTAGTAAAAAAGAATTCGCTTTTCAAGTGGTTTTAATAAAGAGTTTTATGTGGAGTTTGTGTGTATCTCACCAGATGCAAAATTTAATTTTTCAATATGAATGAGAATATAATTTTAATTCTTGAATAATCCTTAGTCACATTATTAAAAAATTTCTATTAGTAGTTCCTTTACAAAACAAAATTTAATATATTTAGATTTAAATATGCTAGAAACTATAATGATGAGCTATTCCAAATGCTATTTTAAATTTTTGTTATTCTATCATGGGATATTTGTACCTGAATAATCAAAAATGGTCACACTTAAGATTGTCTTTTTTAATGTGTTAATGTCAATCACGACAAGAAATATGTCGTATTTTCAAATGTTTGTTATTATATTCTGATATAATATTGAAACAATTATAAAATAAAACTTTAAAATAAATTCTCACTTATTTGACAACTTGCAGAAATATCCACATAGCAACCTCGTGCATGATAATCTATTCTAGAGATGGTAAATCTTGATCTACTCTAAAATGTTCTTTGATATGCTTTTTTCTGATGTCTGGTTGCAGACTCTAGCTTAGAAGATTGGTACAGTTCATCAATGACCACTATGACGTCATGTCCCTAAACTACAAAACATTTCTCTTTTGTTCCCAAAGTTTTAAAGAAAAAATTGCTTGCTGACTTCTTTCTAAACCTGATTCTTACTGATCATGGAAATCTCAGGACATACTGCAAAACATTTTTGACCTTATAATAATAATATATATATAACCAGATTCAAGAGTCAGATAGCCATATATTCACTTGCAATCATTACACTGAAGTAAGAAAGAAATGGTTCCATCCTTCATTTCACAATATGTCACTTAAGAAACTTTAAAGGTTTTGATCAGAAGTCAATGAAACACTTCTTGCTGAACTCCAATTCTATCTGAATTAAGAATTATCTTGCCTTAAATCAATACGACAATAAATCATCTCTTCATATTTATCATTCATTCATTGTAACTTTGAACAAAGTCACATTGTTTATAATATTATTTATCACTTCTATTTTAACTACGGATCTATCTCATTTATTGTATTTATCATTATTCATTCTGTATTATAATCTTATAGTCAGAGATTAAAATAGTTGCAGCAATTATAACATCTTTAGCTAATTGTCTACTTAAAGAGTTCTCCTTTTTTTACACAGTTTGAGTCTTAGTCTCATCACCACAATTGTTCATTAGCAAATCTGATATCAAACATGCCAAGTGCGTGAAGATCACATTTAGAGCTTCAAGACCACCGTTTAAAGCTGCATGACCATCCTTTATTCATTAGAGCTGCAAGACCATCCTTTATTGTTAAAGATGCTAGACGACCACATTTTTAGCTGCAAGACTGCAATTATTGATCAGAGCTGCAAGACGACCACATTTTTAGCTGCAAGACCGCAATTATTGATCAGAGCTGCAAGACGACCACATTTTTAGCTGCAAGACCCCAATTATTGATCAGAGCTGCAAGACGACCACATTTTTAGCTGAGGAGACTGCAATTATTGATCAGAGCTGCAAGACGACCACTAAATGAGAGCCGCAAGCAAGACTCCACTTTGACGGCCAGCACTTTGACAGCCAGCAAGACTCCACTTTGACAGCCAGCACTTTGACAGCCAGCAAGACTCCACTTTGACAGCCAGCACTTTGACAGCCAGCAAGACTCCACTTTGACAGCCAGCACTTTGACAGCCAGCAAGACTCCACTTTGACAGCCAGCAAGACTCCACTTTGACAGCCAGCAAGACTCCACTTTGACAGCCAGCAAGACTCCACTTTGACAGCCAGCACTTTGACGGCCAGCAAGACTCCACTTTGACAGCCAGCAAGACTCCACTTTGACAGCCAGCACTTTGACAGCCAGCAAGACTCCACTTTGACAGCCAGCACTTTGACAGCCAGCAAGACTCCACTTTGACAGCCAGCAAGACTCCTTTGACAGCCAGCAAGACTCCACTTTGACAGCCAGCAAGACTCCACTTTGACCGCCAGCAAGACTCCACTTTGACCGCCAGCAAGACTCCACTTTGACCGCCAGCAAGACTCCACTTTGACCGCCAGCAAGACTCCACTTTGACCGCCAGCAAGACTCCACTTTGACCGCCAGCAAGACTCCACTTTGACCGCCAGCAAGACTCCACTTTGACCGCCAGCAAGACTCCACTTTGACAGCCAGCAAGACTCCACTTTGACCGCCAGCAAGACTCCACTTTGACCGCCAGCAAGACTCCACTTTGACCGCCAGCAAGACTCCACTTTGACCGCCAGCAAGACTCCACTTTGACAGCCAGCAAGACTCCACTTTGACAGCCAGCAAGACTCCACTTTGACCGCCAGCAAGACTCCACTTTGACCGCCAGCAAGACTCCACTTTGACCGCCAGCAAGACTCCACTTTGACCGCCAGCAAGACTCCACTTTGACCGCCAGCAAGACTCCACTTTGACAGCCAGCAAGACTCCACTTTGACAGCCAGCAAGACTCCACTTTGACAGCCAGCAAGACTCCACTTTGACAGCCAGCAAGACTCCACTTTGACAGCCAGCAAGACTCCACTTCGACAGCTTCAAATATGCCACAGCTATCTCCTTAAAGCAGAGAAGGTTCTGTTCTGTTCTTTTGAAAACACTTTCTGAAAGATAATATGATGAATAAAAATCCAGTTTGTATCATAGTTTTTCTCTTGTAATAAAAATGTTTTAAAAATTTTATTTGTAACTATGTGCGTAAAAATGTCTTCATTATAAACATTTTCTTAAAATCATTATTAGCTAATGATATTTATTAATTATACAAATGTATAAGATTTAAAAATTCATATTAAAATCATTTTTAAGCTAAATATTCATACAATGCAATTTGTTCTAAGTAACGACATTCGACATTACTACAGAAATAGTGACTGCTCTATAACAATAAAATGAAGGTTGGAAATCTAAACAGGAATTTCATAAGAACTATACGAATGAGAGTACATATCATTTTTAAAAGTATATTTACTGTGTGCTTATGTGTAAAAAATATACAAAATGAACCATAATTTCACTGCAAATATAAAGGTTTTTTGCATAAAAGCTTAAAAAACAATAGCTGACAAAGCAGATGAAAAACAAGTATGAACCATTTTTTACAATTTTCTCCAAGATTTAGCGTAGGAATTGTTTCCTTAACAGGTTTGTCGCTTAACGGTCATTTTTTGCACACGAGGGCTAATTAGACAGGGACTTACGGCTTAAAGTGGATTCCGAACCACTACAAACATCCATGCCCAAGGTGGGATTCGAATCCACGAACTGTTGAACCGAAGGCAAGAGCTTTTCTTTAACGGGACAAGTAATTCTGGGGAAAATATGATTTATAATAATTAACTCATATTAAATATTTTTTGTATTTAAATACATTTTTAATAATCTTCAATAAAATTTTTAACTTTAAGTCATGATGTTTAATATAAATAAAACCATGCTACATTTGAAATGGGAAGTACAATGATAATGTAACCTAACTAACTACCCTTTAATACTCTGAATTTTATAATTCAGTTTATCTAATGAGGACACAAATAGGAGATAAAATTAAATTAAGGAAAGGGAAATATTTTCCAAAATTTTTTGTCATAATGAAATAGAAGAAATGCATATTGTAAACGTACATTTATTAATAAATTATTTGTCAAATTACTTGAACCGACATTTTTAAAATAGTTCAAGTTTTGTTAGTTATAGCTGTTTGCAAAACCGGTGTTACAAATAATTCAGAAAAAAGTTTATCAAATAGAGGAGATACACTTGAAACCAAGAAAATAATCAGAAGCTTGTTCCTTGTGGCTTCTAAATAGAAATGTTTTAAGATGTTTAAATACTAGAATATTCGTATAAATTATTAACATTGTAGGTTAAAATTTGTCAAATTTTAGTTCATGATTAAATTATAGCTGGGAGCAATGGAGATGAGTTTAAATCAATGTGGCTAACTCACACACTCTGGTTAACTTAAAATTAAAACTAAGCTTTTCAAAATATTGAGTAACTCGTTGAATAATTACTTTAAAATACAATGCATATTGATAGGAATTGCCAGAGAAGTTATTTACGTAAAAATGTATGGAAGCTTGTAAAGGAAAAATACACAACTATGCAACATTTTTCTTTTCAAAGTTGTGCAATAGTTTCGCAAAAGATAGCATTTAGCTCTTTTCCCCCTTTTTTTAAAAAAAATTTTCATGTATGCTTAACTAATGGGAGTAGAGAAAATAAACTACTTCAAACTGAAAGCTTAATCTTACATCTAAAATAACATTTGTTATGTAGATCAATTAAATAGTTCAATTCAATGGACACTAACAACTAAGTTCCTTATAATCTGGGTTATTGAATAACATTTATATACTTCCAAAAATGATTGATGCATGCTATTATCACTGAAAATATTTAAAGAGATCTTGCTATTGACTGCAACTACTGCATTTTAATAAATGTTATAAATCTTAATAAAACTTAAGAAATTGCTTTTTCCATCATTTTTGAATTGAAAATTTGTTTTACAAGTAAAAGTTTGCTATCTTTTGATTAAAGTGCCATACTTAAAAGTTTAGGATTAAACAATTCTTATACATGGAGAGCATAAGTGTTTCAACAACAATAGATTTATGTATAATTAAACAATAATTTTGAACCACATGCATGAGCATTTCATTCTGGTAATTAAATATGCCACTTTTATATCATATAACAAGAGACTTGAAATTGCTGCATTATGGAAGGCAGTATTCAATTTTATATAACATCCTTCATTATCACTAGTAGCATATGCTATTTTCTTTGTTGCATTATCCAAAAACTTTTGAACTGCACACTGATTATCCAACTTTACATTTTTTCACTGATTTCTTCTAGATTTAAAAATTACAGTGTAATACTGTGAACAAGTTCATTTTATTTACTATACATAACATGCTCTGAAAATTCAGCTTTTGCATTTAAAGTAAGTAATGTTCAGAAAAATTTTTCCCAAATAGAATGAAGATTTGCCAGAATTCATCTTTCTTGTCTTTATCATTCTTTCAAGTTGTTGCAATAAACACTTGAATTTATGAAATTTTAACAAATGAACCCTCATGATTTTTATGTAGTAAGGTTAGTTAATTAGTAGCTTTCATTATCGAAAGTAGTGTGAGCTCAAATTCTAACTAAACTGAAAAGCCATAAAATAGGTTATAGTAGTGATGTCCTATAAGTAAAATACTCTGGGGATGCTAGGTATTTATTTATCAACTACTGCTTCGTCTTTGCGCTTAATTATGAAAACTTCCACAAAACAGCTTACATCAATCTGGTAGAGCACAACCCTGGTTTAAGTACACAGTAGTATGACACTACACACACATTTCAAAGAATCATTTAACATCTAACATAGGGATAGAAAAACTTTTATTCACTGTCCAAAAATCTAAGTTC
Organism: Latrodectus hesperus; assembly: GCA_037975125.1. Taxonomy (NCBI): domain Eukaryota; kingdom Metazoa; phylum Arthropoda; class Arachnida; order Araneae; family Theridiidae; genus Latrodectus; species Latrodectus hesperus. The sequence continues at coordinate 6,744,899 of JAJQOW010000018.1, read as the reverse complement.
CACAGGGCAAGATAAAAGTTTCTAAAATTTTTTGAAAACAATGTGTAAAAGTATTATAATTAAAATATATTACTGAGACAAAATTGCGATTTCATTTTTATAAGTTCCTTATATTAAAGTTTGAAACAAGATGAACTGATTGGAAAACAAGGATTACTATTGAAAAAACTAAAATTCTTGGTCGAAAACACTTTCTCACATACTTAAGATGCAGCAAGCATAGCACCGATTTTTTGGGAATGAGATATTAAATTTGGGAAACTTCACGTTTGATAATTATTTATAAAATTCTAGAATAGATATAGAAGTTCTAGAATAGATAACTGCCCGACATGATAGTTAGATTTCCACACACACACAACTCAAATCAAACTGCAAATCTGACCTCAATGCTTCACAATTTACATTGGAAGACATGCTGAAAATAACCAATTCTGTTTGAATGGCACTGAGATTGAGATTACGTTCGAAATCAAAATACAATTTTTTCAAGCTATTTTCATAAGTTTAGATATGAGCCCAGGTATCACTGATAAATTGATTTTCTCTTGCACCTTAATATTCATATAATACAAGTCAATTAAAAACTTTAATTGCGAGAGCTCTTTTCCTCATTATATATATATTCAGTATTTTACACTTCGCAGTCCTAAAAATGCTGTTTCTAGATAGAAACTCTTAGCAGTCAAACTCACTTGAAAACGTATCCTGCACTAAGCCACTTTTTTGTAATACAAAACATCAGAATATTCAGATTACATGGATTGAGGAAAACCTCAAAAATGCCAGTAAGCTCACAAATTTAACTGATATTTACAATCTTCAGACTGCATCAAGCACAAGTTTCTTATTAAATGCAGATTTACAGAGAGCATTTTGATAAACAAACAATGTATAAATAAGTTTCTGGAATATAATCCACACACACACACAAATATAAAGAAATAAGTTTCTTGATTAACATTGCCAAAAAATCTAGATTTTTCCTATCATATCTAATGCTTCATTAGATGTAATATTACATATTTGTTGCAGGTACTTTCAAAGTTAAAAGTGCCCATCTGAAATTCACAAAAAATATCTCATCTTGTTGTAGTTCCCTTTAAAGAACATACAGGCAAGAAAGTTCAACACTTAACAATTCTAGTTTAGCAGTAGCATTTATCAAATTTTTATCTGACTTCAATTCTAGAAATCACCCTTTTTCAAGCGAAAGATACGTTCTCAAAATTATTTTTTCAAATAAATATACATATTGAAAACAAAATAAATACAACTATTAAATAATGTTTAAGATTTTTATTCAGTAATAGTTAGGGAAAAAATAAATTTTTAATTTCTTCCTACTTTCAGACTCTTAAAACTAGACAATTTCACATATATATGCTGTTAGAAAATGTTAACTTTCCACATCAAAAGCTTTTCTTCCCTTACTTTTAATTCATTATTAAAACTGAATAATAAATATTGCTTCTCTGAAACATCACAGTAATTTTGCAATTTCAAGAGCTTTTTACTTGCCCTTTGTTATCGGCTGCATTTTCTTATGCTGTTTTTAACTGCTATAAATTCATACTCTTGGCTAGCAGCAAAACTAAATAGGTCTTTTATGATTATTATATAATTTAAAACTCCTATATTTCGGACATGGTCACACAGAAAACTTAGATTCAACAGATAAGTGATCATGAGAGTAGCATAAGTTAATTTTTTCAATAAGTTACAATTTTACCTAATTGAGAGTTAAAAATTAAAAGGATTCATTGTATCGTTAATAGGAACAAATATTTGATCATAACAATTTACGAAATGAAATAACTACAAAATTTTGAAATTCCTTTAAAATAGAATCACATTCTAACAGTATTTTAGACTCATTACATTAGTAAAAAAGAATTCGCTTTTCAAGTGGTTTTAATAAAGAGTTTTATGTGGAGTTTGTGTGTATCTCACCAGATGCAAAATTTAATTTTTCAATATGAATGAGAATATAATTTTAATTCTTGAATAATCCTTAGTCACATTATTAAAAAATTTCTATTAGTAGTTCTTTTACAAAACAAAATTTAATATATTTAGATTTAAATATGCTAGAAACTATAATGATGAGCTATTCCAAATGCTATTTTAAATTTTTGTTATTCTATCATGGGATATTTGTACCTGAATAATCAAAAATGGTCACACTTAAGATTGTCTTTTTTAATGTGTTAATGTCAATCACGACAAGAAATATGTCGTATTTTCAAATGTTTGTTATTATATTCTGATATAATATTGAAACAATTATAAAATAAAACTTTAAAATAAATTCTCACTTATTTGACAACTTGCAGAAATATCCACATAGCAACCTCGTGCATGATAATCTATTCTAGAGATGGTAAATCTTGATCTACTCTAAAATGTTCTTTGATATGCTTTTTTCTGATGTCTGGTTGCAGACTCTAGCTTAGAAGATTGGTACAGTTCATCAATGACCACTATGACGTCATGTCCCTAAACTACAAAACATTTCTCTTTTGTTCCCAAAGTTTTAAAGAAAAAATTGCTTGCTGACTTCTTTCTAAACCTGATTCTTACTGATCATGGAAATCTCAGGACATACTGCAAAACATTTTTGACCTTATAATAATAATATATATATAACCAGATTCAAGAGTCAGATAGCCATATATTCACTTGCAATCATTACACTGAAGTAAGAAAGAAATGGTTCCATCCTTCATTTCACAATATGTCACTTAAGAAACTTTAAAGGTTTTGATCAGAAGTCAATGAAACACTTCTTGCTGAACTCCAATTCTATCTGAATTAAGAATTATCTTGCCTTAAATCAATACGACAATAAATCATCTCTTCATATTTATCATTCATTCATTGTAACTTTGAACAAAGTCACATTGTTTATAATATTATTTATCACTTCTATTTTAACTACGGATCTATCTCATTTATTGTATTTATCATTATTCATTCTGTATTATAATCTTATAGTCAGAGATTAAAATAGTTGCAGCAATTATAACATCTTTAGCTAATTGTCTACTTAAAGAGTTCTCCTTTTTTTACACAGTTTGAGTCTTAGTCTCATCACCACAATTGTTCATTAGCAAATCTGATATCAAACATGCCAAGTGCGTGAAGATCACATTTAGAGCTTCAAGACCACCGTTTAAAGCTGCATGACCATCCTTTATTCATTAGAGCTGCAAGACCATCCTTTATTGTTAAAGATGCTAGACGACCACATTTTTAGCTGCAAGACTGCAATTATTGATCAGAGCTGCAAGACGACCACATTTTTAGCTGCAAGACCGCAATTATTGATCAGAGCTGCAAGACGACCACATTTTTAGCTGCAAGACCCCAATTATTGATCAGAGCTGCAAGACTACCACATTTTTAGCTGAGGAGACTGCAATTATTGATCAGAGCTGCAAGACGACCACTAAATGAGAGCCGCAAGCAAGACTCCACTTTGACGGCCAGCACTTTGACAGCCAGCAAGACTCCACTTTGACAGCCAGCACTTTGACAGCCAGCAAGACTCCACTTTGACAGCCAGCACTTTGACAGCCAGCAAGACTCCACTTTGACAGCCAGCAAGACTCCACTTTGACAGCCAGCAAGACTCCACTTTGACAGCCAGCAAGACTCCACTTTGACAGCCAGCAAGACTCCACTTTGACAGCCAGCACTTTGACAGCGATCACTTTGACAGCCAGCACTTTGACAGCCAGCAAGACTCCACTTTGACAGCCAGCAAGACTCCACTTTGACAGCCAGCAAGACTCCTCTTTGACAGCCAGCAAGACTCCACTTTGACAGCCAGCAAGACTCCTCTTTGACAGCCAGCAAGACTCCACTTTGACAGCCAGCACTTTGACAGCCAGCAAGACTCCACTTTGACAGCCAGCACTTTGACAGCCAGCAAGACTCCACTTTGACAGCCAGCACTTTGACAGCCAGCAAGACTCCACTTTGACGGCCAGCAAGACTCCACTTTGACCGCCAGCAAGACTCCACTTTGACCGCCAGCAAGACTCCACTTTGACCGCCAGCAAGACTCCACTTTGACCGCCAGCAAGACTCCACTTTGACCGCCAGCAAGACTCCACTTTGACCGCCAGCAAGACTCCACTTTGACCGCCAGCAAGACTCCACTTTGACCGCCAGCAAGACTCCACTTTGACAGCCATGCAAGACTCCACTTTGACAGCCAGCAAGACTCCACTTTGACAGCCAGCAAGACTCCACTTTGACAGCCAGCAAGACTCCACTTTGACCGCCAGCAAGACTCCACTTTGACCGCCAGCAAGACTCCACTTTGACCGCCAGCAAGACTCCACTTTGACAGCCAGCAAGACTCCACTTTGACAGCCAGCAAGACTCCACTTTGACAGCCAGCAAGACTCCACTTTGACAGCCAGCAAGACTCCACTTTGACAGCCAGCAAGACTCCACTTCGACAGCTTCAAATATGCCACAGCTATCTCCTTAAAGCAGAGAAGGTTCTGTTCTGTTCTTTTGAAAACACTTTCTGAAAGATAATATGATGAATAAAAATCCAGTTTGTATCATAGTTTTTCTCTTGTAATAAAAATGTTTTAAAAATTTTATTTGTAACTATGTGCGTAAAAATGTCTTCATTATAAACATTTTCTTAAAATCATTATTAGCTAATGATATTTATTAATTATACAAATGTATAAGATTTAAAAATTCATATTAAAATCATTTTTAAGCTAAATATTCATACAATGCAATTTGTTCTAAGTAACGACATTCGACATTACTACAGAAATAGTGACTGCTCTATAACAATGAAATGAAGGTTGGAAATCTAAACAGGAATTTCATAAGAACTATACGAATGAGAGTACATATCATTTTTAAAAGTATATTTACTGTGTGCTTATGTGTAAAAAATATACAAAATGAACCATAATTTCACTGCAAATATAAAGGTTTTTTGCATAAAAGCTTAAAAAACAATAGCTGACAAAGCAGATGAAAAACAAGTATGAACCATTTTTTACAATTTTCTCCAAGATTTAGCGTAGGAATTGTTTCCTTAACAGGTTTGTCGCTTAACGGTCATTTTTTGCACACGAGGGCTAATTAGACAGGGACTTACGGCTTAAAGTGGATTCCGAACCACTACAAACATCCATGCCCAAGGTGGGATTCGAATCCACGAACTGTTGAACCGAAGGCAAGAGCTTTTCTTTAACGGGACAAGTAATTCTGGGGAAAATATGATTTATAATAATTAACTCATATTAAATATTTTTTGTATTTAAATACATTTTTAATAATCTTCAATAAAATTTTTAACTTTAAGTCATGATGTTTAATATAAATAAAACCATGCTACATTTGAAATGGGAAGTACAATGATAATGTAACCTAACTAACTACCCTTTAATACTCTGAATTTTATAATTCAGTTTATCTAATGAGGACACAAATAGGAGATAAAATTAAATTAAGGAAAGGGAAATATTTTCCAAAATTTTTTGTCATAATGAAATAGAAGAAATGCATATTGTAAACGTACATTTATTAATAAATTATTTGTCAAATTACTTGAACCGACATTTTTAAAATAGTTCAAGTTTTGTTAGTTATAGCTGTTTGCAAAACCGGTGTTACAAATAATTCAGAAAAAAGTTTATCAAATAGAGGAGATGCACTTGAAACCAAGAAAATAATCAGAAGCTTGTTCCTTGTGGCTTCTAAATAGAAATGTTTTAAAATGTTTAAATACTAGAATATTCGTATAAATTATTAACATTGTAGGTTAAAATTTGTCAAATTTTAGTTCATGATTAAATTATAGCTGGGAGCAATGGAGATGAGTTTAAATCAATGTGGCTAACTCACACACTCTGGTTAACTTAAAATTAAAACTAAGCTTTTCAAAATATTGAGTAACTCGTTGAATAATTACTTTAAAATACAATGCATATTGATAGGAATTGCCAGAGAAGTTATTTACGTAAAAATGTATGGAAGCTTGTAAAGGAAAAATACACAACTATGCAACATTTTTCTTTTCAAAGTTGTGCAATAGTTTCGCAAAAGATAGCATTTAGCTCTTTTCCCCTTTTTTTAAAAAAAATTTTCATGTATGCTTAACTAATGGGAGTAGAGAAAATAAACTACTTCAAACTGAAAGCTTAATCTTACATCTAAAATAACATTTGTTATGTAGATCAATTAAATAGTTCAATTCAATGGACACTAACAACTAAGTTCCTTATAATCTGGGTTATTGAATAACATTTATATACTTCCAAAAATGATTGATGCATGCTATTATCACTGAAAATATTTAAAGAGATCTTGCTATTGACTGCAACTACTGCATTTTAATAAATGTTATAAATCTTAATAAAACTTAAGAAATTGCTTTTTCCATCATTTTTGAATTGAAAATTTGTTTTACAAGTAAAAGTTTGCTATCTTTTGATTAAAGTGCCATACTTAAAAGTTTAGGATTAAACAATTCTTATACATGGAGAGCATAAGTGTTTCAACAACAATAGATTTATGTATAATTAAACAATAATTTTGAACCACATGCATGAGCATTTCATTCTGGTAATTAAATATGCCACTTTTATATCATATAACAAGAGACTTGAAATTGCTGCATTATGGAAGGCAGTATTCAATTTTATATAACATCCTTCATTATCACTAGTAGCATATGCTATTTTCTTTGTTGCATTATCCAAAAACTTTTGAACTGCACACTGATTATCCAACTTTACATTTTTTCACTGATTTCTTCTAGATTTAAAAATTACAGTGTAATACTGTGAACAAGTTCATTTTATTTACTATACATAACATGCTCTGAAAATTCAGCTTTTGCATTTAAAGTAAGTAATGTTCAGAAAAATTTTTCCCAAATAGAATGAAGATTTGCCAGAATTCATCTTTCTTGTCTTTATCATTCTTTCAAGTTGTTGCAATAAACACTTGAATTTATGAAATTTTAACAAATGAACCCTCATGATTTTTATGTAGTAAGGTTAGTTAATTAGTAGCTTTCATTATCGAAAGTAGTGTGAGCTCAAATTCTAACTAAACTGAAAAGCCATAAAATAGGTTATAGTAGTGATGTCCTATAAGTAAAATACTCTGGGGATGCTAGGTATTTATTTATCAACTACTGCTTCGTCTTTGCGCTTAATTATGAAAACTTCCACAAAACAGCTTACATCAATCTGGTAGAGCACAACCCTGGTTTAAGTACACAGTAGTATGACACTACACACACATTTCAAAGAATCATTTAACATCTAACATAGGGATAGAAAAACTTTTATTCACTGTCCAAAAATCTAAGTTCCACAGGGCAAGATAAAAGTTTCTAAAATTTTTTGAAAACAATGTGTAAAAGTATTATAATTAAAATATATTACTGAGACAAAATTGCGATTTCATTTTTATAAGTTCCTTATATTAAAGTTTGAAACAAGATGAACTGATTGGAAAACAAGGATTACTATTGAAAAAACTAAAATTCTTGGTCGAAAACACTTTCTCACATACTTAAGATGCAGCAAGCATAGCACCGATTTTTTGGGAATGAGATATTAAATTTGGGAAACTTCACGTTTGATAATTATTTATAAAATTCTAGAATAGATATAGAAGTTCTAGAATAGATAACTGCCCGACATGATAGTTAGATTTCCACACACACACAACTCAAATCAAACTGCAAATCTGACCTCAATGCTTCACAATTTACATTGGAAGACATGCTGAAAATAACCAATTCTGTTTGAATGGCACTGAGATTGAGATTACGTTCGAAATCAAAATACAATTTTTTCAAGCTATTTTCATAAGTTTAGATATGAGCCCAGGTATCACTGATAAATTGATTTTCTCTTGCACCTTAATATTCATATAATACAAGTCAATTAAAAACTTTAATTGCGAGAGCTCTTTTCCTCATTATATATATATTCAGTATTTTACACTTCGCAGTCCTAAAAATGCTGTTTCTAGATAGAAACTCTTAGCAGTCAAACTCACTTGAAAACGTATCCTGCACTAAGCCACTTTTTTGTAATACAAAACATCAGAATATTCAGATTACATGGATTGAGGAAAACCTCAAAAATGCCAGTAAGCTCACAAATTTAACTGATATTTACAATCTTCAGACTGCATCAAGCACAAGTTTCTTATTAAATGCAGATTTACAGAGAGCATTTTGATAAACAAACAATGTATAAATAAGTTTCTGGAATATAATCCACACACACACACAAATATAAAGAAATAAGTTTCTTGATTAACATTGCCAAAAAATCTAGATTTTTCCTATCATATCTAATGCTTCATTAGATGTAATATTACATATTTGTTGCAGGTACTTTCAAAGTTAAAAGTGCCCATCTGAAATTCACAAAAAATATCTCATCTTGTTGTAGTTCCCTTTAAAGAACATACAGGCAAGAAAGTTCAACACTTAACAATTCTAGTTTAGCAGTAGCATTTATCAAATTTTTATCTGACTTCAATTCTAGAAATCACCCTTTTTCAAGCGAAAGATACGTTCTCAAAATTATTTTTTCAAATAAATATACATATTGAAAACAAAATAAATACAACTATTAAATAATGTTTAAGATTTTTATTCAGTAATAGTTAGGGAAAAAATAAATTTTTAATTTCTTCCTACTTTCAGACTCTTAAAACTAGACAATTTCACATATATATGCTGTTAGAAAATGTTAACTTTCCACATCAAAAGCTTTTCTTCCCTTACTTTTAATTCATTATTAAAACTGAATAATAAATATTGCTTCTCTGAAACATCACAGTAATTTTGCAATTTCAAGAGCTTTTTACTTGCCCTTTGTTATCGGCTGCATTTTCTTATGCTGTTTTTAACTGCTATAAATTCATACTCTTGGCTAGCAGCAAAACTAAATAGGTCTTTTATGATTATTATATAATTTAAAACTCCTATATTTCGGACATGGTCACACAGAAAACTTAGATTCAACAGATAAGTGATCATGAGAGTAGCATAAGTTTATTTTTTCAATAAGTTACAATTTTACCTAATTGAGAGTTAAAAATTAAAAGGATTCATTGTATCGTTAATAGGAACAAATATTTGATCATAACAATTTACGAAATGAAATAACTACAAAATTTTGAAATTCCTTTAAAATAGAATCACATTCTAACAGTATTTTAGACTCATTACATTAGTAAAAAAGAATTCGCTTTTCAAGTGGTTTTAATAAAGAGTTTTATGTGGAGTTTGTGTGTATCTCACCAGATGCAAAATTTAATTTTTCAATATGAATGAGAATATAATTTTAATTCTTGAATAATCCTTAGTCACATTATTAAAAAATTTCTATTAGTAGTTCTTTTACAAAACAAAATTTAATATATTTAGATTTAAATATGCTAGAAACTATAATGATGAGCTATTCCAAATGCTATTTTAAATTTTTGTTATTCTATCATGGGATATTTGTACCTGAATAATCAAAAATGGTCACACTTAAGATTGTCTTTTTTAATGTGTTAATGTCAATCACGACAAGAAATATGTCGTATTTTCAAATGTTTGTTATTATATTCTGATATAATATTGAAACAATTATAAAATAAAACTTTAAAATAAATTCTCACTTATTTGACAACTTGCAGAAATATCCACATAGCAACCTCGTGCATGATAATCTATTCTAGAGATGGTAAATCTTGATCTACTCTAAAATGTTCTTTGATATGCTTTTTTCTGATGTCTGGTTGCAGACTCTAGCTTAGAAGATTGGTACAGTTCATCAATGACCACTATGACGTCATGTCCCTAAACTACAAAACATTTCTCTTTTGTTCCCAAAGTTTTAAAGAAAAAATTGCTTGCTGACTTCTTTCTAAACCTGATTCTTACTGATCATGGAAATCTCAGGACATACTGCAAAACATTTTTGACCTTATAATAATAATAATATATATAACCAGATTCAAGAGTCAGATAGCCATATATTCACTTGCAATCATTACACTGAAGTAAGAAAGAAATGGTTCCATCCTTCATTTCACAATATGTCACTTAAGAAACTTTAAAGGTTTTGATCAGAAGTCAATGAAACACTTCTTGCTGAACTCCAATTCTATCTGAATTAAGAATTATCTTGCCTTAAATCAATACGACAATAAATCATCTCTTCATATTTATCATTCATTCATTGTAACTTTGAACAAAGTCACATTGTTTATAATATTATTTATCACTTCTATTTTAACTACGGATCTATCTCATTTATTGTATTTATCATTATTCATTCTGTATTATAATCTTATAGTCAGAGATTAAAATAGTTGCAGCAATTATAACATCTTTAGCTAATTGTCTACTTAAAGAGTTCTCCTTTTTTTACACAGTTTGAGTCTTAGTCTCATCACCACAATTGTTCATTAGCAAATCTGATATCAAACATGCCAAGTGCGTGAAGATCACATTTAGAGCTTCAAGACCACCGTTTAAAGCTGCATGACCATCCTTTATTCATTAGAGCTGCAAGACCATCCTTTATTGTTAAAGATGCTAGACGACCACATTTTTAGCTGCAAGACTGCAATTATTGATCAGAGCTGCAAGACGACCACATTTTTAGCTGCAGGAGACTGCAATTATTGATCAGAGCTGCAAGACGACCACTAAATGAGAGCCGCAAGCAAGACTCCACTATTGATCGAGCCAGCAAGACTCCACTTTGACGGCCAGCAAGACTGCCACTATTGACGGCCAGCAAGACTCCACTATTGACGGCCAGCAAGACTCCACTTTGACGGCCAGCAAGACTCCACTTTGACGGCCAGCAAGACTCCACTTTGACGGCCAGCAAGACTCCACTTTGACGGCCAGCAAGACTCCACTTTGACAGCCAGCACTTTGACAACCAGCAAGACTCCACTTTGACAGCCAGCACTTTGACAACCAGCAAGACTCCACTTTGACAGCCAGCACTTTGACAGCCAGCAAGACTCCCCTTTGACAGCGATCACTTTGACAGCCAGCAAGACTCCACTTTGACAGCCAGCACTTTGACGGCCAGCACTTTGACGGCCAGCACTTTGACGGCCAGCAAGACTCCACTTTGACGGCCAGCAAGACTCCACTTTGACGGCCAGCAAGACTCCACTTTGACGGCCAGCAAGACTCCACTTTGACAGCCAGCAAGACTCCACTTTGACAGCCAGCAAGACTCCACTTTGACGGCCAGCAAGACTCCACTTTGACGGCCAGCAAGACTCCACTTTGACAGCCAGCAAGACTCCACTTTGACAGCCAGCACTTTGACAGCCAGCAAGACTCCACTTTGACAGCCAGCACTTTGACGGCCAGCAAGACTCCACTTTGACAGCCAGCACTTTGACGGCCAGCAAGACTCCACTTTGACGGCCAGCAAGACTCCACTTTGACGGCCAGCAAGACTCCACTTTGACGGCCAGCAAGACTCCACTTTGACGGCCAGCAAGACTCCACTTTGACGGCCAGCAAGACTCCACTTTGACCGCCAGCAAGACTCCACTTTGACCGCCAGCAAGACTCCACTTTGACCGCCAGCAAGACTCCACTTTGACCGCCAGCAAGACTCCACTTTGACCGCCAGCAAGACTCCACTTTGACAGCCAGCAAGACTCCACTTTGACAGCCAGCAAGACTCCACTTTGACCGCCAGCAAGACTCCACTTTGACCGCCAGCAAGACTCCACTTTGACCGCCAGCAAGACTCCACTTTGACAGCCAGCAAGACTCCACTTTGACAGCCAGCAAGACTCCACTTTGACCGCCAGCAAGACTCCACTTTGACAGCCAGCAAGACTCCACTTTGACAGCCAGCAAGACTCCACTTCGACAGCTTCAAATATGCCACAGCTATCTCCTTAAAGCAGAGAAGGTTCTGTTCTGTTCTTTTGAAAACACTTTCTGAAAGATAATATGATGAATAAAAATCCAGTTTGTATCATAGTTTTTCTCTTGTAATAAAAATGTTTTAAAAATTTTATTTGTAACTATGTGCGTAAAAATGTCTTCATTATAAACATTTTCTTAAAATCATTATTAGCTAATGATATTTATTAATTATACAAATGTATAAGATTTAAAAATTCATATTAAAATCATTTTTAAGCTAAATATTCATACAATGCAATTTGTTCTAAGTAACGACATTCGACATTACTACAGAAATAGTGACTGCTCTATAACAATGAAATGAAGGTTGGAAATCTAAACAGGAATTTCATAAGAACTATACGAATGAGAGTACATATCATTTTTAAAAGTATATTTACTGTGTGCTTATGTGTAAAAAATATACAAAATGAACCATAATTTCACTGCAAATATAAAGGTTTTTTGCATAAAAGCTTAAAAAACAATAGCTGACAAAGCAGATGAAAAACAAGTATGAACCATTTTTTACAATTTTCTCCAAGATTTAGCGTAGGAATTGTTTCCTTAACAGGTTTGTCGCTTAACGGTCATTTTTTGCACACGAGGGCTAATTAGACAGGGACTTACGGCTTAAAGTGGATTCCGAACCACTACAAACATCCATGCCCAAGGTGGGATTCGAATCCACGAACTGTTGAACCGAAGGCAAGAGCTTTTCTTTAACGGGACAAGTAATTCTGGGGAAAATATGATTTATAATAATTAACTCATATTAAATATTTTTTGTATTTAAATACATTTTTAATAATCTTCAATAAAATTTTTAACTTTAAGTCATGATGTTTAATATAAATAAAACCATGCTACATTTGAAATGGGAAGTACAATGATAATGTAACCTAACTAACTACCCTTTAATACTCTGAATTTTATAATTCAGTTTATCTAATGAGGACACAAATAGGAGATAAAATTAAATTAAGGAAAGGGAAATATTTTCCAAAATTTTTTGTCATAATGAAATAGAAGAAATGCATATTGTAAACGTACATTTATTAATAAATTATTTGTCAAATTACTTGAACCGACATTTTTAAAATAGTTCAAGTTTTGTTAGTTATAGCTGTTTGCAAAACCGGTGTTACAAATAATTCAGAAAAAAGTTTATCAAATAGAGGAGATGCACTTGAAACCAAGAAAATAATCAGAAGCTTGTTCCTTGTGGCTTCTAAATAGAAATGTTTTAAAATGTTTAAATACTAGAATATTCGTATAAATTATTAACATTGTAGGTTGAAATTTGTCAAATTTTAGTTCATGATTAAATTATAGCTGGGAGCAATGGAGATGAGTTTAAATCAATGTGGCTAACTCACACACTCTGGTTAACTTAAAATTAAAACTAAGCTTTTCAAAATATTGAGTAACTCGTTGAATAATTACTTTAAAATACAATGCATATTGATAAGAATTGCCAGAGAAGTTATTTACGTAAAAATGTATGGAAGCTTGTAAAGGAAAAATACACAACTATGCAACATTTTTCTTTTCAAAGTTGTGCAATAGTTTCGCAAAAGATAGCATTTAGCTCTTTTCCCCTTTTTTTAAAAAAAATTTTCATGTATGCTTAACTAATGGGAGTAGAGAAAATAAACTACTTCAAACTGAAAGCTTAATCTTACATCTAAAATAACATTTGTTATGTAGATCAATTAAATAGTTCAATTCAATGGACACTAACAACTAAGTTCCTTATAATCTGGGTTATTGAATAACATTTATATACTTCCAAAAATGATTGATGCATGCTATTATCACTGAAAATATTTAAAGAGATCTTGCTATTGACTGCAACTACTGCATTTTAATAAATGTTATAAATCTTAATAAAACTTAAGAAATTGCTTTTTCCATCATTTTTGAATTGAAAATTTGTTTTACAAGTAAAAGTTTGCTATCTTTTGATTAAAGTGCCATACTTAAAAGTTTAGGATTAAACAATTCTTATACATGGAGAGCATAAGTGTTTCAACAACAATAGATTTATGTATAATTAAACAATAATTTTGAACCACATGCATGAGCATTTCATTCTGGTAATTAAATATGCCACTTTTATATCATATAACAAGACACGTGAAATTGCTGCATTATGGAAGGCAGCATCATGTATTCAATTTTATATAACATCCTTCATTATCACTAGTAGCATATGCTATTTTCTTTGTTGCATTATCCAAAAACTTTTGAACTGCACACTGATTATCCAACTTTACATTTTTTCACTGATTTCTTCTAGATTTAAAACTTACAGTGTAATACTGTGAACAAGTTCATTTTATTTACTATACATAACATGCTCTGAAAATTCAGCTTTTGCATTTAAAGTAAGTAATGTTCACAAAATTTTTCCCAAATAGAATGAAGATTTGCCAGAATTCATCTTTCTTGTCTTTATCATTCTTTCAAGTTGTTGCAATAAACACTTGAATTTATGAAATTTTAACAAATGAACCCTCATGATTTTTATGTAGTAAGGTTAGTTAATGAGTAGCATTCATTATCGAAAGTAGTGTGAGCTCGAATTCTAACTTAACTGAAAAGCCATAAAATAGGTTATAGTAGTGATGTCCTATAAGTAAAATACTCTGGGGATGCTAGGTATTTATTTATCAACTTCTGCTTCGTCTTTGCGCTAAATTATGAAAACTTCCACAAAACAGCTTACATCAATCTGGTAGAGCACAACCCTGGTTTAAGTACACAGTAGTATGACACTACACACACGTTTCAAAGAATCATTTAACATCTAACATAGGGATAGAAAAACTTTTATTCGCTGTCCAAAAATCTAAGTTCCACAGGGCAAGATAAAAGTTTCTAAAATTTTTTGAAAACAATGTGTAAAAGTATTATAATTAAAATATATTACTGAGACAAAATTGCGATTTCATTTTTATAAGTTCCTTATATTAAAGTTTGAAACAAGATGAACTGATTGGAAAACAAGGATTACTATTGAAATAACTAAAATTCTTGGTCGAAAACACTTTCTCACATACTTAAGATGCAGCAAGCATAGCACCGATTTTTTGGGAATGAGATATTAAATTTGGGAAACTTCACGTTTGATAATTATTTATAAAATTCTAGAATAGATATAGAAGTTCTAGAATAGATAACTGCCCGACATGATAGTTAGATTTCCACACACACACAACTCAAATCAAACTGCAAATCTGACCTCAATGCTTCACAATTTACATTGGAAGACATGCTGAAAATAACCAATTCTGTTTGAATGGCACTGAGATTGAGATTACGTTCGAAATCAAAATACAATTTTTTCAAGCTATTTTCATAAGTTTAGATATGAGCCCAGGTATC
Organism: Latrodectus hesperus; assembly: GCA_037975125.1. NCBI lineage: Eukaryota > Metazoa > Arthropoda > Arachnida > Araneae > Theridiidae > Latrodectus > Latrodectus hesperus. The sequence continues at coordinate 6,729,550 of JAJQOW010000018.1, read as the reverse complement.
ACTGATAAATTGATTTTCTCTTGCACCTTAATATTTATATAATACAAGTCAATTAAAAACTTAAATTGCGAGAGCTCTTTCCCTCATATATATATATATATATGCTGTTTCTAGATAGAAACTCTTAACAGTCAAACTCACTTGAAAACGTATCCTGCACTAAGCCACTTTTTTGTTATACAAAACATCACAATATTCAGATTACATGGATTGAGGAAAACCTCAAAAATGCCAGTAAGCTCACAAATTTAACTGATATTTACAATCTTCAGACTGCATCAAGCACAAGTTTCTTATTAAATGCAGATTTACAGAGAGCATTTTGATGAACAAACAATGTATATATAAGTTTCTGGAATATAATCCACACACACAAATATAAAGAAATAAGTTTCTTGATTAACATTGCCAAAAAATCTAGATTTTTCCTATCATGTCTAATGCTTCATTAGATATAATATTACATATTTGTTGCAGGCACTTTCAAAGTTAAAAGTGCACATCTGAAATTCACAAAAAATATCTCATCTTGTTGTAGTTCCCTTTAAAGAACATACAGGCAAGAAAGTTCAACACTTAACAATTCTAGTTTAGCAGTAGCATTTATCAAATTTTTATCTGACTTCAATTCTAGAAATCACCCTTTTTCAAGCGAAAGATACGTTCTCAAAATTATTTTTCTTGGCTGGACAGAAAACAAACTCAAAGTCTGAATGGTTTAACAAACTCCCCATCACTGACAGCTTTATTTTTAACAATATTGCATACTACAATGTAATTTCCAAGAGTGGTTGCTTCTTGGATACTGAATACCTTCTTGAACTAATCATTAGATTTTCATCATTTTGTTTCCTTCATAATCTGACATCACTTAGATGTGAAATGACAAATATTATATTCATTGTATATAAGACACTAGTTCATCTTTTACAACTTAAAAATATTTCCAGATCATTATTTCCAAAAAATCAAATGCATGAGTTTTGCATGAATCAAATCCAAAAATTTCCAGGCAGTATCCACATTCATACTAAATAACTTTTCTTTATATTTTGCCAATTTTCCTTAACAAATATGCATGTTATATATACATAGATATATATACAGAACATTTTAATTATATTTGAAAATAAATAATTCTAGAAATTAATTAGAATATTTTTCATGTAAGCTGGAATTCTATTTAATGATCACTTCAAAAGCTTTCAATGAAATTGAAGCTATAACAGAAAATGCATTATTTAGATAACCATTATTCTTTACATTACTGAATTATACATTTTATAAAATGGTTAATTTTAAAGCTTTTTTATCATCTTCATTAGATTCTTATCTATTAATTTATTTAATATTTCATGATGTAAATAACTCTTTTTCAAATAAATATACATATTGAAAACAAAATAAATACAACTATTAAATAATGTTTAAGATTTTTATTCAGTAATAGTTAGGGAAAAAATAAATTTTTAATTTATTTCTTCCTACTTTCAAACTCTTAAAACTAGACAATTTCACATATATATGCTGTTAGAAAATGTTAACTTTCCACATCAAAAGCTTTTCCTCCCTTACTTTTAATTCATTATTAAAACTGAATAATAAATATTGCTTCTCTGAAACATCACAGAAATTTTGCAATTTCAAGAGCTTTTTACTTGCCCTTTGTTATCGGCTGCATTTTCTTATGCTGTTTTTAACTGCTATAAATTCATACTCTTGGCTAGCAGCAAAACTAAATAGGTCTTTTATGATTATTATACAATTTAAAACTCCTATATTTCGGACATGGTCACACAGAAAACTTAGATTCAACAGATAAGTGATCATGAGAGTAGCATAAGTTTATTTTTTCAATAAGTTACAATTTTACCTAATTGAGAGTTAAAAATTAAAAGGATTCATTGTATCGTTAATAGGAACAAATATTTGATCATAACAATTTACGAAATGAAATAACTACAAAATTTTGAAATTCCTTTAAAATAGAATCACATTCTAACAGTATTTTAGACTCATTACATTAGTAAAAAAGAATTCGCTTTTCAAGTGGTTTTAATAAAGAGTTTTATGTGGAGTTTGTGTGTATCTCACCAGACGCAAAATTTAATTTTTCAATATGAATGAGAATATAATTTAAATTCTTGAATAAACCTTAGTCACATTATTAAAAAATTTCTATTAGTAGTTCTTTTACAAAACAAAAATTAATATATTTAGATTTAAATATGCTAGAAACTATAATGATGAGCTATTCCAAATGCTATTTTAAATTTTTGTTATTCTATCATGGGATATTTGTACCTGAATAATCAAAAATGGTCACACTTAAGATTGTCTTTTTTAATGTGTTAATGTCAATCACGACAAGAAATATGTCGTATTTTCAAATGTTTGTTATCATCTTCTGATATAATATTGAGGTTGGTTGGTTGGTTGGTTGGGTTTAATGGCGCAAGGTCCAGATAAGGACAAGCTGCGCCAAACACAAGGTATTATACTCTATTTAAGTTTTTTCAACCAATTAAAAAATATAGAATAAAAGTACATTACACAGTACATATAAGTTAAAATGTACATTAAAAGTCTCTATGCAAACAATATACACATGTAGAAAATTAAAAGCTTAAAATTTAAATAAAATATTTGTAAATCAGATAAAATTCATAAATCCTATGTATTTTAAAATGTACATTAAAGGTGTATATACAAACAATATACACATGTATAAAATTAAAAGTTTAAAATTTAAATAAAATATTTGTAGATCAGATAAAATTCATAAATCCTATGTCTTTTAAAAACGCAAAGAGATTGCGATGGGGTGGTTCTCCAAGCAGGTCTTCTAATGTTAAAATATTACTGTTAAAATATCTAAAACGATGATGGTTAAAATCTGGACATACAACTAAAATATGATATACAGTGAATGGTTCATTACATTTTTGACACCATGGTTGGAGATCACTTAAGATCAAATGTTTGTGGGTGAAACGCGTGTGACCAATTCGAAGGCGAGTCAGTCTAACATCTGCGCTTCGTGTAGATAAAACAGATAATGGAATGATGAATGAAAAGATGGAATGGAGTTTGTTATTGACTTGCAGGTTCCAGGATTCCTGCCAAAGAGAATATATAAAATGTTTCAAACCTTTTCTCATGTCCATTGTTGGTACTGAAGGCAAAATGGGAGTAGATGCAGACTTAGCGGCCGCATCAGCCTTCTCATTGCCATCTATTCCTATGTGGCTGGGTATCCAACAAAACAATATCTCAAATCCCTTGCTAGTAACAGAATCTAACAATTTGAAAATCTTAGATATAACTGGATGGCAATTAAAGTTGTTATTCTTCAAAGCCGCTAATACACTCTTACTGTCAGTGTACACACAGAATTTATTTTCATTTCTAGTTCTCACCAGCTGAAGTGCTCGGTATATAGCCGTAGCTTCTGCAGTGAAGATAGAACAGGATTTGTGAAGGCTATAGCTGTATGAGGTATCCTCAAAATAGACTCCACTGCCAACGGCTCCTGCAGTTTTGGATCCATCAGTGAATACGGGAGTGTACATGGTATACTGACAGCGATGAAATGAGTAAAGCTGTTGAAAAATAACAGTATTTGTGTCTGATTTTTTATAATTTCCAAAGGGATTCAGTACAATAATGTGAGGATCATACCAAGGAGGATGTGCGAACAAGTCTATGAACTCAACCCGGACATCACTTAGGTCTGAGAGGTATACATATGATTTAACACGAGAGAGAAAAGGTTGAATGCTTGATGGTCTAGCATTATATAATCTCTTAAGAGCAGCACTTGGAATCGTGGAACGTAAGGGATGATGAGGAGTGGACATGATTTTAATATAATATTTAAGAGACAGCATTATCCGCCGCAAGTCTAATGGTAGCTGTTGGCAGATTACATATAGACTCTGCACGGGTGATGTACGAAATGCTCCACAGCAAATCCTTAAAGCAGAGTGGTGGACGGTGTCCAATCTGCGTAAAATGGAAGATCTAGCCGATCCATAAGCAACACAACCGTAGTCAATGCGAGATAAAATGACTGATTGATAAATACGGAGCAATGAAGTACGATCCGCACCCCAAAATGTATTCGACAACACCTTGAGGATATTGAGCGATCGCTCGCACTTCTTCCGCAGATATAAAGTATGCGGAAGGAAAGTTAACTTCTTATCGAAAATTACCCCGAGGAATTTTATCTCAGTGACCACAGGAATAGGTCTATTGCTTATGTAGAGCACAGGATCAGGATGGAAGCTAGTTTTCCTACAGAAATGGACGCAGCAACTCTTACTAGGAGATATACTAAGACCATTTCGTTCACACCAAGTATTTAGATTGTTTACAGCTGTTTGTAATTGTCTCTCGATTATGTTCATGTTTGAACTCTGATATGAAATTTGTAAGTCATCAACATATAAATTACTATGTATAGAAGATGGTAACTGATGAAGTATGTTGCTGATGAAAAGGTTAAAAAGGGTTACGCTTAAAACGCTTCCTTGAGGGACACCCTCAGCCTGGGTAAAAGTATTTGAAACTGTAGTTCCAACACGTACTTTAAAAAGCCTAGTGGCTAGGAAATTCTGTATAAATATTGGAAGATTACCTTTAAAACCAAGATTATGCATATTACGGAGAATGCCATAACGCCAAGTTCGATCGTATGCTTTCTCAATATCGAAGAAGATTGCAACAAGGTGATTTCTCCTCACAAAAGCATTTCGAATTTGAGATTCTAGATCTATAATATTATCAATGGTGGATCGTCCTCTTCGAAAACCACTTTGATGATGAGGTATGCAATCATTCTTCTCTAAGACATAATTAAGTCTAGCATTGATCATGCGCTCGAAAGTTTTGCACAAGCAACTCGTAAGAGCTATTGGACGATAACTCAGAGGGTCAGATGAATCTTTTCCAGGTTTCAAAATCGGAATCACTATGGCTTCTCTCCATGATGTAGGATAAGAGTGCTCAATCCAGATTCTATTAAACAATGATAGTATGTTCAATACAGAATCATGATTTATATGACGGAGCATTTGATAAGAGATTCCATCAGGTCCTGGGCTGGTGTCGTTTGCCTTAGATAAAGCAGTCTTCAATTCTGACAATTCAAAAGCACAATTGTAGGGTGGATTTTGTCTATCATGAAAATTTAGAGGTTTCCGCTCAGCAATTCTTTTAATCCTTAGAAAAGTAGGATTATATGAATCAGAGCTGGAAACACTAGCAAAAGTTTCACCGATGACATTAGCAATATCTACCGCTGAGGAGTGTATTGCAGCTCCGGATTTTAATACAGGAATAGAATAATCCTGATAAATACCATTGGCTGCTTTAACTTTCCTCCACAATTGTTTGCTTGTTGTCGATGAATTGATAGACGACACATAGCGAATCCAAGATTCTCTTTGACTCTGACGTCTCACTCTTCGAGCTTGGGCTTTGGCTCTTTTAAAAGCAACAAGATTCTCCGTAGTAGGATATCGTCGGAATATATTCCATTGCTTCCTTTGTTTCTTATAGGAGAGTTGGCACTCTTCATTCCACCAAGGTTTCCTATGTTTATGTGGAATGATGGAATTCTTGGGTATAGCAACATCCGCAGCACGGATTATTGTGTCGGTGACATATTTAACGGCATCATCGATCTCATCTGTCTTAACTCTTGTTTCACTAATCACAGCCAATTGCGTGAAAAGCTTCCAATCGGCTCGACTGTACACATAATTAGGTGGATTGTGACGCACACTATTACTTCCAGTCTGAGACACGATTAGAGGGAAATGATCACTATTGTAAAGGTCATTTCCGACAGCAAAATTCAGCAATGGCAAGAGTGATGGAGAACAAATAGCTAAGTCAAGAGAGTGAAACGTCCGTGTTGGTTCGTGGAAATAGGTTTTCTCGTCGGTATTCAACAGACAGAGGCAATTGTCAGATATGAAATGCTCTATCTGACGGCCGCGAGAATTTGTATCTTTACTACCCCACAGAGTATTATGGCCATTAAAATCACCGAGGAGTACAAATGGAGCTGGGAGTTGGTCAACTAAATCATCTAGTTCCTCTGAATTTACGACGTCTTGTGGTGGTAAATATAGGCTACATACAGTGATTAGACAGGTTATGTGTATTTTTACAGCTACAGCTTGTAGTCTAGTTCTCAGTTGAAGGGCTGTACTTGCGTATGAGTTTGATGTAAATATACAAACTCCTCCAGATGCAGCTGCTTCACCACCTTTATCCTTTCTAAAGCATTGAAACCCACGCAGTTTGGTAATAACAGTGGGACTCAGGAATGTTTCCTGGAGAGCCACACATGCTGGGTTGTAGCGAGAGATAACAGATTTGACGTCGTCAATACGAGAACGAAAACCTCGACAATTCCATGAAACAAAGGAAGTCATTAATGGAAGAGGTGTTATTCACCAGCGGTGCTCATTGCTGTCTCAGATGAACCCTCCAAACTATCAGCATCAGAGGGATACAGTTTGACGGTATCTTCATCTAATGCAAGCCTGGCTTTCCTCTCTGTCAAGGAAGACTTGCGAGCACCTTCCTTGGCAAGTTTTAATTTTTTGGCTTGTGATGCTCTTGATTTTGCAAAAGTCAGTTTGGGCATAACGGTTGAAGATTTTGTTTCCTTTGGCTTTGGAGAAGGCTTTGGTGAAGGCTCTGAAATAGTGTCGGTTTGGGTGCAGCAAGATCTAGTTACTTTCTTAATAGCAGTCGCATAGCTGATACCTGGCAGTGGTGTACGTGAGGCGACAATTCGTCGTGCCTCGGGATAAGACACATTATTTTTTATTTTAACGGTAGTAATTTCTTTTTCAGACTGCCATGCTGGGCAAGATCGTGAATAAGCAGGATGGTCGCCTTTGCAGTTGACACAAACCTCTTTAGCATTGCAGGTATCACTATCGTGGCCAACGTCAGAACAACGGGCACACGTAAGTTTACCTCTGCAAGCTATTTTTGAATGGCCAAAACGTTGGCATTGAAAGCAGCGCAGCGGGTTTGGAATATAGGGTCGTACAGAACATCTCATATATGCAACTTTAATATGTTGAGGCAAGGCAGGAGTTGAAAATGTTAAAATCAGATGTTTAGTATTGATGGAAATACCATCTCGTTTAAGAGTTATACGTTTGACAGCACAAACTTTCTGGGATTTTAAGTTCTCGAGAATTTCATCTGTAGATGTGTATATCAGATCTGCTGCAGAAATTACTCCCTTAGAAAAGTTTAAAGTCGTATGAGGCTGTACGATAACATCAACATTCCCAACTGATTTTAGCGTTTGTATGAGTATTGCTTGTCTTTCAGAAGCAATCTCAACCAATATGTCTCCAGATCGTAATCTACGAATATTTTTAACTTCCCCTAGATGCGATGAAATACTCTTTTCAATGAGGAAAGGTGAGACAAACTGAAAAGATCCCCCTTCAGTTCTTTTTACAATAAAATATTTTGCATTAAGCATAGTCAACTGTTGCTCCCACGGGAGAGAAGAATTTAAATTTTTATCCATATAGTATGTTATAAAATTCGGGGACTAGACGGCATCACCCACCACGGAGCCCTACAAGGGGATGCAGCAAATAAACTGCAACAATGCTAGTCAGTCCCTATACGCTCACGGTACATCCCTGAGGTGGTCTCCACCCTTAACGAGTCACCCAGTAGATGTACCGATCGCTTGATCCATAAAGCCGATTGATGTGCTGAGGACCACAACACACCTCCCGTTTACCTGAAGCAGAGGCCAAAGCAATGTGTTGGTCTCTGGAGGCCTCAATTACCAGGATCCTCCTTTCCAAGGACACGGGTCTCCACGCACGGCAAACACGTGGGTGATTTAGTCCCCAAGAGTAGCTAATAGCAACAGAGCGGCGAAAGCTACTCAAGGGGAGCCCTCAACCTCTTGCGAGGCAACCACACTGAGGGAGAAGAGGAAGAAAAGGCAGAAGAGTAGAAGAGAGAGGAAAAGAAAGTAGAGGACAGATCACTGGGGTACCTCGGGATTGTGACACCCGTGTTTACCTAAAGAAGGTAAACCCCCTGAGGGGGATATAATATTGAAAAAATTATAAAATAAAACTTTAAAATAAATTCTCACTTATTTGACAACTTGCAGAAATATCCACATAGCAACCTCGTGCATGATAATCTATTCTAGAGATGGTAAATCTTGATCTACTCTAAAATGTTCTTTGATAGGCTTTTTTCTGATGTCTGGTTGCAGACTCTAGCTTAGAAGATTGGTACAGTTCATCAATGACCACTATGACGTCATGTCCCTAAACTACAAAACATTTCTCCCTTGTTCCCAAAGTTTTAAAGAAAAAATTGCTTGCTGACTTCTTTCTAAACCTGATTCTTACTGATCATGGAAATCTCAGGACATACTGCAAAAAATTTTTGACCTTATAATAATAATAATATATATATAACCAGATTCAAGAGTCAGATATTCACTTGCAATCATTACACTGAAGTAAGAAAGAAATTGTTCCATCCTTCATTTCACAATATGTCACTTAAGAAACTTTAAAAGTTTTGATCAGAAGCCAATGAAACACTTCTTGCTGAACTCCAATTCTATCTAAATTAAGAATTATCTTGCCTTAAATCAATACGACAATAAATCATCTCTTCATATTTATCATTCATTCAATCATTGTAACTTTGAACAAAGTCACATTGTTTATAATATTATTTATCACTTCTATTTTAACTATGGATCTATCTCATTTATATTATTTAACATTATTCATTCTGTATTATAATCTTGTAGTCAGAGATTAAAATAGTTGCAGCAATTATAACATCTTTAGCAAATTGTCTACTTAAAGAGTTCTTTTTTTTACACAGTTTGAGTCTTAGTCTCATCACCACAATTGTTCATTAGCAAATCTGATATCAAACATGCCAAGTGCGTGAAGATCACATTTAGAGCTTCAAGACCACCGTTTAAAGATGCATGACCATCCTTTATTCATTAGAGTTGCAAGACCATCCTTTATTCATTAGAGCTGCAAGACGACCACATTTTTAGCTGCAAGACCGCAATTATTGATAAGAGCTGCAAGACGACCACATTTTTAGCTGCAAGACCGCAATTATTGATCAGAGCTGCAAGACGATCACATTTTTAGCTGCAAGACCGCAATTACTGATCAGAGCTGCAAGACGACCACATTTTTAGCTGCAAGACCGCAATTACTGATCAGAGCTGCAAGACGACCACATTTTTAGCTGCAAGACCGCAATTATTGATCAGAACTGCAAGACGACCACATTTTTAGCTGCAAGACCGCAATTATTCATCAGAACTGCAAGACGACCACTAAGAGAGAGCGGCCAGCAAGACTCCACTTAGACGGCCAGCAAGACTCCACTTAGACAGCCAGCAAGACTCCACTTAGACAGCCAGCAAGACTCCACTTTGACAGCCAGCAAGACTCCACTTTGACAGCCAGCAAGACTCCACTTTGACAGCAAGCAAGACTCCACTTTGACAGCCAGCAAGACTCCACTTTGACAGCCAGCAAGACTCCACTTTGACAGCCAGCAAGACTCCACTTTGACAGCCAGCAAGACTCCACTTTGACAGCCAGCAAGACTCCACTTTGACAGCCAGCAAGACTCCACTTTGACAGCCAGCAAGACTCCACTTTGACAGCCAGCAAGAATCCACTTTGACAGCCAGCAAGACTCCACTTTGATAGCCAGCAAAACTCCACTTCGACAGCTTCAAATATGCCACAGCTCTCTCCTTAAGGCAGAGAAGGTTCTGTTCTTTCTCAAAACACTTTCTGAAAGATAATATGATGAATAAAAATCCAGTTTGTATCATAGTTTTTCTCTTGTAATAAAAATGTTTTAAAAATTTTATTTGTAACTATGTGCGTAAAAATGTCTTCATTATAAACATTTTCTTAAAATCATTATTAGTTAATGATATTTATTAATTATATAAATGTATAAGATTTAAAAATTCATATTAAAATCATTTTTAAAGTTAACTAAATATTGATACAATGCAATTTGTCCTAAGTAACGACATTCGACATTACTACAGAAACAGTGACTGCTCTATAACAATAAAATGAAGGTTGGAAATCTAAACAGGAATTTCATAAGAACTATACGAATGAAAGTACATATCGTTTTTAAAAGTATATTTACTGTGTGCTTATGTGTAAAAAATATACAAAATGAACCATAATTTCACTGCAAATATAAAGGTTTTTTGCATATAAGCTTAAAAAACAATAGCTGACAAAGCAGATGAAAAACAAGTATGAACCATTTTCTATAATTTTCTTCAAGATTTAGCGTAGGAATTGTTTCCTTAACAGGTTTGTCGCTTAACGGTCATTTTTTGCACACGAGGGCTAATTAGACAGGGACTTACGGCTTAAAGTGGATTCCGAACCACTACAAACATCCATGCCCAAGGTGGGATTCGAATCCACGAACTGTTGAATCGAAAGCAAGAGCTTTTCCTTAACGGGACAAGTAATTCTGGGGAAAATATGATTTATAATAATTAACTCATATTAAATATTTTTGGTATTTTAAATACATTTTTAATAATCTTCAATAAAATTTTTAACTTTAAGTCATGATGTTTAATATAAATAAAACCATGCTACATTTGAAATGGGAAGTACAATGATAATGTAACCTAACTAACTACCCTTTAATACTCTGAATTTTATAATTCAGTTTATCTAATGAGGACACAAATAGGAGATAAAATTAAATTAAGGAAAGGGAAATATTTTCCGAAATTTTTTGTCATAATGAAATAGAAGAAATGCATATTGTAAACGTACATTTATTAATAAATTATTTGTCAAATTACTTGAACCGACATTTTTAAAATAGTTCAAGTTTTGTTAGTTATAGCTGTTTGCAAAACCGGTGTTACAAATAATTCAGAAAAAAGTTTATCAAATAGAGGAGATGCACTTGAAACCATGAAAATAATCAGAAGCTTGTTCCTTGTGGCTTCTAAATAGAAATGTTTTAAAATGTTTAAATACTAGAATATTCGTATAAATTATTAACATTGTAGGTTAAAATTTGTCAAATTTTAGTTCAGGATTAAATTATAGCTGGGTGCAATGGAGATGAGTTTAAATCAATGTGGCTAACTCACACACTCTGGTTAACTTAAAATTAAAACTAAGCTTTTCAAAATTTTGAGTAACTCGTTGAATAATTACTTTAAAATACAATGCATATTGATAGGAATTGCCAGAGAAGTTATTTACGTAAAAATGTATGGAAGCTTGTAAAGGAAAAATACACAACTATGCAACATTTTTCTTTTCAAAGTTGTGCAATAGTTTCGTAAAAGGTAGCATTTAGATTTTTTCCCCTTTTTTTTAAAAAAATTTTCATGTATGCTTAACTAATGGGAGTAGAGAAAATAAACTACTTCAAACTGAAAGCTTAATCTTACATCTAAAATAACATTTGTTATGTAGATCAATTAAATAATTCAATTCAATGGACACTAACAACTAAGTTCCTTATAATCTGGGTTATTGAACAACATTTATATACTTGCAAAAATGATTGATGCATGCTATTATCACTGAAAATATTTAAAGAGATCTTGCTATTGACTGCAACTACTGCATTTTAATAAATGTTATAAATCTTAATAAAACTTAAGAAATTGCTTTTTCCATCATTTTTGAATTGAAAATTTGTTTTACAAGTAAAAGTTTGCTATCTTTTGATTAAAGTGCCATACTTAAAAGTTTAGGATTAAACAATTCTTATACATGGAGAGCATAAGTGTTTCAACAACAATAGATTTATGTATAATTAAACAATAATTTTGAACCACATGCATGAGCATTTCATTCTGGTAATTAAATATGCCACTTTTATATCATATAACAAGACACGTGAAATTGCTGCATTATGGAAGGCAGCATCATGTATTCAATTTTATATAACATCCTTCATTATCACTAGTAGCATATGCTATTTTCTTTGTTGCATTATCCAAAAACTTTTGAACTGCACACTGATTATCCAACTTTACATTTTTTCACTGATTTCTTCTAGATTTAAAACTTACAGTGTAATACTGTGAACAAGTTCATTTTATTTACTATACATAACATGCTCTGAAAATTCAGCTTTTGCATTTAAAGTAAGTAATGTTCACAAAATTTTCCCCAAATAGAATGAAGATTTGCCAGAATTCATCTTTCTTGTCTTTATCATTCTTTCAAGTTGTTGCAATAAACACTTGAATTTATGAAATTTTAACAAATGAACCCTCATGATTTTTATGTAGTAAGGTTAGTTAGTGAGTAGCTTTCATTATCGGAAGTAGTGTGAGCTCGAATTCTAACTTAACTGAAAAGCCATAAAATAGGTTATAGTAGTGATGTCTTATAAGTAAAATACTCTGGGTATGCTAGGTATTTATTTATCAACTTCTGCTTCGTCTTTGCGCTAAATTATGAAAACTTCCACAAAACAGCTTACATCAATCTGGTAGAGCACAACCCTGGTTTAAGTACACAGTAGTATGACAGTACACACACGTTTCAAAGAATCATTTAACATCTAACATAGGGATAGAAAAACTTTTATTCGCTGTCCAAAAATCTAAGTTCCACAGGGCAAGATAAAAGTTTCTAAAATTTTTGAAAACAATGTGTAAAAGTATTATAATTAAAATATATTACCGAGACAAAATTGCGATTTCATTTTTATAAGTTCCTTATATTAAAGTTTGAAACAAGATGAACTGATTGGAAAACAAGGATTACTATTGAAATAACTAAAATTCTTGGTCGAAAACACTTTCTCACATACTTAAGATGCAGCAAGCATAGCACCGATTTTTTGGGAATGAGATATTAAATTTGGGAAACTTCACGTTTGATAATTATTTATAAAATTCTAGAATAGATATAGAAGTTCTAGAATAGATAACTGCCCGACATGATAGTTAGATTTCCACACACACACAACTCAAATCAAACTGCAAATCTGACCTCAATGCTTCACAATTTACATTGGAAGACATGCTGAAAATAACCAATTCTGTTTGAATGGCACTGAGATTGAGATTACGTTCGAAATCAAAATACAATTTTTTCAAGCTATTTTCATAAGTTTAGATATGAGCCCAGGTATCACTGATAAATTGATTTTCTCTTGCACCTTAATATTTATATAATACAAGTCAATTAAAAACTTAAATTGCGAGAGCTCTTTCCCTCATTATATATATATTCAGTATTTTACACTTCGCAGTCCTAAAAATGCTGTTTCTAGATAGAAACTCTTAACAGTCAAACTCACTTGAAAACGTATCCTGCACTAAGCCACTTTTTTGTTATACAAAACATCACAATATTCAGATTACATGGATTGAGGAAAACCTCAAAAATGCCAGTAAGCTCACAAATTTAACTGATATTTACAATCTTCAGACTGCATCAAGCACAAGTTTCTTATTAAATGCAGATTTACAGAGAGCATTTTGATGAACAAACAATGTATATATAAGTTTCTGGAATATAATCCACACACACAAATATAAAGAAATAAGTTTCTTGATTAACATTGCCAAAAAATCTAGATTTTTCCTATCATGTCTAATGCTTCATTAGATATAATATTACATATTTGTTGCAGGCACTTTCAAAGTTAAAAGTGCACATCTGAAATTCACAAAAAATATCTCATCTTGTTGTAGTTCCCTTTAAAGAACATACAGGCAAGAAAGTTCAACACTTAACAATTCTAGTTTAGCAGTAGCATTTATCAAATTTTTATCTGACTTCAATTCTAGAAATCACCCTTTTTCAAGCGAAAGATACGTTCTCAAAATTATTTTTCTTGGCTGGACAGAAAACAAACTCAAAGTCTGAATGGTTTAACAAACTCCCCATCACTGACAGCTTTATTTTTAACAATATTGCATACTACAATGTAATTTCCAAGAGTGGTTGCTTCTTGGATACTGAATACCTTCTTGAACTAATCATTAGATTTTCATCATTTTGTTTCCTTCATAATCTGACATCACTTAGATGTGAAATGACAAATATTATATTCATTGTATATAAGACACTAGTTCATCTTTTACAACTTAAAAATATTTCCAGATCATTATTTCCAAAAAATCAAATGCATGAGTTTTGCATGAATCAAATCCAAAAATTTCCAGGCAGTATCCACATTCATACTAAATAACTTTTCTTTATATTTTGCCAATTTTCCTTAACAAATATGCATGTTATATATACATAGATATATATACAGAACATTTTAATTATATTTGAAAATAAATAATTCTAGAAATTAATTAGAATATTTTTCATGTAAGCTGGAATTCTATTTAATGATCACTTCAAAAGCTTTCAATGAAATTGAAGCTATAACAGAAAATGCATTATTTAGATAACCATTATTCTTTACATTACTGAATTATACATTTTATAAAATGGTTAATTTTAAAGCTTTTTTATCATCTTCATTAGATTCTTATCTATTAATTTATTTAATATTTCATGATGTAAATAACTCTTTTTCAAATAAATATACATATTGAAAACAAAATAAATACAACTATTAAATAATGTTTAAGATTTTTATTCAGTAATAGTTAGGGAAAAAATAAATTTTTAATTTATTTCTTCCTACTTTCAAACTCTTAAAACTAGACAATTTCACATATATATGCTGTTAGAAAATGTTAACTTTCCACATCAAAAGCTTTTCCTCCCTTACTTTTAATTCATTATTAAAACTGAATAATAAATATTGCTTCTCTGAAACATCACAGAAATTTTGCAATTTCAAGAGCTTTTTACTTGCCCTTTGTTATCGGCTGCATTTTCTTATGCTGTTTTTAACTGCTATAAATTCATACTCTTGGCTAGCAGCAAAACTAAATAGGTCTTTTATGATTATTATACAATTTAAAACTCCTATATTTCGGACATGGTCACACAGAAAACTTAGATTCAACAGATAAGTGATCATGAGAGTAGCATAAGTTTATTTTTTCAATAAGTTACAATTTTACCTAATTGAGAGTTAAAAATTAAAAGGATTCATTGTATCGTTAATAGGAACAAATATTTGATCATAACAATTTACGAAATGAAATAACTACAAAATTTTGAAATTCCTTTAAAATAGAATCACATTCTAACAGTATTTTAGACTCATTACATTAGTAAAAAAGAATTCGCTTTTCAAGTGGTTTTAATAAAGAGTTTTATGTGGAGTTTGTGTGTATCTCACCAGACGCAAAATTTAATTTTTCAATATGAATGAGAATATAATTTAAATTCTTGAATAAACCTTAGTCACATTATTAAAAAATTTCTATTAGTAGTTCTTTTACAAAACAAAAATTAATATATTTAGATTTAAATATGCTAGAAACTATAATGATGAGCTATTCCAAATGCTATTTTAAATTTTTGTTATTCTATCATGGGATATTTGTACCTGAATAATCAAAAATGGTCACACTTAAGATTGTCTTTTTTAATGTATTAATGTCAATCACGACAAGAAATATGTCGTATTTTCAAATGTTTGTTATCATCTTCTGATATAATATTGAAAAAATTATAAAATAAAACTTTAAAATAAATTCTCACTTATTTGACAACTTGCAGAAATATCCACATAGCAACCTCGTGCATGATAATCTATTCTAGAGATGGTAAATCTTGATCTACTCTAAAATGTTCTTTGATATGCTTTTTCTGATGTCTGGTTGCAGACTCTAGCTTAGAAGATTGGTGACAGTTCATCAATGACCACTATGACGTCATGTCCCTAAACTACAAAACATTTCTCCTTTGTTCCCAAAGTTTTAAAGAAAAAATTGCTTGCTGACTTCTTTCTAAACCTGATTCTTACTGATCATGGAAATCTCAGGACATACTGCAAAAAATTTTTGACCTTATAATAATAATAATATATATATAACCAGATTCAAGAGTCAGATAGCCATATATTCACTTGCAATCATTACACTGAAGTAAGAAAGAAATTGTTCCATCCTTCATTTCACAATATGTCACTTAAGAAACTTTAAAAGTTTTGATCAGAAGTCAATGAAACACTTCTTGCTGAACTCCAATTCTATCTAAATTAAGAATTATCTTGCCTTAAATCAATACGACAATAAATCATCTCTTCATATTTATCATTCATTCATTGTAACTTTGAACAAAGTCACATTGTTTATAATATTATATATCACTTCTATTTTAACTATGGATCTATCTCATTTATATTATTTAACATTATTCATTCGGTATTATAATCTTGTAGTCAGAGATTAAAATAGTTGCAGCAATTATAACATCTTTAGCAAATTGTCTACTTAAAGAGTTCTCCTTTTTTTACACAGTTTGTGTATTAGTCTCATCACCACAATTGTTCATTAGCAAATCTGATATAAAACATGCCAAGTGCGTGAAGATCACATTTAGAGCTTCAAGACCACCGTTTAAAGATGCATGACCATCCTTTATTCATTAGAGCTGCAAGACCATCCTTTATTCATTAGAGCTGCAAGACGACCACATTTTTAGCTGCAAGACCGCAATTATTGATAAGAGCTGCAAGACGACCACATTTTTAGCTGCAAGACCGCAATTATTGATCAGAGCTGCAAGACGACCACATTTTTAGCTGCAAGACCGCAATTATTGATCAGAGCAGCAAGACGACCACATTTTTAGCTGCAAGACCGCAATTATTGATCAGAGCTGCAAGACGACCACATTTTTAGCTGCAAGACCGCAATTATTGATCAGAGCTGCAAGACGACCACTAAAATAGAGCCGCAAGAAAGACTCCACTTTGACGGCCAGCAAGACTCCACTTTGACAGCCAGCAAGACTCCACTTTGACAGCCAGCAAGACTCCACTTTGACAGCCAGCAAGACTCCACTTTGACAGCCAGCAAGACTCCACTTTGACAGCCAGCAAGACTCCACTTTGACAGCCAGCAAGACTCCACTTTGACAGCCAGCAAGACTCCACTTTGACAGCCAGAAAGACTCCACTTTGACAGCCAGAAAGACTCCACTTTGACAGCCAGCAAGACTCCACTTTGACAGCCAGCAAGACTCCACTTTGACAGCCAGCAAGACTCCCCTTTGACAGCCAGCAAGACTCCACTTTGACAGCCAGCAAGACTCCACTTTGACAGCCAGCAAGACTCCACTTTGACAGCCAGCAAGACTCCACTTTGACAGCCAGCAAGACTCCACTTTGACAGCCAGCAAGACTCCACTTTGACAGCCAGCAAGACTCCACTTTGACAGCCAGCAAGACTCCACTTTGACAGCCAGCAAGACTCCACTTTGACAGCCAGCAAGACTCCACTTTGACAGCCAGCAAGACTCCACTTTGACAGCCAGCAAGACTCCACTTCGACAGCCAGCAAGACTCCACTTCGACAGCCAGCAAGACTCCACTTCGACAGCCAGCAAGACTCCACTTCGACAGCCAGCAAGACTCCACTTCGACAGCCAGCAAGACTCCACTTCGACAGCCAGCAAGACTCCACTTCGACAGCCAGCAAGACTCCACTAAAAGAGAGCCGCAAGTACCACCACTAAAAGAGAGCCGCAAGTACCACCACTAAAAGAGAGCCGCAAGTACCACCACTAAAAGAGAGCCGCAAGTATCACCACTAAAAGAGAGCTGCCACTAAAATAGCCGCAAGTACCACCACTAAAAGAGAGCCGCCACTAAAAGAGAGCCGCAAGTACCACCACTGAAAGAGAGCCGCAAGTACCACCACTGAAAAAGACCCGCCACTAAAAGAGAGCCGCAAGTACCACCACTAAAAAAGAACCGCCACTAAAAGAGAGCCGCAAGTACCACCACTAAAAGAGAGCCGCAAGTACCACCACTAAAAGAGAGCCGCCACTAAAAGAGAACCTCAAGTACCACCACTAAAAGAGAGCCGCCACTAAAAGAGAGCCGCAAGTACCACCACTGAAAGAGAGCCGCAAGTACCACCACTGAAAAAGACCCGCCACTGAAAGAGAGCCACAAGTACCACCACTGAAAGAGAGCCGCAAGTTCCACCACTAAAAGAGAGCCGCCACTAAGAGAGACGCAAGTACCACCACTAAAAGAGAGCCGCAAGTACCACCACTAAGAGAGCCCGCCACTAAAAGAGAGCCGCAAGTTCCACCACTAAAAGAGAGCCGCCACTAAAAGAGAGCAGCCAGCAAGACTCCACTTTGACAGCCAGCAAGACTCCAAGACTCCACTTTGACTGCCAGCAAGACTCCACTAAAAGAGAGCCGCAAGTACCACCACAAATAGAGAGCCGCCACTAAAAGAGAGCCGCAAGTACCACCACTAAAAAAGAGCCGCCACTAAAAGAGAGCCGCAAGTACCACCACTAAAAAAGAGCCGCCACTAAAAGAGAGCCGCAAGTACCACCACTAAAAAAGAGCCGCCACTAAAAGATAGCCGCAAGTACCACCACTAAAAAAGAGCCGCCACTAAAAGAGCCACAAGTACCACCACTGAAAGAGAGCCGCCACTAAAAGAGAACCGCAAGTACCACCACTAAAAGAGAGCCGCCACTAAAAGAGAGCTGCCACTAAAAGAGAGACGCAAGTACCACCATTAAAAGAGAGACAAGTATCACCACTAAAAGAGAGACACAAGTATCACCACTAAAAGAGAGACACAAGTATCACCACTAAAAGAGAGACAAGTATCACCACTAAAAGAGAGACAAGTATCACCACTAAAAGAGAGCCGCAAGTACCACCACTAAAAAAGAGCCGCAACTAAAAGAGAGCCGCAAGTACCACCACTAAAAAAGAGCCGCAACTAAAAGAGAGCCGCAAGTACCACCACTAAAAGAGAGCCGCCACTAAAAGAGAGCTGCCACTAAAAGAGAGACGCAAGTACCACCATTAAAAGAGAGACAAGTATCACCACTAAAAGAGAGACACAAGTATCACCACTAAAAGAGAGACACAAGTATCACCACTAAAAGAGAGACAAGTATCACCACTAAAAGAGAGACAAGTATCACCACTAAAAGAGAGCCGCAAGTACCACCACTAAAAGAGAGCCGCAAGTACCACCACTAAAAAAGAGCCGCAACTAAAAGAGAGCCGCAAGTACCACCACTAAAAGAGAGCCGCAAGTACCACCACTAAATGAGAGCCGCAAGTACCACCACTAAAAGAGAGCCGCAAGTACCACCACTAAAAGAGAGCCGCAAGTACCACCACTAAAAGAGAGCTGCCACTAAAAGAGAGCCGCAAGTACCACCACTAAAAGAGAGCCGCAAGTACCACCACTAAAAGAGAGCCGCAAGTACCACCACTAAAAAAGAGCCGCCACTAAAAGAGCCGCAAGTACCACCACTAAAAAAGAGCCGCCACTAAAAGAGAGCCGCAAGTACCGCCACTAAAAGAGAGCCGCCACTAAAAGAGAGCCGCAAGTAGAACCACTAAAAGAGAGCCGCAAGTACCACCACTAAAAGAGAGCCGCAAGTACCACCACTAAAAGAGAGCCGCAAGTACCACCACTAAAAGAGAGCCGCTAGTACCACCACTAAAAGAGAGCCGCAAGTACCACCACTAAAAGAGAGCAGCCAGCAAGACTCCACTTCGACAGCCAGCAAGACTCCACTTCGACAGCAGCATTTTGAGAGTAGCATTTTGAGAGCAGCAGGACACCAGTCTGTGGGCAGCAGCGGACATTCAGCACTGGAAGTATGGTGGTAACCCAACCTTCAGCAATTGCAGCCTTGTCCTCCTTGTTCGAATTTTTTGCCTGGGTTGGGTTGGTAATTTATTTGGGTCTGAAAATATTTAAGATTTTTTTTTAAATATTGTTTGGATATTACAAAAAAGTCATAACTAGAAATCCTATGAGCAGTTCAGAAATTATTTATATAAATAGAAACTCACCTTTTGCAAACCTGCCCAGGCTGTCTCTTACTCTTTCAGAAGAGTTTTTCTTCGGACGACCCCTCTTCTCAACGTATCCTGGTGGCCGAGACACTGCTGGGGTATTTGATGGGGGGCTGCTTACTGCTGTTGGAGATGTTGGTGGTATATTGCATCTGAAGCTTGGAGGCAAGCCAACTTGAAGTAGTTCAAGCTCGCTTCTTTTTTTCCTCCTGAAGCGTTTTATCTTCAGGGGTGGTGGGATTTCATTTTCAACAGCTTCGGGTTGAGGAAGATCTGGAAGATGATTTGGATTAAAAATTTAGTTTAAAAATTATACTAGAAATAAATTTTCTAAATAAATCTTTTTTCACATAAGATGTCTCCAAAACTACTTGTCTTTTTATGAATCCGTAAGCCCGCAGTTTTTAAATGTAATTCAAATAGATTTATAATTACTGCATTTTAAAATATTGCAATGTCATCAAGATCATTCTTTATTAAATGTAAGAGGTCCAAATAACCCTGAATAAGTGATAACATTGTCATAACGGTGATTTTGCTGTACTATTAGAAAAACATTTACTGAGCAGATTTTTGAGACTGAATGTTATGCAAGAAACAAGAGCAAAATGTTATACGTATTGATAACATGGGTAAATATTTAAAAAAAACTGTTTCTTCTCATTTATTACTATAATATTATAAAAAATCATAAAAGCTAAATCTTACTTATTAACAATTTTTAAGCCTTATCAATGTAAAATCCTACCGCAGACATTGAACTGAACTACATCTTTGTACTAACACACCTCATAACCTGTATAATATGTTCAGGTACCTACATGAAAACTATACTGAAACAGTGCCCTTCACTCAACGGTTTTTAGAACTGAAACATTCTATCATTACAAAACTTTTAAGCAGGATGAAGTTCAAAATGTATAAACAGATGCATAAAATATATCTAAAAAATTTATTCATTCAATTCTGTTAGTTTATAAATAAACAATGCTGTTCTAAAGCAAATATTTCTTGTTTTAATGGGAAATTTTAAATGTTTTCGATGGAGAATGCTTCATGAATATTGTTCTGCAATATTCAAATATTTTCACTTTTAATAAAATAATTATAAAAATTACACTTACCGTGATCTGGTGGTGGAAGAGAAGTTTCTAGATTCACCATTGATGAGTCATCAATGCTAGCTGTAAAGAAAAAGTTAATGAATTTGTGTATGGTATTCTTAATTGTAAAAGAGAAAGTAAAATTAATCATTGTGAATTAAAGATAATCATATTATATTTTAAATTGATTTATACTTTATTTTGTACAATAAAAGCTCCTTATTCACGCTTCCTTCATTCGCGTTTTCACTATTCACGGATAAAAAATATGCGTCCCAATTCCTATATTCGCGGCTAAAATTTACTTCATTCACGAATCTAATAAGAGAAAGTACATACATAATAAAAGTATTCCAATATATATCTAATCAAATAGCCTTTGTAAACGCCGTTGCATGGACTAACAAAATAAGTAAAATAGATCTTATTACAACTTTGCCTAAAGTATGTTGTTAAATGATATCGCCGAGGACTTCGACTTAACCGCCTCGCCACGATCGGTGTTTTTGGGAATGTAAGCAAACAGAATGAAAGCAACCTTATTACTCAATGAATGAAGTATATTTTAAAATGTTGCTGTTCCGTTCTATGGTAAAAACCGCTTTGCATGTTTTATTGTTTCGTCCTTCACATTTGTTACAAACGTTTTTGTGACTGGTTCGGGAATTGTTTTGTTTCCGAAGTTGAAACTTATTTAAAAACATATAGTTTAGACTTTAAAGCACTTCTAGTTTTGGACAATGCACCAGGTCATTCTCGCGAATATGCTATCGAATGCATCTATATATAATGAATCGCTATGCATCTATATATAAAAGTAAAATTTTTACCTCCCAACACGACGACTTAGCTTCAACCTATGGACCAAGAAATAATCCAGGCCTTTAAGCTCTATTACATTGGATGAACCTTCAAAATCACATTGGATAATATGGAATGCAATCCAGATATGAATGCTATAGAATGCTGGAAGAAATCTGAGATTGCAAAATGAATCGCGTAAACATAAAAGAATTATTGGAAGAACTGAAGTCGCACACACTATAGTCATGCTGGAAAACACTGGCCTGCGGAAAATGACGAAGAATCTGTGCAAGTTCAAACTTTCACTGCAAACATAGCCGAAATCGCGAATGGAATAGGACGAGATGGGTTCGTACAGATAGAATCAAGTTACATTCAGGAATTGATTGAATCGCAAGGTGAAGATTTGACTGAAACAGACTTGGAGGAAATGTTAAATTCACAGCCCATTGAAGCGGAAGCTTCAACAAGCAATGGAAACGTGACATTTAATTTGAAAAATCTGTGTGAAGGTTTAGGAATGTCAAATGAGCTTTGCGATTTATTTTTGAACATTGATCCGTCTAGGGAACAAATTATTTTTAAGAGGTAAATTGCTAATGTGACTGCTTCGTATCAGTCTGAATTGAATGAGCATTTAAAAACTACCAAGCTAGAGAAAGTTACAAAATTCTTCAAACCATTGCCTAAGCTCAAGATAATTAATCAATATTTTCAATAACTTAAATTGATTTTTTTATATTTTTTTCATTTTGTCACTTAGGTACGTATCTCCTATAATCCCATGTGAATTACCCTTCCGTATTCACGGTTTCCGTACTTGTAGCATATTTTTGGAATATATAGCCCGCGAATAAAGAGCTTTCACTGTATTAAATTTGGCAATAAATACTTGAGGATATAAAATATATTTAAAGATAAATAACAATAATTTAAAATTCATTCTACATATTTACCATTCATTTCTTGCTTACTTTATATCTATAAAACCTATAACTTTTTTTTCTAATCAATATGCAAGGAATGGAAATTTCATTGGTATAAACAAGTGAGATATATGAACTTTTTTGTTTATTAACCATTAGAGATAAAAAGGCAACTACCTTTCGCAAGCACTAATTTTTCACAGGGAGAAATTTGCCACGCTTTTGTCAGAAAGTTAAAAGATTTAGGAATGAGTTTTGCTATTTTTAATTATATAAACAGGTGGTTATCAAAATAATATAAACACTAGATATTGAAGAAACCTTGTATTAATATGGCGTTGGACTGCCTTTGACATGTAATACAGCTTGGATTGTTAATTTAAAGTCTCAGGCTTAGCTTCAATTTTGAAACAAAAATCAATTCTATAGCTAGAAAAATTAGCAATGTTCCCCTCCCCCCTCCCCTCAAAACCTTTTTCTGCACAGGTGGGGTCATCACAATGGGAACACATTTATCGATTGGATTCAAAGCCAAAACAAACATCCTAGACCTCGATAGGAATCTAACCCTGGAACTGTAGAACTGAATGCCAGAGCATTGGTAGTTTGGATTATGCTTAGATCTTCATTAGTAATTAAACTTCAGGTTAATGCTAGTGAAGCTCTGAGAGCATCAAGGACTAAGATATTAACAAGTTATTTGTTAGTGACCGGTGAAGAATTTAGTTTTACAAAATAGCTACTTCTTTTGTTATCTTAATAAAAATCCCTAATCCGCAATGTTGTTCTAAAAACAAAAATATTCTTTTTAAGAACAAAAAAGTGCTCTAACTACACATTTAAGGAAATCTAATTAGAAGATACTAAGTGCGTAACTGAGTGTATATTCAACTAAATGAAGGGTTGAAATATATGAATGAATAATATATGAAATATATGAATGAAATAATTCAAAGACTGACAATAATATATGTCTAAGAGCTGTTATATTAGTATCTTTTACAATGAAGTTTACCATGATTAAAGAGACTATGAACATTTTGCTAAAATCTAATGAATAGAAGATATTTTATTATAGTGTAGTACCTTTCAGTCGCATAAAATCTGTATTTCTGTTGCAGATCCTTCATAAAATGTTAATTGAAGGACCACTATAGAGAGAACCTCAAACAATAATCTAGATTTTTTAGAAGATTGAACTTTCATCACTTCACAAAATTGCGTTGTTTCACAGTGAAAAAAAATACAACCACTATGTTCCATATATAAAATTTACAACAAAGTGCTGTACAGAAAACATATGAAAAAAATCTGTGTAACAAAACTTACATGTTACAGTTTCAGCAGCTCTTCTTTTGCTGAATCTTTCTTCTTCCTTATCTTCCTCCAAGCCTAAATATAAAAAACCAAATCAAATTGTAGCTATAGTTTTATAGTCAACATTAAATGTTAATTTACAAATAACAGATATTATTCTGCATCTTTTTTCTCAGAGAGCAAAAATATACATTATAATTCCTCACACACACACAAGAATGAATATCAATCAAAAATCTCTGAATCAACCAAATTTTGGTCCTGGTTTGAATGGAAACTTCTGCAAAAAACATGAAGTTTCTTTCAAGTATTTTATTTAGTAGCTTAAACACTAACTATTTTTTACCCTGAAATTACTGCAAAGTTAGTCATCAAGTTAAACCATTATGTATTTTCATTTTGTAATTTTATTTCCCAATACAGTTATTTTAGCTCACGTAATTTTGTTCTGGAGCTTAACTCTTTTAAAGAATGAAGGTAAGTGGTTCAGTATTCTTAAATAATGGTACTTTATGGGTAAAAGGTTAAAATGGAGAATACAAAGAGGGTGATCGATTAACAAACAATCTGTTACAAGACAATGTTCGCTATTTGAATTGCTTGTAAGCCGACCATTGATTTACCATATATTTCTTTGTGAAATTGACTAATTTGTTCAGGAGTATCCTAAATTAAATTATAAAAGGATGTATATTAGAAACTTTATTAAAAGAAAACAATATATACATGTAGTTTTGCATACAAATCTATTCTCTTCATTTTTGTTGATAGGGCAATTAAGAACACATACAATTTTGATTGCTTTTCTCTCTTTTTAAAGATTTTTCAAGACCTTGTGCCACAATGAGCCCAAATAACTCGCAGTATGTTCTTTGTTGTTTACCAGATTGCCTCCTTTTCAATATTTGAATTCAGCAGGCTGGAAAGTCCTTCAGCAAAGCATTGTATAAAGCAATAAAATGCTCCTCAATTTAAGGCTATTAAATCATCCACTAAGTTGTGCCAGAGTATGCTAGTGCAGAAATTTCACGAAACTTACAGATGAAATCTTTAACAAAATTCTTTCTTTTACTGTTAACATACCCATTTCGTTACAACTGCTTATCATGCGCCAAATTATTACACAGTCCAGACACAGCAATGTGACCATCACATACATTCAATGTCGACTATAAATAAACAAATACATAAAGCAGGTGGCAATACAATGCAGTTAAGCATGTGTAAAGAGTATAATAAGGTTTAAAACATTGCAATGGTTGTACAAGGATAGAAATATTTTCAAAATGGCTTTTTTTTTAGCTGATAAAATGGAATATAAGTGTGGAGTAAAATGGGATTGTCCAAACTCAGTAACGTGGCAACTGTCATGTATCATGTGCCATTGATGACAGAAATGAATGACAGCTGCAGATGCACTCAGAAGAATAGACGACTACAGTAGAATAGGCTAAGAATAGAAGAATTACTACAATTGAGCAACTGATCACCCAGATGATTGCTACATCTGGGCCTCTGAAAGAATGCCTGGCTCATCTAACTATGTTAACTACTATTCGACTTTGATTAACTTAGGAATTTGTAAGCGAGTACCATAATTGGCCATCAGTGGGCCCCTTTTCAAAAGAATATATTTTAGGTTCAATCTGATAGATGAACACCGACATTTATAATTAGAATACTCTGAAAGCAAACACCCTGTAACCACTGCAGAATTTTCCTTGTTGGAAGTAGGAGCATTATGTTCTCAGGAATGTTTTCCTGGCATTTTCTGGGATCACTCATCGATGTGGAAGGCATAATGGATCAATACAAATATGTATCTCTCATTCCAAATGTTGTTGTTTATATGTGTTTCTTAAAGACAATGCTAGGTGTGCATCTACTAGGACAATGCTGTCAGTGTATGCGTATGACCCAAGGCGTCCGTTCTGCAAAAGGTGGTTATTCTAATTTGACGCGTGATGACATTAATGTGATTGGACTGTGTGTATTAACACTACTGCCTTAAAAAATCTTATTATAACAATACATTAAAATCTTATTATAACAATACATTTTTTCTACCTACAGATTTAACTGCAGATTATGTTGTTTTAAAGTATATATTAATGATACAATAATTTAACTGATACAAATATATTTCTTTATATAGTAATATAGAACTTACTGGGAAATATGGTGGCAGAATATTTCCTTTTTTGTGCTCTATCTGGAATCAGAAATAAGTAAAATTATAGTTTGCACTCAGGATTAGATTTTAACATAGCATAGTATGTAAGAACTTAAAACATTTGAGGTGCTGAAAAATTGAACAAAGCTAGACAAAACTCAAAATGTTTTCATAATAATTTACAACTTAAAAGTATAATTAGTTATTTAAACAAGGTCATAGTGCTGAAGGAGAAAATTATTTAGTATGAAATCAAGTATACACAGCAAATTTCTGAAATTAATGAAATCCCTATTTTTTTCCCCGTATTCAAAAAATACATTCTTAGAAAAATTTCCAGAATTATTTATCAGAACAAATAAATCTGCAATGTGAGAATTATTCAAATAACCATTTAATTCATATGCCTTCAAGGTTTTTCAAATTTTTCTGAATAATAATTCAATTTCCTTAAAATCCTCAAATGCTTCAAAATTTCAGCAAATGCTGTAAAATCACACAAACATATCCACCTTAAAATTAAGAAAATAAAATTAAAAGCATAAATTAATCTAAAATTACACACAGCTGTGATTTCTAAATCAAAGTGCAATTAACTGAGATGGAAGCGCGACATCAATCAATTTATGAAAAGAGCCTAGTAAAATTTATCGATTTTTGGATTTTAATAACTTTTAAAACAAGGTTATTCATATTTAAAAAATAAACTATTTTTTTCGTTTGTGTTTAAAGGAAAGAAATATATTATTTTCTAACTGCTTGTGAAATACATTTTTTCTTTTGTACCGCATATGCTTGTTTTTCACCTTACATTACACGTTTGTGGAGATTTTTTTCATTTTCCTTCCCTATAGCTTTCAGTTTAAAATTTGCTCAATAACTTAATTTCTACTTTGCTATGACCATAAACGATTTTGTATGTTTTCAAAGCGAAACAATTCGGATCTAGACAGAATGCGAAATGACATTAGCCAATTGCAACTTTAACATCATTCAGAGGAACTGAAATCGTTCTTAAACGTAACATTACAATGTTGATTATAGTTAAAATAAGTCAACTGAGTCGTAGCGTCATCTGTTATTTTATGAAACAGCGACATTTCTTTTAAAGCTTTATTGCAAGCTTTTCTGTGGAAATATATTTTTTATCAGATTATCTACGGCAGCGTTTAATACGCACAGCAAAATTCGGAACTTTTTTAACCACATAATCCACAGATTATATGCAGGAAAATATGGTAATACTGTATTATACATTGTATAAAAGAAAGAGTAATTTTAGAGTTTTTAGACATTTCCAGATAGCAAAGATTCTTATAAAAATTTTTACATCAAACTTTTCAACAATGCATGAAAATCTCCAGCATTAAATGGCAAAATTATTTTATCAGTTTGATAAATGTCAAAAAAGTTCTACTTCCTGAGCAATAAATATAAAAAAATTGCATTTAGCAGAATGTTATGGCACCAGGATTGGAAATTTTTTTTGTTTCTAACAAATGACAAATGTTTTAAGATACGGTAACATTCCAAGCAATCTGTTAAAAACACTTATATTTTCTAACCATCGATATTTCAAAACTTAAAATTTTACGATATTGTGAAAAAAGGCTATCAAAGTCATCCCTATGAGCAAATGAGTCTTTAAATAGTCTGTAAATTGCACTTGCTGCTGCCACAACTTCAGAATTAGGAACATCCACGGCTGTAAGCGTAGTGTAGAACGTGTAGGCTGCTTCTGACATTTACAATATTTAAATGTTTTTCTTTTTAAAAAATCGGCCATTTTTGTCAAAACAGACCATTTTACATTTGAGCCACCCATTGACAAATGGTGTATTTCACTTGTTCCTAATTCTAAGCACTTCTCATTCACTTTTTTAAACAAAATATAGTTGAATAACCTAAAAAAACTGGATGAGTTATACCATCTTTTAACTGTATCATTATTCCAAAATCTTACATGGCAGTCAAATTGTTTTGTTTGAAAGAGAAGAAGCACATAATTAGAAACATTCTAAACTTTTTCTTTCAATAAAGTGGAAAAATAAGGTGCAATTCCAAAAACTTAAATACACTTTTCTTCAGCAAGTTGAATTGCTTTGCAATAGCACTGTCTGAAAACATTGTTTGAAAGAGGCAATTTATATTGTTACAAGAACTGTAGCTAAAAGCATTTTTAAAACTTTAAGGGTCCATAGAAGCCTTTAAAACTTCTTTTGAAGAAATATCTAAAATTTCAGAGCTTGCTTTGGGTTCACATTCTTTAACAAGATCACCAGAAGTGAAAAAATCTTTTAAACCTTTTCATATGAGATTTAATTGCTGATTCATCCATATATAAAATACCGAAGTCTTTCTTGCAAAACAGACAATGGGCATGTGTTTTTTCTGAAATGCGCAAAAGCTAGTCTTTTTATATTGAAAAAACATTTTCTAGCAGGAATATTAAATAATTTATTGCAATCTATATTTCATTAATAAACAAATTTATTCTAATTAAATTAAATCGTACGCAATTTTCATTAAGTGTTTCAACTCAAAATTTTATATTAAAATATTAATGTTCAACAAATTTTATATAAAGAAAACAGCAGTAAATAGAAAAAGAATCAATTAAAATCACCTGTCTTAATCGCGCAACATAGAGTTAGTTTGGTGATCACTTCACTTCACACAAATTTAATTACTACTAAACCGAGTTATCATGAAATTATTGTAGCTGAACTAGATCTTGACTTGTTAAAGTCAACAGTTAAAAATAAAAAAATTTAATATCGATCGTGCTGCTATCTAGCAGCAATATTAAAAATTAATACTAAATTAAGTTTTCCGACGAATTTATTGAAAATTTTAAAATATTAAAACAAAAATATTCAAAAAATTATAACATTTTCTAGAAAAAAATAAATGCATCAAGGTAAGAAAAAATTCCTGGACTAATTCACTAGGGTTTACAATTTAAAAAAGGATTACTAATATCCAAGCCCGAAGTGTGATTAACCAAATGCACTAACAGCTTTATTATCAGGGTATCTTCAATAGATGCAAAATAATTCTTGTTAGTTTACTCAAATTAATTTGCTTAATGGATTATTAAAAATAAAATTAACAATAGAAATTCTTTTAGAAGTTTAAAGGATTCAAATAATATTAGAACTCAAAATCGGCAACCACACAAATTCTTGGGGGTAGCAGCTTCCAACAGAAAAAATACTTTTTGGAGAAAAATGCAGATTAGAAATTTTTTATTAACTACATAGCTTTGTTCAAAACACATACTCTTTTTTACTATTTGCTTAAAACACCTTATTTAAAAAAGATCTTGCGTATAGATTAGATAAGTAAAAAATGAAAGTGATAATGGCTAGAAAAATTTTGTTTAGTAAAGAAGATAAATATTGATGCCAGACTTTCTTTCAAATTTTAATGCATTTTCTGTCGACAAAAGATTGGAAACATGTTAATTGTCAGAAAAAAATTTTTAAAACCCAAAATATATATTACAATATTTTTTAAATCTTACACTGTACAAATATAAATGAGGGGTGGGGGTGATCTTATGGCATAATTGGTTTTGATATTCACAGGTGTTAAGCATAGATTTCAGAATTGAGATGAAAAAGAATTACAACCTCTATATTTCAAGTGTGAATAGTTTTTCAATGGAATATTACATAGTTTTAATCATATTGCAGGATACCATATCAATCAAGTATTCGGATCTATCATTGACAATCAATGACGTGAATGCTTGTAGCTGGTGCACTAGATCCATTTTTCAGCACACATCAGATAATGCAGAAATGGTTTGTTTTTCTGATGGGACTGAAGTGATGAATTTTATTGCAATTAGTAAGTTCGTGAAAGTCCATTTCCTTAGTTTCCAATCTTTTCTAATTTAAGTAAGTGTGCACGAAAGGTTTGATCAGATAAGATAGAGAAGTATCTCTTACTATTGCACTTTTGAAATCATCAACACTTTTGGTGCATCAAATCATGTATCACTTCTGAGTGATTCATCACCAGAATGGAATTTATTAAGCTACCCTTGTGCAATATGTTTAGTTACTACATCCCTTCCAAAGGACATTTTTCTACCATGTCTCAGGAGAGTTTGAACCCAATTGAAGCATAATTTTAGATTCACAAACTAAACCAAAATCTATATAAAATTTCCTTAGGAGTAAGTCATATATATCACCTATCTGAAAATAATGATAGTAACTTTATGCTAATTAAAACATGAACAGATACATTTGCAGTTTTCCTTGTGTAAAAATGACAGAATTTTTCTGATTTGATGCATATGTATTATAAATTAAATATTGAAATAAAGCAAATTCACTTTAATTTGCATATAGTATTGTGAAGTTAAGATATGCCTATATAAAGAATATCAAAACAAAATGTATATGAATGAGGAATATTTAAAATATTAGTAACAAATATAATTCCAACAAGTTATTAACGTGTGCAGCTTTCGAAATATTTTTCAACATTAAAATTAAAAATAGATTTAGCAACTCTATCTCTAATTTAAATAACCTAAATCAAATTAGCAGAATCATTTAACATGTTTCAGTACAATCTCCTTATCCAGGAATCTATTGTCAGAATTATTCAAATCCCATATCAATATAAACCTCATATCTGTTGATTTGCAGAATTTTTGTCATAGGTAAAATTAACTAGAACATTTCTTACTTCAAGCTAGAACCATGCAGTTTTTTTTTTTTTTTTTTTTTACTCTTTTCAAAATTGTTACTTATGCTTTACTGCTGCGAGAAATTAAAATTGTTACAGTCTTTCCAACTAAAAAGGGATTTTAAGCATTTTAAACCTCATTCAATTTGTTTTTACCTCAACTATACAGATATTTCATTTCATGATTAAAAATATTTATAGATTCTTTAATTTTGTGACATGTTCAGTTTTTAGCGACAAGCTCTATTATCAAAGAGTGAAAATTTCCTCACAAAAATTGGTATAGAATATTTCATTTTCCAATTATTGTTTTAATTATGAAGACCTGATAGAGCATGTATCTACTAGTTTTCAATAAATGATTTTATTATTTAATAATCGAATAGAAATATGCCTATTTAAAATATGTTGCATACTTTCCTTACAATTTAATATTTGATGCACTTGAGGATATTTCCATAGTGAATTTTTTAAATCATCAATAAAATAAATGATACTCATAAAAACTGGACATTTTAATTAGTCCCTTTTCCTATATATAATCTGCAGATTATGTATTAAAAAAAGTTACAAATTTTGCTGTGCGTATTATATGACGAGGTCGATATTTTGATAAAAAAAGAACATTCTACAGAAAAAAATAAAGTAAAATTTTGAAAAAAATGCCGTTTATGTTTCACAAAATAAATAACAGATGGCACTATCGACTTGGCTAACTTATTTTATCTATAATCAGCTTTGTCAAATTTCATTCAAGAATAAATTTGATTCATCGTACATATTAAGATAGTTGCAAAAACAATTGATATCATTTCGGATTTTGTCTTGACCAGAGTTTCTTCATTCTGAAAACTTCTCATATTCATATGTCATCATGTGGAAGCAAAAGCTTTTAAGCTAAAATCTATAGAGAAGGCAAATAAAATATTTGGTGACAATTTTTTTAGTGTAAGATAAAGACAAATCATGCACACTAGAAAAAATGTATCTAATGAGCAATTCATAAATAATTCATTTCTCTCATTTAATTATTAATTTAAAAAATTTTTTTAAGTATATCTAACTCCGTTTTAAAAATTATTAAAAAGTAAAAATCAACATGTTTTACTAGCTTCTCGGAATTATGTCTCTAGATCGATCTCGCATTTTTTTTTATCTCTGTAGCACACTAGGGGGATTAAAAACTTTTTTCCTAATAAATGCCTTTTATTCAGTACACTTTATTATGCTTTTAATGACAGAGTACTTTTTTATTTTGCGGGGTATCACATTATAAGCATACATATTTCCGTACCTCCGAAGAAATCACAGCTGATTATACAACGGAGCATATTATATACAGCCTGAAAATAAGGTAACTGAACAAATATTTTTTTTACTTTTGGATAAAATTTTACTAAAAATTTGGTTTCTTAAATTAAAATTTAAAAAGTGATATGAACTTCTATTAAAATTTTTGAGCAAAATATTTTTAATAGGATGAACATTAATGTTAGAATTGTTTATATTACCCGAGTGTGAAGGAATGGCAGGCACATTCTCTTCCTAGAATAAAAACATATGAAAAATCAACAAAATTGGCAAAAACATCAATGACAACAAATATTTTAATTTTAATATCAAAATGATTAACAATAGAATCTAATTATAAAAGCTTAATAATAGAATCTAATTCAATATAACACATTTAGTCACTTCAAATGTCTTGTTTTAATGTGACCAATGCATTAACGAAAATACTTTTGTACTATTTGTTGCTAACTGGTTATTTTTTCCACACAAGGGCTAATTAGATTAGGACCTACAGTTTAAAGTGGATTCGAACCACTACAAATATCAGTGACCAAGTTGGGATTCGAAACCACACATATACATGAATTGTTGAACCATATGCATTAGTAACTTCCATATAAAAAATAGGAATGTAAAAATTGAATATTTCAGAGCAGCTCTTCGAAAGTGAACTTGATAGTGATAGTTTAGTAGAAAATTCATGAATTACCACTACAATAGAGCATAAATACTTAGAATATGACTTTCAAATTTAAAGGAGATTGTAGATAACTAGTTTACAGGGAGATTGGAATAAAATTATTTCAAATAAACCATATTTACAAATATATTTTGTAAATTATATCGTAAGCACCATATGGCTACTTTTAACCATATCCAGGAAGAATTCTTTGCCGCCGTCTTGTGTCACAAAGGACGTGAATATGTGCATTTCCAATCAAGTCTTGTAACAGAAATCTATGAAATATATAGTAAGAGTAGCATCCATCTCAAAAATTGTTTTTTAATCCTGAGTATTGAATGATTCAATGAATGCTGAAAATTCAACTTTTAAAAGCAATCACTTCCAGTCAACAGTTAGTCCTTATGAATAATAGCTGGAAGTTTTCAGTTTAATGTCAAGAAATATGGTAATTGTTTTGGGAGTCAATTAATCTCTGATAAATGTTTTCTATTAACAAGTAAAAAAATTTCATATTAAATTAAATAAATTAAAATAATAAATTTTTTAAAGGACTATTACAAGATAATTGAAATGCAGTAATGTGAAATGTGAAAAATCATTAAGGACTCTTTTTCCTATCAGAAATATGGAGCTTAGACATTGGATTCTGTTGTATTCATGAAGATGTCCTAAAATTGACACCTGTTTATTTTAAATAACTGGAGATAGTTGATATACCTTTTTTCATATTTAAATATTTTTCAATCCAGACAACACATAGTTATGACTTTTAAGCATTGAAACATTAATTTCCATTTTGTCTTAAATCTTAAATTTCATTTTGTGAAAAATTTTCATGGATAGATATATACACTTGTAACCAGAGACTAAACAAGGAAACAACTAAGTGAGTACGAAGACAGATATGCATGTTGAAGAAAAAGGCGCAACATTCATCTGGTATTGTTCAACAGTAGCAGAAATAAAAACTAAGACTTTCTGTTCTGATAAGCTTTATCAGTATTTATCAATTTCACCAGCTGAAACATGAAAATGGCTTACAATTAATAAATTGCATCATTATTTTATAAGTGTACTATGAATAATAAAAAATCTTAAGTTTGTGTATCAAATGATAAAATATTAAAAATTGTTTCTTGGTAAATTTTTATTGTGGATTTTTAGACTAGGACATACAGTTTATAAAGTGAATTCCAAATCACTGAAAATTTCTATTTCCAAAGTTTAACTCAAATTACGAACTGCTGAACACAGAAGACTGACTGAGTTCTCAATACTTGGCTGATGATTAGGTAGTTTGTGGCCTACAGAGCAAAACCATGAGAATGCTTGAAACTAATTAAATATAAATGCTTCTATGAATAGTTACATGCAATTAATAAACAGAAGTGCAACAGACTGAGGACAGGAGTTCGATTTTAACTGGATAGAAGCACAAGACTGTAGATCTGAACATTTTCTTTATGAAATTTAATTTCCTTTATTTAAGCCAGAAAAACAATATTCAGATGTAAAGTCACACACATTATCCATTGATTTATATGCCAAACAATTAAGCAATAGTACAGTCATTGACTTGGTTTGATTTGTATGTTGATTAATGGCAATTTTTTAATGGAAGGGGTTATTAGATTGAAGGCACCAGTTTTTAAAACAAATTCCAAAAGCACTACAAACATTCACATTTTAGGTAAGACATGAATTTACAGACTATTCCACCAAAGGCCAGAGTGCTAAAGCTTTTGTTTACAGTTCACTGATGTTGGTAGGCAGAAGAAAGTCATAGTAGGTGTACCTTTCGGGAGATAAGAGAAGTGAAACAGAATTTGTGCAACATTGCTAAATTACTCAGACTGGTGGTAGGAAAGTGCTTTTCAGATTGAAACTACCCGGATTCGATTTCAGTCACCAATAATAAACAAGAGAGATGTGTAAGGCTTCCACATGTACATCTATCAGAACTGCTATTTGGAATTGTTTGATTCAGTTCGTTCTTTGCTCTATGATCCTTTATTTCCCACAAGGGCTAATTGACTTTATCTACAGTTCCAAGTTGATTCCAAATGACTAAAAACATCCATGCACAAGATGGAAATAGAACCATGAACCATTTCATTACTAAAGAACTCTTTGCTGATTTCCAAGCTTATGTGAATAAAGTCTGTGCAGTAAACATTTAACTGTTTTAAAGCAACCCTTGAATATTTTTGATCTCATATCAAGACCTTCTTTTGATTTTATCTAAAGATAGATTGAGAAAATTAACTCTTATCTGCAATTTATATAAAGACAGATTGTTAAGAACAAATCTCTTAATCTAGTCTGCAATAATATTGTTTACTTATTCTCAATCTGCTAATGACTATGAATAAACAGTGTTACAGAA
Source organism: Latrodectus hesperus (assembly GCA_037975125.1). Classification (NCBI taxonomy): domain Eukaryota; kingdom Metazoa; phylum Arthropoda; class Arachnida; order Araneae; family Theridiidae; genus Latrodectus; species Latrodectus hesperus. Next base: position 6,694,135 of record JAJQOW010000018.1, on the reverse strand, counting down.
TCGATTAAGCTATGACGCTTTTATTCCTTTCTGGTTCCATGCAGTGTGATGTTTACAAATGTTGAATTCTTTGTGTGCATATATATATGTATATATAAATTAAGCTTTTCTTATGCATTGTTTTATGCGTGCACATAAAATTCAATTTTAGTCTTTCATGATTTAATCGACCTTTGAGAAATTCATAATTTAGCAGTAAGTGTATGTGTGTGTGTGTTAGTTTTGTGTCATATTATTGCATAATCATAGCACAACCTGAATTAACGATGTTTTGCACTTTAGAAGATATTTTAATTATCACACTTTTTAAAAAAAATTATAAAGTGATATTTTTAATAGAAAAGCAATCTTTATGTGATCAATGGATTCATGTGAAAATGCTTTTCAATAACAATCATTATTGCTTTGTTAATTAAATCATAATATTTCTAATAATTATACATACATCTGAAGAACTTCTACCATATCGTCTTGCAGTATGAAATTTCAAATCACTGTCAAGACCTTCCATGAAATCCTCATCATTAAGAGGATTCGATTGGTAGAAGTCATTCAAAGCAGCTAGCAGATATGGTGGCATCTGCTTAAATTTTCTTAAAAATTTGCGGGAGAAGATCCTGCTGTCGTCTATACACATCTCCTCCTCCAGGATTCTCCTTAACCTCTGTAACAGAAAAATAGAAGAAACTTTTATTGTGTCTGATTTCGAATAGAATTAATTGAAAAACATTAAATTCCACTACTCAAATGAAGGTAGATATGGAGGAATAATATTAACCTACTCTTTCTGCCAAATATTTTCTTTGCAAACAGCATTTACATTTTTAATATCTTTTGCTTAATATCCTTCAAGTTCTATTTAATGTGTTAAGTTTTAAACTTAATTTACTTATAATTTTGTAAGCATTTATTATTTAATTGTGAACCAAAATTGCAAGTTAATTACCATTCAACTAAATTGCGCATTGTACAATGTAAAAATTTTATACCATTTAAGTTTTTAGCCACACTAGAATCACTTCAAACTATGTCATTAGTTTGCAAACAATGGAAGCAGTTAAGCAAAGATGAAAATATTCATGGTAGTCAACACTGTTCCAGCTTTGAAGGAAAATTTAAGAGGGAAAAATTGATCTCCCTTTATTGCAATGGTAATGCACTTGAAAAAGAAAACACATTAATGGTTTGATTTTCGAAAGCAGATTTGATTTTTGTTAGAGTCTTCTGAAATTTCGTAAGCATAATAGTTTTACCCAAATATACTAATGATTCATTCAATATTAGTGACTAATGAATGAATAGGGCGATCTCCAGTGCATCAGAATTGTGCATTCAGCAAATGTTTGTAAGGAGCTATTCTAGAACTGCAGTCTAAAATTTCTTTTGCATTGGAATTTAGGATACCGAATTTCGTTTTCAACTGCGTTCTGACGACCTTGAAGCTGTTCATTATTTCACTATAGCATGCCACACAGGCGTACATCTAGAAGTTTTGGTTTGAGGTGCCCTATCCCTTGAGAGCTATATCTCTTTTTGTCATAGGATGTATCTATTCCTTTTTAAAAACCAAGACTTATTTAGCAAAATAATGCCAATTCATAGCAACATGAGCCATAAATTATCTGTCTTGCAGCTTGCAAACACTTCCTTGACCAGAGATTGCCAAATTCTCTCCCATCGAAAATGTCTGGGGTATGATTTGGAGGTGATTGCGTCTATCAGAGAAATTGATGATCTAGCTCTGATCGGCGCACATTTGGCAAGAAATATTACAGGACATCATTTGATAGTTATGAGTTTAAGCCATGATACCCTCTAATCAAGCAGCAACTGCATCTAGGCTAGAGGTTATAATTTTAATTGAATTCATTACTTTTTAACTATGCACTCTGAAATAAATCATTATTCTGAAATTTTTGCAATTTCCTATTCTGTACGTAATCTTTCTATACATCAATTTTTGGTGCCCTCACACAATTCCTTTTTAGTGCGTCAATTTTTATTTTTTTAAAGCTAGTAATTTGTTGAACAATGATGGAAACTTAAGTATTTATTTATTCATATGCTCCAATGGGTAGATTATAAACTTTCGCACGAGCCTTCCTCCTTCCATAATTTTAATTAGCAATGAAAATTGATTGAACAATTTAGTTGGTATTTACATTTTAAGATCCATAATGCACTCCACGCATGGGTAATGTGATAATTTAAAGTGAACTAAATCTAGCTATTAAAACCATGTTAAAATAAACTTATGGGAAGAATTTTATAAAAAAAATTTCAGGAACTTTCAGGATTTATTCTAAAACATAAAAACATTTCAAGGTGTTTTAAATAAGAATTTCAGGAATAGAATTATAAATTCTTTCTTTTTACATTAATAGTTTAGGAAATGTAAACTGTTTTTAAGAAAATTATAATCAAATATTACTGTATGAAAAGATTCCCACTGTAAATGTATTCAATAAAAAGTTTTATTTTTGATAAAATGTGCTAAAAATAAAACATTTGTTAGCATTTTAAGCAGCAAAATATTTGAAATAATATATATCTAAAAAATTAAAAATATAAACATTCTTAACTAAAATTATGAATATCTTTGCTTAAGTTTTGTCATACATACAATACAATAAAATTTATATACAGTAACTTACGACTCGCAGGTAATCCTGGGATTGCTCGAATAAGAAGAGTTCGAGTTTGAAAACAGCCTCATCTGCAAGAAGATAATAAAATTTCAATAAATTATGTATTGTGCAAAAACAAATGCATTTATTTCTTGTTACAAAATAAAATAAAAATTATCAAAGTGTTCTTCACTTTTTGCATTAAGTTAAATTAATTTTTTAAACATTAGAGTGAACTTCCTCTCAGTTATTAAATTATTTTATCTAATTTTTCAAATATGTGTACGATATTAAATAGTGCAGTTTTCGCTAATGAAATAAATTGTTTTTGTAAAACGTTTGTCATTTAGATGAAATACGATTCATCTTAAGAAGTTCTCAAAGTTGCGGTGAATTCTTAACCCCATATCTGCCGCTGTCGTATGTATCCACTAGCAAATGCGTTTGTCTTAGGTGGATGGGCGCATGTGTGTGCGCACGTGCGTGTGTGTGTGTGTGTGTATGTATGTATGTATATATATATATATATAGCTTTCTAGAGATACGATTCTTTGTAATGCACTGCTATCAATAAAGCTAGACCCATGTCTATGGACTGCAACAGAATGTCCATGACATTGTTTACAATGAAATTTGTTTCAATGAAAGATTTCGAGAAGGGAATATTTGTGGAAAATGGGAAACGCGCTTGTTCCAGATGCCAGTTATTTTAGAGTGCCAGATTGAAATATTTTAAACTATCATTTAGATCTAGGACGCTTGGCGATGGCAATTCTTAGTGTAAATTTTCGTCAATACATCGTCATTAGCACCACTTAATCTGAATTTTATATATGTACTTCAATGAATTTTTCCAATAGAATAATTTTTCCAATACAATTGCTACTCTTTTCCAAAGCATGTCCTTTTTAATTCTCTTGATCATTTGATAGGCTCATCAACACAATCACGCCATCTAATGAACACGTTTTCAATACTTCATGGTATATAACATTGGTTGCATTTTTCAACAGAATAATAATATAAGATAAATAAGAAGGTTATTGCAGTTTTCGCATTGCTATTGAATGAAGTGAAAATAAGTATGTGAATTAATGTATGATGTCGTTAAGCTACAGGTCAGTTGGGAGAAAGAATATCAGTCTTTATGAAAACCGGCCCACCACACACATTTATCTCATAGTATCACATCACATTTCGTAAATAGCAAAGAGAAATGGATGTGTGGAAGGAGCTCGTTTGGTTTGTCTTAAGACTTCAAAGGGGGCTTATCAGCTGCTGAATCAAGTCGCTGAATATGTGTATAGCATTTGGAGAGTACCGTGAATAAACGTGTATACAAAGCATTGGTTTTTTACAAGTTTAAGTTGGAAGATTTGTCTCTCCATGCAGATCTTACTCTCAGAAATTCAGAAATTAGAATGTGTACAACCAGCATTGCAACAGAAGGAGCCAGCATTGGTTTATACCAAAGGAGTACCAAATGTTTTTGGCCAATAACAAAATGCCACATCTCATGTGGTGACCAGGAATACTAAACCACGACTTTGTTGTGAGACTGCACCATCCTCTTAACACAACTGGCATTCCACCATCAGATTACTAACTTTTAATTTCTCTGGACTAACATCGTCGAAGAAAACCTCCACCAATGAAGAAGACTTGTGCCACACATTCGTTGACTTCTTTTCGTCCAAAACACTCCAAAGTTTTACACCAACTGGATTGCACAATTGCAGGCACAAGGAACTGGATGCCGAATATTTCGAGGACTAACAATAGGCTGCACTTTCGTTAGATCATATTCTTATGAATCATTAAAAACAACAAGAACTTTTTGTTTGCCTTGTATTAGGCATCAAATGATCCACAGAGTTATGTTTATGTCGACTACATTCTTCCTTAGATAAGTGGCTACTACAGTTTCCTGTAGAAACCAAAAAGACACAACATTGCATGTTTATATTTTAAAAATGTTTACAGTCTTTGAATTCATATTCATTGTGCAAATATATATTTTGAATATGCTTAAATAAATAATGCCTTACAATATTGTGCAAATGTAAGCGAGCTCTATACTCACAGTATCCATAGCTAGTATTATTAATAGAAAAAAGTAACTTGTTATAGGGATATTTGATTGTCCTACAACTGTCTCGTGTGAATATGGCGCACTATCTAAGTATTTCCTTTCCAAATATAAAAACGACGAGTTTCAACACAAACCTCCTTCTATTAAACTTTGTGAAGTATTTATTAGACAGGACAAACCACATACTTTGATCGGTTAGATCAGCCTTGTACCATCTTGCAGGTGAAGTCTGATTTAACTGAGAAACATGGATTACATTGGTTTCTAAATCGCTAAGCTTAACACACCCAGCGTTAATTGAATTCATGAAGTGAGCTAAAATTCAGGAGTAAATTTTCTATTAATATCTAGGCTGATTCGAGTCAACGATTTTTTTACTTATTGTTCTATATTTGACATTCTGAATAGTAAGATTCTACCGATATCGACGACGCTGAAGTAGTAAAATTTACATAGATAAGAAACAATATGAAGTTTATGAAAATATTTAGTTATAAACTTACTTTCCGAGCACTGTTTTCTTTCAATCCATTGCAGGATTTCATCGGTGATCTCTCTACCGTGAACCAATCGGTAACACGGAATGCAGGCTCTCAGTTTATGGTGGCTTTCACGACCACAATCATATTGGCAATTCATGATAATCTAATAAAAGATACAAGAAATGTAAATTTTGGTGCACAAGTAATCAATGTCGAGTACGAAAACAGGTCATTTAACACATGTAATTTGTCAGACGAATGATACTGTATAACGAACGTGTTTTAAATAAGAAATTGACCATGAAACATATGCAGTAACACCTCACATTTCGATCATTTGACAGGAAGATATAGAATCAAGAGTGTGACCTTTGAAAGCCCACATATTGTTCAAGATATGAAGCATTCGAGATATCGAAGAGCACGTTAACATGGGAAGACATTACTGACTGAAAATCATGATGCATATGGGCTTACAAAGGTCACACACGTTCACGGTTTTAATATATATATATATATATATATATATATATATATATATATATTTATATATATATATATTGGCAAACAATGGGAAAACTGAGGATTCATATGATGAATACGGACTTACAAAAGGTCACGCTCTTGATTTTAAGGAATATTCTTCGGGAAAAGTGATCAAATTCCGAAAGAGTGTTCCAAAGAATTTCGAAACAGATTTCTCAAAGTATTTTAAATATTTTAATCTCTCCATCTATTCAATGGAAGGTATAACTGCATTAAGCTCGAAATTATACAAATGTAAAACATACCAAAAATTTCTTGGTTAATTATTTAATTAAACTTAAAATTTTATTTTATTTTATGTTTTTATTTTAAACGATTTTTTAATAATTCTAAAGGATGATTTAAACAATTAAAAATGAATATTTTAATAAAATATAAATTTCAATAATACATATAAATTTCAATAATACAATGAGTTTATGGGATTTACATTCTTGCAATATTTATTCTTTGTGAATGCCATTCCATTGTTTTCTACGCAATGTGATAACACAGTGAACAGAATGCCATAATGAATTTGTAATCTATGCAGTTTTAACAATTTAAATTTAAATAATATAACTTCAATTCTTTAACAAATTTTTTTAAAAATATTTTTAAAAATTCAGTTTTGAAATTCTGATAATTTTTTTATAAGTTTTCTTTAATAGCAGAATAATTTTCATTAAAATTTAAAATAACCCGCCCACTTTTTCATAAAAATTAATTTTAAATGAATAATTGATACAGGTATTGATTCACCTAAGTAATTTAACTTTGTTGGGCCATAATACTATTGCAAATAACACTTTTTCTTTTAATTTACAAAGAATTCAAGTATTGCTGCATGAATAAAATACTGAGTAATAAATTTTATCGGTTAATATTTCATATTTCATTCCTAAATAAACGAATATGCTTTATAAATCTTCGACTTTAGCTCAGCAATTAAAATTAAATAAACAAAATAAGGAGAATTAGCTTAGGGAGAATTAGCTGCTTGGTGATTCTAAAGAAATAATTATTTTATTTACATTGTGTTCCGCTTTTATTATTCGCACTAAAAAAATTCGAAAATGCCTTGCATATGTTGAGAAATTTTACAATTACTAATCAAACGGTCAAAAATGATTACCAGAATTCAATTCAAATTTGAAATATATGAATGATGAAAAATGTATTTATATGTGCTTTAGTTCAATTAACATTTTAATTCAATCATAAAATACAGTTTCCACTTGATTTTATGAGACTATCCATTCACTTAATAAATTTTTGAATCAGATTACAAATTTTAAAAAAGTATAATTTTTATTCCATTTTTATACTAAGAGTATGAAAAAGAAATTCATCTTATTATAAATATAAGTCTTTACATTCTAAGTTTATTCCTCAATATCAAAGAAATTTATTAAGTTTTAATTTGAAGTACACGTATATTAAAAAGTCGGTATTCGGATTTAAAATGTGTTGTGACATACGTTTTAAATTTGATGATTTTAAAACTCTTCAGAGTTTTCTTAGAATTTCCCCCTTTTGATAAAAGCAAAATTAGAATGGCACTAAAAATACTTGTTTAAATTAGATTAAAATAAATAAAAAATTTAGCAAAACTATGAGAGACATAAACAATGTTCATTTTTCAATAAATAATTAAATGCAAGTATAACTTCTTAAATGCAAGCAAAACATGATTTTATGTATGATTTAGAATCATCCAAAATTTAAAAAATATAAATCTACAAATAAAATGAATTAAATTTCATGAGATATATGAAATTCTGTTTATGTCTTATCTGAGGTGAATCAATAATTAAAAATTAATCTGCGAGTAAAGTATAGAAATGTAATTTTAAGCAGTTTATTTCATAAAGAAAAGAATATAAACTAAATAAATACAAAAAAACCTTCACACACTATGCATATATATATATATAATGTAATTTTTCGAATTTCAACAATTTTTCAGCTTTATTTTGCTGTTTTTTTGCTTGCACCTCAATTATTTTATTCGGATTTCTTATGTCCATTGATCTGGGGTAAAGTGGGTCAATTATTTCTGGCAAAAGACAATCAAAATAAAAATCATTTAACTTAGTTCTCCTTTATGTCTCTCAAAAGATATTATCTTTAAAAATTTGTTCAGTTTTAATACCTATTGGAGACCAAATGGCAAACCAACAATTCCTCTCAAACATTTTTTCGATTTTAAAGTCATTTAAGTGTGAAAATTATTAAGAATTTTGTTAAATTTTTATAGGGCAAAAATTTTGAAAGTATTTAAAAAATAATTTCTTATTGCGAGTGGTACACAGTTTGCAATAAAGACAAATGAAAATTTCTGAGCAGAGAACATTCACAAGGACATATGGTGATGTATGCTGATTGACATTCTCACTATAAATCAGTCATCAAGATGACAGGACATTTGTTGTCACCACAAACAATTTTAAACAAGATTCTTCACAGAACCTCAGATGGTTAAGGAGTTAAAAAATGCTAATAACATTTTAATGGAATTATTCATTTTATTATTATTTCTATTGAAGCAAATATATATCCGCAATATTTTTATTATAATGTTAAATTAAATCATACTATTTTTAATGTCACGCGATTGGAAGTTTTCGAAAGTAAAAATGTATTATCCTATTTATTTTATTTCGCCGTCCGATTGGCTGAGTGGTTAGCGTTCCTGACTACTGAGCTGTTGGTCCCGGTTCGGACATGGATGTTTCTTTCCTTCTCTGTTCTCTGTCCTTTCTTCTGTGATATTGTATGAAAGTGCCCCGCCTTATAAACGGGTTTGTGGTGGTATGGCGCGGGTAACGCTACTCGCCTCCGTGACTTGGTTCACAGGTGCACGCTGGGTAACGACAAATGAGTAGCAGTTTCTGGCCTTGTTGTGACATAGGCTTCAATCACCCTTGTGTGCCCGCCATTGGATAAAAAAAAAACTTATTTCATTTCGTATTTTCGTACGTAGGAACTTGCATGTAAAATGCTAATAAATAAGGTCTTAAGACTAGTAAGAAATATTTCCATCTTAAATAGTTGTCTCTTTCTAATTAGTGACGAATGTTTCATCGGAATTTTATTTTAAAATTAAATTTTTATTCTAAAGTAGCAATGCAGAATTCACATAAATTTCCTCAATTGCTTTCAGAAAAAAAACCTAATCTCATTTTTCTTAATCAGCGAAATATAAATAAAAAATTAAATTCAAACAGCATTAATTCGATTTTATATATATATATATATATATATATATATATATATATATATATATATATATATATATATATAGTCAATTGCAACTGAAATTTATTAAGTGAGCAGTTAAATTGTCAGCATAATGACCTTACGTTCAACAAGTTATAGGTTCGATTCGAATATCCAGCATAAATTTTCTTATAATCACTCAGAATTTAAATAAATCACAGATTTCATATAAAAGAACTTCCAAATTTAAAAAGTGAGAATAGAGTAACAATGACGAGACCTTTTTTTTTTCATTTCCTCATCTGACAAACTAAACTGCACTTCTCAGTTAATTACGATTTGGTAGTTCGTAAGAAATTACGGTATTTAATTTAATGAAACTCATTCCCAGAGTTGCTGAATCCTATGTTCTAATCCGTCTTTACACCTCAACTCCGAAGAAAGATATTATTCTATTGTCGACAGGTGTGGTTTATTTCACCCTCAACCGTCTCATTTTATACACGAGGGATAATTAGACTGGTACTTTCAGCTTAAAACTGATTCCGAACATCCTAGGTGAGAATCGAACCCAAGAACTGCTAGAAGTTAGAGCAATCATCATTCGGCTGTACGTCTAATGAGATGGGGGGATAGGAGTTTTCCGGTTTTCCAATCTTTGGATAATTCAATATCCCGAAATCCAATTTACGGTTTTCAGATTAAAATGCCTGACAATAAGCGTTCGGTTATTCATTACGCATTATCAAATTTATGGTTTAATTATCTAAAGGAACGGTATCATTAATTTAGCGTTCATAATATAATAAAGTATGCCAATGATGCATTTCTTATTTTTACATTACATCATTGCTTAGAAAAATCAAAAAAGAACAAAGGATAAAATTAGCTTAAAGCACAATCAAAAATTATTCTTTGAAATTACTATTTAATTTTGTTAATTAAATTTTGATTTATTGAATGTTAACTATTTTTCTAGTTCTAATCTGAATCTCTTTTATTAAAAAATATTTAAAATAAAATATAGGATTAATTAACTAAAGTTATTTACATTAAACTTATCGTATATAAAGAAGTAAATGTATTTAAAATATTGAATTTAATTCTCGAACTTATTTAATATATTAAAATTTCCACTTTCTTGCTTTAATGAAGGACAAAGACATCGATAAACATCTTCAAATATTTTGACACTAAAATGAATTTATTGAATTAGATAACCTTGGAAAATCTTTTTTATTTGCTAACACTTTCCTTTTTGTGGGATCAATTTGAAGACCGCCAAAACCAATGTTCTTAGATGGGGAAAAAGGAAGATGTATGAAGCTTGGCTCAACACTCCTGGTCAAACCCACGCTAAAAGTATGGTCTGTGGATCATCAGCGAGGATTCCCTCTGAAATTCTAAGATGCTCTAGGCAGAAGATACGTTTAATCGTAGGCTTCATAACTGGGCACTACTATTTTCAGAAAACACCTCCATAAAATGGGACTGTTTCAGCAAGACCCTATCTTAAGGAAATGTCATACGCAAGAGGAAACGGCCAAGCATATCATTTACGAATGCGAGGCTCTTGCCCTCCCTAGATTAACTTCTTTAGGCATCATCCATACTAGAGAGTTACACATAAGACTCCATTAAAGGGTTATCGGACTTTATTAATAAAGTGGGTGACCCGAGCAACTGGAACTAGGAAACATTGGGTTTGGAGTTAATAGTACAAAATGCTGATAAAAGCAGAGGTGCCCAATGACATACAAACCCGACTCTAAGAAGAACACTGCTTTTACATGGTGTATTTACTGCAATAATCACCGATCTCTCATAGTTTATTTTATTTTTGAAAACACATATTAAACAAAAATAAATGCTTTATATAAATGTACCACTACAATAAAGGTTGCGAATCGCTATTCTATACGTACATACACAAATTATTTGTCAAATTTTAAAAATAATACGCGCATTACAAAATTGTTTTGTTAATAGTAATACTCCTTTTTTAAAAAAAAATTTTAAATTTACTTTATTTTTTAAATTATTTTTTTAAAAATAACTCCAGATTTTGTAAAAAAAATTGGCATTACAAAATATATTAAATGTCTGTAAACTACGTTCCAAGTTATCTGAAGTGATATTATATTTTGATCATGGAAAAATGGTAATTATAAATTAAAAAACAAACTACAGTAAAATACTATTCAAAAGAATTTGCTTAAGGTTTTAAATTTTATGAATTAAAGCACTTCTATTTAAAATTTATAATGGAAACCATTTCAATCCCAGCGAAAAAAATCATTGAATGTAGAATTTACTAATCAATTCTACATTCAATGAATAGAACATTTTCTTAATTTTATTTCAAATTTAATAAAGCATATTCATAGAAAATTTTCTTAATTTTATATTTCACATCTTATAAAATATCTAAATTGAAAAAATACTTGCAACAAATACAGAATTATAAGCTTAAAAGTATTTGAATTAAAGTACTATATCTATTTAGATTATTATAAATAAAAAATAGGATTAATTAAATAATTAACATACATGAATTTTTTCACTTTAAATGTTTTTTTCACTTACTGTAATAAATAAATGTATAAAGTTTTTCATCACATTTTCGATTCGTCATCAACATGTGTCCGATATCTATTCAGAATTTAGTTTTACGTATTCCCTAAATCCAAACTTAAAATACTTTTATAATGAGAAGTGCGACAAAAATGCGAGATAGCGTAATACAATGTTGATTCAGATACTCAGTATTTTAAATAATTTTTTTCATTTATTTCCCATCATAAGTACTACAGTTAAAATACTAGCCTGTTGATATTTCACTTATTACCCTTTACATTCTATACATTATATTAAAATCAATATGGCAAATTGAGAATGATATATATATATATATATATATATATATATATATATATATATATATATATATATACTGAAAATCACAGTTATAATCCACGCCATCTCTGTAAATTCCGACTCATAACTTTATTTCTCATGTCATTTTTTAAGAAGTGTATTTTTAAAAAATGATTAAACACAATCTGCGATTCAGTTGAATATTTCATTGTCATTATACAACTTTAGATAATTTACAGTATTTCAGAAGGAAATAGAGATTTAGATTTGAGAGATCAAATTTAAAGTTTCATTATTACCGAATGGAATCCTTATACAATCACGATAATTTCCAAAAAATATGAAAATTTAAAAATTTTTCTATCGAGTAGAAATGTCTGAAAACCATTGTCATTTTTATCTTAATAGAAATGATTTTTATACATTTTTTGAATTATCAAAATATTAAAAGTTGTTTGTAGTGGTTCCGAATCCACTTTAAACCGTAGGTCCCAATTTAATTAGCCCTCGTGTGCAAAAATAATGACCGTTGAGCGACAAACAAACCAAACTTTAATTTGGTTTATTTATTATATATAAATTTTATTTATTCAAATATTTTCTTTTTTTAAAAAAATATCGTAAAATGTTCTTTTTTCCTAATTTCTTCTACATTATTAATAATATCTATCATTTTATTTAGTTTATTTATTACATATATTTTTATTTATTCATATATTTTATTTTAATTTTTTGAAATCGTAAACTGCTCTTCTTTCCTAATTTTGTTTTGTTATTTTATTATTATCTCATGCATTTTTGTTAACTTATTGTTATATTTCCAAAATGTTTCATGTTCATAGTGCTGTTGAGAAATTTCAACAAATTTATTGAAATCTTTTTGGGAATTAATTGGGATGAGTCCCCATTTCGGAGAAAGTGTAATAATTTTATTTAAATTCTATCGCTCATACATGTATTTTTTTTATTGTATTCGTGTTTCATTTTTATTTACTTAAAAAGTGTATATACTTAAAAAATATCTCTTTTTAATTTAATAAAAATGTAAATATTTTAATAAATAGTATTTGCATGCTTTTTTTAGGAAAATATTTTTTGCATGCATATTTTTCTGGTAAAAAATTACATAATTATTTTTATTGAAATGTGGCACTGGTGACAACGAACAAAATGTCGAAATAAATATACCAATCGGCATATCAGCTTAACTTCATATCAAGTAAGTCCCTCATTTATATTATTTCCATTTTAATTTTCTAAAATGCTTATTTTTTGATCGAACTTCGGGAAATTTCCCGTGTTAATAAACGCGCGCTTAGCTTGTCGACGAAAAATTTTTTTCCGAAAGCTATCTCATAGGTATGCTGGCCAGAGACTTGCTAGATTTTATCTTGCTAGATTTAAATAAAATATCAGTGTCCTGCCCTGTATACTTCTAGGTAAAAATTAAATACGATTTTACAGATGATCAATAATCTGTAAGAATAATTAACTGTGAAAGACTAATTAGAATAATTTATCATTTATTTCTGTATTGTATGAAAATTGAATTTTGTATTGTATGACAATTTTTCTGAAATTTATTTTGTACATAGTTAGAAATTTAACAAATAAAACTAAAATAATAAAATTTAAAAAGTAACGGAAATTCTCTTTTAAGATTTCTTCTCATTAATAAATTTGGAAAATAATGAGGTAGCTTAATGTTATAATTTTAAAAGTAAGGCATATATAGCAAATTGATAATCCTTTATCATCATAAGCAAATTTATAATCCGATGTTTTAGAAAAGTTGTCAATTTTTCTGAGATTTATTTTATACATTACATATAAATTAGAAATTAACAAATAATACTAAAATAATAAAATTTAAAAAGTAACGGAAATTCTCTTTTAAGATTTTTTTTAAGATTTCTTCTCATTAATAAATTTGGAAAATAATGTATATCCAACTATAATAATTGGAAGAGTAATATTACATGCACAAAGAACTGGAATTCTACATACTACGTTTCACTAAACCGCATTGCAAAACATAACTTTAACAATTTAAATTTTTGTAGTTTTTATTTCCATTCTGAAAATTATATTATACCATATGCATTAAAAACTATATTCATAGTTTAAAAAGACAAATATACAATATGTTATACGCAAAATAAAACAATTAAATGTATATGTAATATTGCGAAAATTATACAATAAAAAATTCTTTCTAATCTAACAGTTAAAATAAAAGTTCGTATGAATTAATCTATAATCTATTTGTGTTTTCCATTTAATCCACACCATTTTATAATTATAGTAAACGTATTTAGCACTTGAAGCATTGGGGTATTTTATATAATATTACCCCCATTCAGCAAGTTAACGATTTCATTTTAAAACTAATATCTTTTTGTGTTTAACTCAAAAACTACTACATTTAATCAATTTAATTGAATAACTTCTACGAATATATTTCTGGCTAGAATTTAATACAATAATTTTAATACATTTATTAGGAATATAAAAATTTATCACATTTTTTAATGAATATACATCACATATTTTTAAATGAATATAAATATTTTATAAGATAAAATTAATAAACATGGTAATAAAGTTTCATTTCTTTAAAAATACATTTAAAAGTACGGTAGAGTTGCCAAATACAGTTTTTACCAACTCTGCAATTTTAATAAACATCTTCTCAAAAACGAATACAAAATGCTAATAAAGTTGGATAGATACTGTTATTAAATTTTAATATTTAGGAATGCTTAACATTAATTTAGTAAAAATTTGTACTTACCACAGATGTGTTGAATCAAAATAACTATTAAAAGTAGTCAGTTAAATCTTTCGTTTTTAAAAAAACGGAAAGTCAGAAAAATCAGAATAGCAAGATACAAACGTTAGCAAAAGCAACAATCAAGGTTATAACTTGAAAATTAGAAGCAATGACCAAACTTTTCGCACTCGATTTTTGTTTGACCAATAAGGATGGTCGTTTCTTTTTCAACCAATTAGAATGGACTTCAGCATATCCAATCCTAGAGGTAGAAGCAGATGTTTTTTTTTTTTATTTATTTTTTGTAGACGCAGCACTTAATTGTTTTTCAGCTGCTCCTCTGTCTGGAGACAATATTTTAAAACAATCTTTTGCAAATTCCCATGGGATAATGGAATAAAATAGGCCTTGTTTACAGATTCAAAAGTCGTTTGAAGTGTTATTTATTGAACTTTGTTCTTCTGAAGCGTACATGTCTGACCAAGCCTCTCTGGTAGTGACAGTCTTTTTCAGACGAAGCAAGCCAGAAATTTAATGTTAATTATGCTGATGAAGGTTGTCTTTTTCAACAGATGAATATCGATGTGAAGTCTGTTGAAATGCGCTAATAATAACTAGAAATGCGAAAGAAAGTATAACGCAATTAATGCAAAGAAAGTCGTGGTAATAGTTTCATGGAATTAAGATTAAGCAAACAAAATTTGCTATTTCTAGAGAAAAAAATTCTATAGGCTCCCTAAAAATTAAGATCACATATCCCTAACGACATGTATAGACCATATTTTTAAAATTTATTTCTGAATTTCATGTACATATGAGGAAAATATTAATGTTTCTTTTCTTACTATTCGTTAAAAAATTTTTTAATACCAAATGAGCTTATTTTCATTTAATTTATATCAATTGAAAAAAAAAAACTGACATCTGAAACAGCAAGAATTGTGGGAAACGGTTGACAGCAAATAAAAATAAACTTTGATGAGAAAATTTTGAGGTTTATTTCTCTTAAAATGCTGGTAAAATTCTTCAATGTAGAAACAGTTTGTTTTGCATTTTCTAAGACAGACATTTTCCATAAGTACAAGTTTTTTACTGAAAATTAATGGTTTGCAAACTTGTTACAGATCAACATAGCTTTGGATGGCTTAGATAATTAAGTAATTATTTTGGTTTTGTTTATCTTCTTACAACTATCTTTTACTCCCTAGTATACATTCGACCAGGATTACGATAATTAAAGGATATTTCTGAGAAATTGAACAAACACACAATAAACGATGATGTTCGGTTAATTACTTTAATGACTATGAAACAGTCTCACGTTGAACTAATTATCTGGACATCATCATATTTAAAATTAACATTCTTGACTGTTATATGGCATCACAAAATATATAAATCCAAAAATTCCTGGTGCAGTCCATTTCAACCAAAAATTTAATTTTGCAATAAAACTAAAAATAACATGAATAATATGTTGTCGCTTCATATTTGCTTGTTTTTCTTTAATAAGAAATATACTCTTTCTTGTTTTGAGTTCAGCCGACCGATGGCTGAGTGGTTAGTGTTCCTGACTCCTGAGCTGTGGGTCCCGGGTTCGAATCCCGGTTCGGGCATGGATGTTTCTTTCCTTCTGTGATGTGGTATGAATGTGGCCCACCCTATAATTGGTTTGTGGTAGTAAGGCTACTCGCCTTCGTGACATGGTTCACAGGTGCCCGCTGGGTAACGATAAATGAGTAACAGTTTGTGGCATAGGGTCCGTTACCCAAGTGTGCCCGCCATTGGAAAAAAAATGTTTTGAGTTCAACTTAGCCAATTTGATATAAAATGAACTTAATTATGTTCTCTTTTACTCTTATGATTGGGATGGGCAAACTACGGTCCGTCGGAAGGTTCTATTCGTCCCGCGGATAAAGATTTAATTTGCTGGTACACAACAAATTGAAAGAAATATATATTTATATGCCCATTTTTTTTTTTACTTTGTTTAAATATTTTTTTTTCTTTATTTTTTTCAAAGGCTTGATGATCATTTTACTTTTTCTATTTTTGTTCTACAAAACACAAATCGATGGAAATAGAAAGGACAGACAGTTTTCCATCGGTAATGTGTTAAAGGCAGGAGTTCGTAGGTATAGCTCCACATTAAGGTCAAAAAGTGTTATCGCTTTCTCGGGGAACAGAAATATGTATGGGATGTATCAAAATCTACAATGCAGGTGCATATAATCTCACTTACTGCGCATTTTAAGCAACAGCCAGAGGCGTTGTCTTTTGGCGTGACTTCTGTTGTTGTTGTTACTAAAATCACTTGGACAAGCCAAGATCGCTATGCCTTGGCTATGCGAATTTAAGTCAATTGGGAGCGTCTTTCGTTTTAATCAGAGCACCATGAAGGTGAAAGTACGACTTTGCTCTACACAAATGCCATAGGGACCCGTTTAAAGGGTAGGCAACCATTCACACCCCATTAATACAAGGAAAGGACAATGACAGGATACATAGGGAGAGAAAGTACATCCATGACCGAACCGGGATTCGAACCCAGAACCTCCTTATCCGCAGTCAGGCACGCTGACCACTAGACAAGTTGGGCGGATGTATAACTTTAAAACAAGCAAACAGATTAAGTAAAATTTAGTGTTTGCTGGGAAATCAGTTATGAACGACTTGTCCCATTTCCTGAGATTAAATTCAATACCCTCAGTAAATGAAAAAAAAGCTTTAATAATATGAAGATTACTCGAAAAAATTGCATTTTGAATTCGAAATAGATTTTAAGATTTCAGTGCCATTCAAACGAAATTGGATATTTTTTATCATATCTTGCAACGCAAACTATGAAGAGGTCAGATTTGCCGCTGCAATTGATTGAGTTGCAATCTAACAATCATCACAAACAGTTGCTTCTAAATATACTGAAGTTAGAGTTTTACAAATCATTATCGAAAGTATATGTTTACCGATTTTAATATTTCTAGTCCAAAAATCAATAATGCCGACCGATGGCTGAGTGATTAGCGTTTCTGACTCCTATACTGTTGGTCCCAGGATCGAATACCGGATCGAGCATAGATATTTCTTTCTCTCTGTGTTTTTCTGCTCTTTCGTCTGGTTGGTTTGGTTTGTTTGTCGCTCAACGGTCATTTTTTGCACACGAGGGCTAATTAGACCGGGACTTAGGGTTTAAAGTGGATTCCGAACCACTACAAACATCCATGCCCAAGGATTCTGCTCTTTCGTCTGAGATGATGTATGAAGTATGAATGTAGTCCACACCCTATAAAAAGGTTTGTGGTGATATGACTTGGGTTATGCTTGCTTGTTGCCTTCATGACTTCATTCACAGGTGCCATATATATATATATATATAGGAATTATAAGTGTGTGTTTTCAACTGTGAACCTTAGAAAGAATTATTTCAGAAATAGACTGACTGATGGTCATTTAACTTCGTTTTTTAGAATCAGTATATTTCGCTTCGAACCTCAATAGAAAGAACTTTAAAAATGAAACCGCAATTTCATTTATCTTATTAACAAATTTAAATTGTAATACTTCTATTTTTTTTTTAATTTTAGAAAAATTTATCTTGTCCAGTCACAATTTTTTTTTTCGATTTTTAGCTTGTGACAGAAAAATTTCCCCATCGCTCCCTACCTTATGTTAAAACGCATAGATTATGCTCAAAAAATTAAAATAATTTTTTAACTAAAAATTTGTTCAATTTGAGTATTCCAAATTGTATTTATTATTTTCAATGAAAGGAAAAGGATGGAACAGGAGCCATAATAGCGCAAGGCATAAATTTGACACTATAAAGAGGACGATAAAATTCTGTTATGTAATGAAAAGGAGTTCTGCAAGACACAAATTAAAAGTTTGCTGTACAGAGTGTGGCTAAACAAGCCAATAATTGAAAGATACATTTTTTATCATGTTAGGCTCAGCTTCAAGTTCTCGAATGTCCACATAGAATCACTTATCTTTAAACAAATATAGCAATTCATTTAACGAAAAATGAAATTTTTATGATAAAGCAAATTCTTAAAATATGCTATGAAACAAACTAATGACTCCAAATTTTGTAAACAGACATATTTAATTCACGAAGAAACAAAATTACAAAGGAGTCATATCTAGGTTTTCTCTAACATCTCTCTCTCTCGCCTGCGTAGCGTACAAAAGAGTAAGTATCGATATATATATTACGAAGAGGAAAAAAAAAACGCAGCTTCTTCAGACCGTTCCTGGCACCAACCGTCTCCCTACTCCCCCTCCCCCATCAGAGGCACTTGAAATCTCAAGTGCTGACTATGAGATATTACGAATAGCTTGAGGGTTCAATGTTCGCTAAATGGATCCAGTAATTTAATTCAAATTAGTTATTTATCCCAATAAAATTTCTTTTTGTGTTTTCAAGCTAAATCCTCAAATGTCTAAATCTTAAATGGACTATATGTGGAGATATTTTTAAAGAAGCATTTGTCAATGGTTTAATTGCACCGATTTTTGAACAATAAAATATGGATGTTCTCTATCTACATGAAATTATTTTGGAGGTGGGTGCTTAAGAAATTTTCGGGTGCCCTCCATTGTGATGTGGGATTACTTATAGGATTTTGATTTGGTTTTACCCTGGTACAAGGTCCTCAGAGGATATAAGCTGTATCGAAAACCAAGTATTCTTTTTAAGGTGATTAAATATTACGAAAAATATCAATGTCTGTCAAATACAAGGAAAGATTTGAATGGGAAATTTCACCCCCCCCCCAAAAAAAATTCAAATTTAATGTTGTTTGAAGAAAACCTACTCAATCAATATTGATTAAAAGTTTTACAATCAATTAATAGCTTTGCAGTCGGATTTTAAAGAACTAGCTTAAATGTTCATCTGTCCGTCTACTTATGCAATAATTCTTTCTAATTTTAATAGTTGAAGACACACTTATTCATTTATATATATATATATAATATATATATATGTATGTATATGTGTATATATATATATGGATATATGTATATAAGTATATATATATATATATATATATATATATATATATATATATATATATATATATATATATATATATATATATATATATATATATATATATATATAATATGAAGCAAATTGATTTTCAGGACGTTAGATATTAAAATATGTTTTGCAGTCAGTTTTTTATCACAATGGTTACATTCTGGAAGGAATTCTGCAAAGGGCAGATGTTTGGGAATGTGACGTCCTATCTGTAGTCTAGTTAACAGAACATCACAACATCTGTAAAGTCTTGTCTCCCATGGAGTGAAAGGTTTATTATCACTAATTGGTCCTGACTTCATTTTTCCTGTTATTAACACAAATGTGTGATCGACGGCAGATTTCATGTTACTATAAACAATTAGTCGAGTTGGGAATTCTGCAGCTGATTTTGTAGCCTAGTCGGCTAATTAATTTCCGTTAATGTCAGCGTGGCGTGGAATCCCGGGATGTAAAATATGGGCTCCTTTTGAACGCAATTGCTTATATGTTTATAAATATATCTCGTTTCTCCAATAAGTGTATTATCTGTGATTAGACTCATAATATCAATGTATAAAATGATTTTTTTTAACATTATGTACATAAATATATTTGAGTGTAAAATAAACAGCCGTAATTTCAAAAGAGAATGCAGATTAAATATAATCAAGTTTAATGCGAAAAACATGATCTTTAACAGGAAATGCACACCCCATTTAGCTATAAATACATTATAAACAGAATAATTTTTAAACTTTAACAGATACTGTGGTATAAGTATGATATATCCCCCTTTCCACCAGTGGAGTAGTGAGAATAATTAGCGCCTGGGTACCATTCCTCTTTTGTGGTGTCCCCTGTAAAAAAAGATAGTAATACAATATAAATATGGGAATAAAATGTATTAAGTAGTAAAAGTGTACTATAATATAACTATTTATAATACATTATAATAAAAAGAGTACTTGTAATAAGAATAAATAAATAATAACAGAATATTGTGCCTATTATAAAATAATCGAAAATATATTAATTTAAAATCTCAGACTAAGCTTTAAATTTAAATGAAATTCACAATTCGAATGAAAAATCAAACACTTATAATGGATTCGGAAAAGTGTGAAAAGAATAATCGGACTTATGTGATATAGAATTAATTATAAAAAGGTATTATTTATTTTATATCATAATATACAATTATTTTAAAAAATATAAAATTTTTAAACATGAAATTATTCTTTACATATTATTGATGTAATTATTATAGATTTAATTATTTGCAATCTAATATAATACACTATTCACATTTTTCTAGCCTTTGCTGAAGCAAATTGATGGTTTTGACTCATGGTGGTTCATAAATACGTAAAAACTAATTCCAAATTGTTGAATGTGAACGATCACAGCTTGCAATTGATGCAGAAATAGTTAAAAATATTTGAATGTGTGTGTGTGGCAACCTCTTCTTCTCTCTATCTTCACCGTATGAGGTAAAGCATGTTGGAAGTTCTAATGGAGTTTTAAGTTTAATTTCTTTTCTAATGCTGAGTAACATCATTCAGTACCACATTTCTCTATAGACTTCTGTTCCATGGAAATCTGTATGATAAAATTTACTCCAAACTTTTACATTTGTTAAACATGGTGACTCATCGATCCCAAGGCAGAGGTCATAAGTTCGATTCTCAAGCTAAGTCCACTCAACCTTTCATCCTTTCAGTGGGTCGATTAACTGAAGACCAATCATCCTTGGGAGCTAAACACCGGGGATTTCGCTTTGGGCTGACTACCAAACCGGGATATATGCTTCGCACCCCAGGGCCCTCGTTTAGGAAAACGAATATGGGCACTGTAGGCCTTGATCCGGATATTATAATTTTGAAGTCGGGATATTTATTTATCAATTAATTTTTAACTTTTAAGAAAATTGATTATAATGATTTAACATTTCCATAACAATGTCTTAAAAATTTTAAATTTATTTTTTCTAGCTTGTTAACCAAATGAAGCAATTAAACATTTTTATTCCCTATTAATTGTGCATTATCTTAGTTATGAAAGACTCTACGAATAGTTGATCATTATGTGTTGAACATATGCTATAACTTATCCTAACAAATTTTCAAAAATTCTGTAATATTACTAACTTCACAAACTTTAGCTATTTATTGCAAAATAATAATTGGGTAAAACATTACACCCTAAATTTAGGATCAACTCACCTAATTTTTCACAATGATATTTTTCTAAACATTTCATTTACCACAGATTAAACTGAAACTTTGACTTTTATTTCATTTTTTTATTTCAAAAAAATTCCAGTGAAAAACAGCAACTTTATAGGAAATTTCGCATTTAAAATAGCTTTTTAAATTATATCATTCAGACCATTAATGTAAACCAAAATTATTTTTAATGTAAAAAATTTAAATCACAAAACGTAATATTGATAATTTATAATATTTCATTTTTTTACCATAAAACCAATTTTTTTATTCTAAAATTAGAAGATCTTTGTTAATAAGTTTTCATCTGATTTCAATTTAGATAACTAAATCCTGCCATAGCATTATCAATGCAAATTTCAGATAAGCAACGAAACGCTAATATAGACAATAAAACTATTTTGCAAAAAATTTCTTAAATCAAAAATCAAAACACACAAATTCAAGTAAAATTATGTATATTTAATATAATCAGAAATTTTCAACCAAACAATATATATTATGTTATTAAAAATTATATTTTTCTCCAAACTGATGCACTCAATATTGTTCTTTCAAGTTTTTCATTGATTAGAATTATTATCAAGAATTACAAGTGCTGAGATAAAAAATATATTTTAACTGTTATATCACTTAATTTTATTTAAAGAAATTTTTTCAGTTATCGTAGTAGTGAAAATTTTCTTCGTATTTTTAAGGCATTTAATAAAACTGTTTTTTTTTAAGATATTAAAATATATTTTATTATTAAAATAAGGGGTAATTTTTATGAAGTTAAAATTTATTTCTATTTAGAATCATTTTGGAAGTGCTGCTCATGCAATGGCAGGAGGTTTTTTTTCTTTTTCAATAAATTTATATCATTTAAAGACGATCTTATTTTTATAATTTTACAATGTAAAATGAGAAACAATGTAAAATGAGTACGATTTCTTTATAAATTTCTTGAACGAATTTTTCAAGTTAAAAGATTTATTTAAATTTGTATAAATTAAATTATTAATTAAGAAATATATTCTGTATATTTAAGGCGTGCTGTAAAGGCAGCTAAGACATGTAATAGGTTGTTACGCTATTAAAGAAGATTCTGTTTGTTTAAGCATACAGAAAAGAAAAAAAAACATTCAAAAAGGAAAACATTCATAGCTTTTTAATTTATGCCATTTGAAAAAAGAATTTTTTAATATAAGGTGCTAATGTAAAGCCAACAGAATTACGAGTCAAATAAAAATTATTTCCCCAAATAAAACATTTAAACATTAAGTAAATTAGTTTTAAATGAATAGTTTTAACTAATAAGTAATTTAATATTTAGTTTTCAAAGCTCTGTAAGCTAATGTTAGTAAATATTTATACTAGCTAAAATATGAAATAAATATTGAAATCGAAAGAATACATAGTAGACAGAAAATACACACAAATTACGGCAATAATATTTTAAATGTCAAAATTCTAGGTTTTCAAAAGTTTACATTTTTGTTTCCAATGAAGCTATGTTTGGGAAGAAACGAAATAGAAGAATGGATCTAGTGTTTGTTAGGTTCCTAGCCTAAATGGCCATGTACCTTCTGTTCCTAAGAAATTTTTCTACACCTAACTTTAGTTGAGATTAACATAATGATTTCAAAACATAAGATTATTTAAACACAAAAAATTTAAGAAAATATTTTGCTTAGGTTAAAGTGCTCCCAACGAGAGTTCTTTGCATGAGATTGAATAAACATAAAAAAGAAAAATTTGAATACACATTACAAACAAGAGTGCAAAAAAAATATTTTTAAATTACAGTTATATGCATAGTATTAATATAACAATATAAAGACAAAATATTTTTTTATTCTATTATATATGCATAAAAAAAAAGAAATATGCATATATATAAATAAAAATTTTTTCCTTTTCTTTCTTTCTTTTTTTTTTTTTAAGTATAAGAAGAAGAAATTATTTATTTCTACTTTTTGGGAGGCGAATAGATAAGTTTGAATGTGGTTTAGCCCGCAGAACCGCCCTTGGTCTGTGGAAATTGGAAAGTTCATAGGGACTGTAGTTTTCAATTGCTTGAATTTCAGAGTTATCAATTTCATGAAGTTTGTTGTAGAAGCGAAAAGCAAGGAATTGGATGTATCTTGATAGGGGAAGGACACCCAAATTGTTTCTGATGTGTTAGTTTCTGATGTAGAAATCTGATTGAGTGATCAGTCTAAGAAATTTACTTTGCTGACCCTCAAGAAGTTTCAGGTTCGTTTCCGCAGCACCACCCCAGATTGGGGCTGCATAGGTGATAATAGGGCGAAGGTATGATTTATAAATCAATAGCTTGTTAGCCATGGAGAGCTTTGATTTGTAGGCAATTAAGGGGTAGAGTGAAGTTTTGGCAGAAATAAATTTATTCTTAATTTTATTAATATGGGCTTTCCAGGTAAGTTTTTTATCAAACGTAAGACCGAGGTACTCGACTTTATTTGACCATTGGACCGAAAAACCGCTTAGTTGAATCTAGGGGGGATAGAGTACGTTTCCTAGTAAAAATGACAGCAGTGGATTTGTTTGGATTTATTTTAATTTTCCACTTATTAAGCCACTCTTCAATGGCTATGAGGTGTTCAGTAAGGGTAGCATGGATTTTCCAGTAGAGAGAGCTAGTGGACAAAACGGCAGTATCATCCGCGAACAAGCAGAGCATAGTATTTTGGTGTTGCGGAATATCATTGATATGGATGTTAAATAAGAGAGGACCCAGCAGGGATCCTTGCCAAATCCTATTGTTAGCCAAGTGGAGAACCTCGTAAATGACGAAGTAAATGCCTTTTTAAGTATGGGAGACCAGCATCCCCCCACCCTACCCGAAATCACTCCAGCAGAAATCGAATACTATATTGAGATCTTAAAACCTAAAAAGTCACCAGGGCTAGATAAAATTAACAACCAAATGCTCAAAAATCTACCCTATATCTGCATCTATCTATTAACGAAGATTTTCAACAAACTTTTAATTCTTAAATACTTCCCAAATTACTGGAAGACTGCGTGCATATGCCCCATCTTCAAGGGAGGAGGGAAAAACCCACGAGAACCCAGCTCATATAGACCAATCAGCCTTTTGTCAACCATTTCTAAATGATATGAATACTGCATTAAATATAGACTTGAAAAATTTATAACGGAAAATAAAATCATAAATGACGACCCGTTTGGTTTTCGCCCAAAACACGCCACAACCCATCAATTGCTCAGGGCGGTGGAAAAAATCTCGGGAGACATACAATGGAACTATGTGACGGCAGCACTCTTCCTGGATGTGGCTACTGCCTTCGATAAAGTATGGTTTGAGGGCCTACTTTATAAATTAATTAGATTAAAATTCCCAGCACAAATAATACATATAATAAATTCTTACTTAAAAAACAGGCAGTTCATAATAAAAAGCTGAGGAGTAAGGAGCGCTAACCACTCAGCCATCGATCGGCAAAAATAGACAAACAAAATTTAAATTTTTTTTTCATATAAAGCTTTTGAAGAGGAAAAGTTTTCAACGTTCTCCGTCACACGGTTTTTATCTTTGTTTTTCGAATAATGCCGTTGGGTACGTCCATTCTCACCACATTTTCTACAAATAGAGCTTTTTCATTCTTTTGGACAGTATTCAGAAATATCCCCGTATTCATTGCAATTAAAACATTTAATGCAACTTTTATCAATACAAGAGCAACAATTTTGAGTTTCGTGTTTCCTTTTAAATTTGCGGTTTTCTCTTCATTTTTGAAATTAATTTTTTTACAGCGATCATTAACTTTGCTAACATAATTATCAAAATAAGATCTTTTCTCAATAAATTTCGCGTTTTTGTTTTCAACTCAAGTTGTTCACTCTTGTTCATTTGTTTAAGTTGTTTTGAAATTATGATTAAAATATGACATCATTTAGAACTCTTTTTGTTTCTTTTACAGATTATTAAATAAAATTTTTTAATAAAAAAATAGAAAATAGTTTGATCTAGAAAATTATGTGATTTTTACAAACTTAGGTGAAAGTCACATATTTCATGTAGCTTTTTGTTTGACATGGAAAACTTTTTGTTTGGCGGGAAATTTCACAAATTTCTTATCCTAAGAACTGATTTAAAACATTATTGGATGTATTGTAAATATAACTATGAATCATTGATCTAATGGATAAGTGAGGTGCCTAGCCAAATGCCATTTACCTCTTTTTGTAGTTATTGGTAGACAACTAAGTTTTATATAAACATAATGAAAGAATGGATAATAAGGGTTTTGAAAAATCACAAGTCGATTACAGTTTAGGTTCTCCCAAGAGTCTATATGGGGTGTACAGATCCAATTTCCAACTGAACTCGTAATTTGGTGTGGAACCCGACTTCCTCTGTACACACATGCCATACGTTTATACGGTAGGCAACCATTCACAACCCATTTGTACAAGGAAAGGACAAAGACAGGAGAGAAAGAGAGAGAGAGAGGGATAATACATCCACGCCCGAACCAGGATTCGAACTCAGGACCTCCCTATCCGCAGTCAGGCACGCTGACCACTAGATTCATGATTGTTATTTACAAAATTGTTTTCATTGCTTCTTCGTACCAGCCTACCAGTAATAAAGGTTTTTTTAGCTATGTATTTATTGGAAGTAACAACTTCGTTACGTGCATGAGGCTTTTATTACATAATAATTTCTTATCTTAGTATTCTTACTTATTAATGTATGTGATCTTTAAACATTTAGTCACCACAGTTTCAGGATTCCCTGCCGAGGCAGCAGCCGAAGGATTAGCGCCATAGCCTTCGGTCCAACAGTTCCCAGGTTCAAATCCCACTTCGGGTGTGGATAATTTTAGTGGTATGGAATCCACTTTAAACTAGGTCCCGGTCTAATTAGCCTTCATGTGTAAGAAACGAGTGGCAAACAAGTCAATTTATATCGGGTGTGATTATTTGTAATGTGTTTCGGAAGCAATCTTTCAACCATAGATTTCGGAGGAATTAGTTCTCGAGTGCAAAAAGAGACCATTAAATGTCAAACTTACCAGATCCTTGTACATACCCCCAAAGCAGCCGGTTGATAGTCTTCGTCATTTAGAAGTACGTAATAAGCAGAAGACCACCAATGCTTCAACTGCCCCAGATGTATCATTTCACTTGGAGGACATTGCGACCTCTGCATATTTAATGCGTCCCAGCAGCTTTTAATGAACACGATGGATCTTCTGTTAAGTCATGATTCGAACTCAGTAACTTCCTATTGTGAGACTAACCAATCAGGCCATGGCTACTCAAAACAGACTAGTAGATTCATTGTTGCTGCACCAGCATGCTTCTCTGTACATAGCCCAGAGTTGGCGTCTACCACTTAGAGAGAAGTAGCCGGGTGGAGTTTTCGTGATTTAGTAGCTGGACCAAGCAGAAGACCCCAATGCTTGGCCTGCCAACCCCAGAGGCATCATTTCTCTTGGAGGACATTGGGACCATGTCCAGTTTTAACGTGCCCCAGGCGCCTATGGCGAACACGACGGATTTTCGGTTGAGTCAGGATTTGAACTCTCAGCCTTCCGATAATGAGAACGACGCCCTAAACAACCACCGCCCTTGTTGTTTAATGTTAATCTTTTTTATGAGCTATTATGACTGGGACATACAATCAAGTGAATTTCGGACTACTAGAAACATCTAAGACCGAAGTGGGATTCGAACCCACAAACTGCTGAACTGAAGGGCAGATTGCTAAATATTTGGCAGTCAACTAAGAGTCAATTCCAGCAAGACAAAGTTTTCTTCTTCTTAATGGTATCGCACGGTACTGGGCTCAAGACTCAGTTTTAAACGGATTCAAAGCCATTACAATCACTCGTGACCGAGATGGGAATGTACTGTGAAACTAATGTGGTTAGAAGACTAAATACAACAAAATATGAAGCTCATTGACATTATTCGTTATATTTTACAATTGATAATAAGAACGCTGAACTCCTACTTACAGAAACAGAATGCAGATTTATATTCAGAATCAACCTAAAACCTCAATACTTAATTTAATACCTCCATCGGTATACCACATGGAGGAAAATTTATTTAGCGTGCCTTAGTTGCCTCTAGTGAACACGATGGATCCTGGTTTAAACCGGGATTCAAACCCACTACCATACGAATATGAGAACGACATCCTCACCTACCATGCCACCATGGGCTAGGTTTAGCTTAGTAGCTCTAGTCACTTTCTGCACATGAACGTTAATAGAACTGATAAGGATGCCCCCAGTACTTATAATATATATCGAACAACTGCAAGCAACAGACTCACTCTGGCATAGAAAATTGAACTTTGTACCTTTCCCAAATTTGATCATTACCAGTTTGGCGGAAGCTACCATACAAAGAAAGAACAAAGACAGGAGAAAGAGAAAATACATCCAAGCCCGAACCAAGGATCGAACCTAGGATCTCCTTATCCACAGTCAGGCACACTGACCACTTATCAGGGTGGGAGACCGGTAACTTTATATTATATGTACTTAAATACTACTAATATATATAAGATGTATAAAATATTTATACAGTTCAAAATGTTGCTTGAAGTTAATTACAGTTTTTAATAGAGATTATAACAATATTCATGGTTCACTCGAAATTTTAGTCAAAAATATACTACATAAATAAATAGCAAGGCAAAAAAAAAAAATTAACTGGGGCTATCTAAGGTACAATGATTCTAATATAACTAAATTTACATTCTTCATTTATTAATAAAAACCACACTTAAACATATACAAGGAAAATAAGGTGCACAACTTATTGATACATAGCAATATATAGAAAATAAACTATATGGGTTTTCAAGTTAGAGCCAAATTAATTAGATAATTAATATATAAGCAATTCACACACATTAAAGCAATTATGACCATATTATAAATTTATTTAATATTATAATTATTTTTATTTATAAGCTACAAAATTTTAGTTGTTAGTTATATATTTTAAATCCTAAGTTATTATATATATAAATTAAATTGTTCAGATACTGGTAATTGGTTTAAATTGAAGGACTATTCGTGATCTAATGAAATTTGTTTGTTCGTAGGGGTTGCCTGGTTCAAGTACCATTACTTCAGAGTTATTTATTTTGCATACATTATTATAAAAATTGAAGGCCAAAAATTTTATGTAATGGGTGATAGTATTCATACCCATGTTGGCTCTCTCTAATATACTCATTTTATAAAATAATATTGCTAGCTATAAACAAAGTCTTATAGAAGCTTGTTTTGTTGGGCTTCCAATATTTCTGATTTCGAAGTCCATGTCCTAATGACTCAACATGCCTTGCGGGGGAGGGAAGAATCCCCTTCCTGTCGCATCTGGGGTCTGACAAAGAAGTACGCCTGACAGTTTTGAAGAGCAAATGTGAATAATTGTCCACCTGCAGAATGCTACCCACTGCTCCCATGGGGATAAACAGAGGGACTTCCTGCATTTTATTGCTTTTTTACGTTCCTTTGAATCCTTTTCTCAAGTCGGGTTCCTTTCACAAGTTTGTGAGCATGCTTGGGGAGGTCGGGCGGGGGAGTGACAACACTATATTCTGCTTTATCTTTGAGCATTTCTTAAAAAAAAAGCGAGGTCTTGATCTTGAACTCAACACCCGCGTAGATTGCCATAAAGATAAGATCCCGCGTCAGCCCTAGGCCATGTGGTTGTCAACTGAGGGGTGTCGAAGGGATTTGTTTATACATGCGAAAAAGATACTTATATGGAAAGGGTAGTTTCCATTCATTTTTCAGTCACTGCTTAAATGTCAACCATAATGAGAACGAAATAATACTCGATATAGAATCTATATGATAAGTCTTTTTTTCCTCTGCACAAATACCTCAATCTTTAATGACTGCTAAATATATATAAAAAGAATCTAATACCACCTATAAGTGGTTCGATTTGTTCGCATATTGTGTGTGGCTACAATATGCTAAAATAAATGAGGCATTCCTTCACAATTTGCAAAAAATAAACGTTCAAAAACAGAGAGAAGAAAGTTAAAAAAAATTTGGAAAGAAAAAAATAGGAATAAATTAATGCGAGGTTACTTGTATAATGCTTAACATAACATAAATGATACAAGTTATAAGAATAGCAATACAGATAGAACTATTTTATTATTGAACACAAAGTATGTAATTTATAATTGCAGGAAATAGCAAGCAATATTATTAAAAAAATTCCAGGAACTTTTTAAGAGAGCCTTTATTAACATTCGAGACTATGTGAAGATTGTGACAATTCTTAATTATTATTTATTATCTGATGAACACATTATAAAAATCCGAAGTTAAAGTTGATATAATTTAATTTCTTAAGAATTTGCATGACAAGTAAAAAAAAGATATTTTTTGAAATTTTTGAAAAATATTAATGTTTATTCTTTCTGAAATTTCTAGGAATTTTGATCATCAATTGTAAAGAAACTCAAGATATAAATACAGAGAAACTTGAAATATTTTTTATATTGACCTGATCTGAAAATTTTTCTAGATCCACGCTACATACATCACTAAATAAAAATATATATAACTCCTTTTAGGAAACTGAAACATGTTACAGGAATTCCATCGAAAGGAAATGCGTTTCGATCCTCGCATTCCACTTTTATTATTTTTATTTCATCGGATGGCGCAGCCACATGTAACGGATATATAAAATAAGTATTCTAAGACACTGGATTCTGTATTACAGAAATTCTATTGAGAAGCGCAGTATGCAATTATATAATCCCTTATTGAGCCGGCTTCTTTCTAAATTCATCCTTCATATTAAAAGAACAACGAAACTCGAGATTTCAATAGAGGGGGAAGGAGAGAAAACTTGTGTTTCGCCTCTCTCATTTAATACATTCATGTAAATAAAAAAAAAACTTTCATGCTGGGCATTTCATTTAGAATGATGAAAGCAATATATTTCGGGTCTCAACTTCTACATCACACACACAACATTGAGGAAGGAAAAAAAAACCCTACGGCATGAAAAAAACTATAATAGAGGCGCAATAGAATTTCATCCTTCTGCTGTTGTTGTTGTTACTAATGACACTTGGACAAGCCAAGCTCGCTATGCCTTGGCTATGAATTTAAGTCGATTGAGAGCGTCTTTCGTTTTAATCAGAGCACCATGAAGGTGAAAGTACGACTTTGCTCTACACACATGCCATAGGGACCCGTTTAATTAGTAGGCAACCACTCACACCTCATTCATACAAGGAAAGGACAAAGACAGGATAGAGAGAGAAAGTACATTCCTGCCCGAAACGGGATTCGAACCCAAGACCT
The DNA here is from genome assembly GCA_037975125.1 of Latrodectus hesperus. Taxonomy (NCBI): domain Eukaryota; kingdom Metazoa; phylum Arthropoda; class Arachnida; order Araneae; family Theridiidae; genus Latrodectus; species Latrodectus hesperus. Next base: position 6,662,951 of record JAJQOW010000018.1, on the reverse strand, counting down.
CCTTATCCCCAGTCGGGCACGCTGACCACTAGACAAGTTGGGCGGCTCATCCTTCTTGTACTTGGAACGTGAAACCCGTTTCTTTTGTTTTTCTTTTTTTAATTTTTGGTTTCAATCTTGTAGAAAAATTCACAAGCTAATGTTAATCGCAGATTCCTTCTTTAAATATCATCATAACTCCATACCATAAACCTTTATCATAAGTTCATGGCTTGTTCATCGAAAAAAAAACAATCTCTGCTGGTGTTCCAAGTAAGCCGAAGGCATACGCAACAATTTTGATCACGTGCTCTTTAATTATTCTTCATTTGATCAAGCAGCGTGGGCCATTTTTCTTCGCTTAAAATAATCACATTTTTCGTAGTCTCTTCTTGCTTTTACTATTCGCTATTTGACTGCAAATACTCTTTAGATAACAAAACTTCGCGCATGCCCACTAAACAAGGCAGTGCAATGACTATATTACTTATTAGAAGACCATTACTTTTTTATAGTTTATTTTTTACACAGTACGGAAATAAATAACATTATTCAAAACAATACATCACAGTTAATTATTTTTACACTTTTTTGGTCATCTATGAAAACAAGTTTTATTTTTACCGGGACATAAACTAAACCTGCCGGGACACCAGGATTTTGCCACTGATGTCTTGTCCTGTTGAATTAATTCCTAAAAATATAATCAGCCGACAGACGAGTAAAAATGTAACTAAATTAGAATATAAAATAAATCTGAAAGGAACTGTGAAAAACATAATGCTAAAATATTTTGAAATTTAGTATAAATTTTTTGTATTGATATATGTTATATTTTTAACCAAACGCGCAAATATGGTGTACATATTTTTTTGTAAATAAAAGTAAAATATTTTTAAACATATGGTTTTAAAACTAAATCACTTAGATTATTATTTAAAGAATAATGTGTGACTTCCATTTCCAGAATTTTCGTGTTTTTAGACACCAATTTAAGTAACGAATTTAAGTACAGAGACAGAATAGAACATGCATCTTTCAGTGCGTTAATAATATTTGTATTCTGTGGAACTCTAGACTCGGGAAACATAAATTACAATACATATTTTAAAAAAAATTAACTACCAAAAATTATAAATCACTTAAAATCCTTCAACTGTGGTTTTAATTACTTTTAAGTAAGAATTCAAAAATTCGACATGTTTATAAATTATTTTCAGACTCTATTTATAATCGTAAATTCAGTTATCAGAAAAATTCTGATGGGCGGCACGTTTATCTTTCGATACGAAATGGGGAACAATGGGAAAATTATTTAATTCATTTACAAATTCTGAAGTGTTTCTTTATTCAATCCTTATTCTAAAAAAATCTTGCGCACTTTACCCAACACAAGACCCTCCCTCCCTATGAAAACACGATCGCGATAGGCGCAGATTTCAGGTAATATCAGTGATACATGGACGACGAGAGGTATCTGGGGCGTGCCATCTAGGTGATCGCCTACGTTTACACAGTTGCGGTTTTGCTGGTTTCACTTCATTAAATGAGATTCATTTTCAGGCCTCAAAAGTTATTCTTCAGTTAATTATTTAATCTTCTTATGTAAAAGACCTATTGGAACCCAGAATACTAGCATCATTTACGGTAAAAAATGATATATTTTAAACGCAATGGAATTGATCAAATTTATATAGGATTTCGGCAATTTTTTCATCGAATTTGTTATTATTTAATTTTTCCTACATTGCTAATAAATGAATCAACAATCACACCTCCTTTTTAACAATTCTTTAAAATAAAAAATAAAAAATCTATCATTTCAGAAAAGAATTTTATTTTATGTATCAATTTCTTATTTTTTCTTCGACTTTTTTACTCTTCAGCTAAGTCTGGAAAATATTCAAATACATTTTTATACATTAGTTACATATTTATTATTTTTTATCATACATAAATTACAAATATATTATGAGTTATGAATTTTGATCTTTTTACTGTGATTCTTCTCCGAAATTGCTCATGCATATGTTACTGTTAATGTGTAGAAATCAATTATTCTGATGATTATTTAGATAATCTGCAGATTAGTATAGCTAAGGAATCTAACTATGTGCAATCAATTAATTCATTTTTAAAATTATCAATGTATTCTCCAAATTACTTAGATAATCTATAAATTACCGCCATAATCTAAACATCACCCTTATATATAAGATATTCATTGAAATGAAAATAAGAAACTTCTGTACTCATAAATTAGAGCATAAGATTATTTATGTACATTTTGACATCAAAAATATTAAATTAACATAAACATACAATTAATAAATTTGTTGATAAAATCAGTCATCAATCAATTGAAAACTAATAAGAATTTGACGGCTTAAAATATTGTTGCATTTAAAGAAATTAACATCTTTCGATTTCGACAACCTTATTTTTTCAAACAGCAATAAGTTATTTAAAAGGATCAACTTTTCAAATATTAATTTTTAAACTTCAATGTTACGGTTGCCATAGATGTGGCATTACCAAGCTAAAATGATCAGAATTCCTAAATCCACGCATTAGCTTCATCTTAATTTAGAAAACCATATATTAACTCTTTTAAAGCTTCAGTAAAAAGTAAAACTCTTAAGATGAGTTTGACTATTAAAAGTTATATTTCAAGTATATTTGATAAGCAATTTTTTTAGAATTTTCTTTATTTTCATGACTGTTTGAGTCTTATTATCTTATATAAGAGATAATCTTAATTATATCATTAATTAAGGTTATTCATATAATAATTTATTATATATATATCAAAAAAATAAATTATATCATTACTCTTCATCATTATAAATAAAGTTGTTAAAATGCAAAGCAATTCCATTTTGGGAGCACTTACCTAAGGATAACCAATTAATTTGAATTTATTTAAAATTAATAATTATGTGTATTTACAAGTTTCACATTTAGGTATGTAAACAATTCCATTAAAAAATGGAGTATATGACCTAACGGTTAGAGACTTAGAAAACTTTAAACCTAAAGTTCAAAGTGACATTAAATAATATTATATATATATATATATATATATATATATATATATATATATATATATATATATATATATATATATGTATATATATATATATATATATATATATATATATATATATATATATATATATATATATATGTATATATATATATATATATATATATATATATATATATATATATATATATATATATATATATATATATATATATATATATATATATATATATATATATATGTAGGTTATTTACATATTTACATAAACCGTATAATTCAATTAAGTGATAGTTTTCCAGTAGGATGAATATAAAACAGCATAATTGTTGGTTTTACATTTATTTTGAAACTAAACAAAATTTACAGTTGACTTAAGTTGCATCAATTTATGAAACTCAAATTCATAGTGATGAGCATAATTTAAAAAATTTAAAGAATATAACAATAAAGACAACCTACATACCGTGATTCATAAAACCAATTAAATGCATCTTGCAGACAAAGATTTAATGTAACTAGTTAACATGTTCAAACCATAGAAAACCCAGACTGTAATGATAACTATTAAAATCTCATTCAATATCTTATCAATATGGTCTCATCGATACAACATTTCAATGATTTTTCTCTTTTCAAATTATAATTATCTTTTCAATAAAAGTGATCGGTCAATTTTTTTCTTTGAAGTCCACAATTACATAGATAAAAAGAAATTGAAGATATTAATTTCTTCAATAAATATTTTTAATTTGAAGTGAAGTCTGAGCATTTTATGTACACATAATGTATATTTAATTTCCCATTCATCTGATTATACGACACTAGATAAACGTGTAATTAAATATACATGGCATTTAATCAGAATGCACAATTTTGTCAATTTTAAAGACGCTTTTAATATAAATGATGGATACATTATTACACACCATTTTATCATTTAACTCTTGACCGTTTTAAATGAAAACTTTTAATCAATTGAATTGATAAATTTTTTTTTTTTTTGTTTCTTGGTAGACTAATTTAAAACAACTTGAATTTCTCACGAAAAAAACAAAAGTAATCAGTATACTTAAAACAATATGTGACCCTGAATTTTATAACAATTTATTTTTTTGCAAAAATGTAGTAATGTCATTGTGTACTTCTCAATAATTAGTTGAATCTACAGTATTAATTTCGTATATATTTATAAATGCATTCCAGTTGCAGAGCAGTTTCGAGAGAATCATAAATTGTACAATCATTTATTTAAATACATTTAAAAAAATATTTGACACTGCTTAGTTGACAGACTAATGGCCGAAGACCGTTGTTAAGCTTATTAATATCCATCGCATAAATTGCTTTCAGAGAGGATCGAAAAGGAGGAAACCCTGAAAACTGTCACCCGACAGATGAACATACAAAAGGCGCAACATTCATATCTTAATGTTCAACAGTCGCACTAATCGAACCCGGGACATCTTGTTTCAAAAAGCGCTGTTCTGTCAAA
>JAJQOW010000018.1:6265934-6653434 GCA_037975125.1 Latrodectus hesperus | reverse complement strand
TGGAGTGACATTGAAGATTCTGTAACAGAACGTTTAGATTTTATTAAATAACACATGTGAAAATGATTAGCTACACTTTCGTATAAAAATTAGTGGGAGTTGAATTACCTAAGCACTAGCACTGTTCAAAATTGTGATGTTTATTGTCAAGCATAACTCCTTTTACCCTGTATCCCATAATTTTGAATTCATAATTTATGTTTTTACGAATCTTGTGCAAAGGTTATCTTGGAAAAGGAAATATGTTAATTTCTGGAGCAGCATTTAAGTTCTCCTAATAATAATATTTTAGGTTGCGATAATATAAGTGCGCGAACATATCTACAGAAAATCAATATACACAACATAGAAAGTGCAACTGTGTTGTTAAATGAATTATAATAAAGCAGTTTAAAAGGAAACAAAACAATTTAAAGATGTTTCTGCTGACAATTCTATTTTTCTATTATATTTAATTTTCTGCATCACTTTTAATTTCTTTTATGCTTTATAATTGTAAATTATATTTGGAAACTTTTTTTCATAAAATACTACATGTAAGAATAAGTAAAAATGATACAATATGGTGATTTGATTCTGATACTGCCAAAACTCAATCTGTTTATAAACTGCTGGTTATAATTAATACGATATGTAAAATTTCCTATTATATGGATTTAGGAATTTGGTATAATACGATATTCCTTGTACAAATGTTTTTTTATTCCATTGAAATATCAATGTTCTTATATACTCTAGCATGCTTTTATAGTTTTTACGACCTTCGTTCTTATTAAGATAAGGTACAACCCAAAATACCATAAAATGACAAAGTCTAATATTTTTTTCTAATTTAATTGTTTTTGAAAATCTCCCATATTTCATAAATTTCACATATAGGAAATAAAGAGGTAGATAATATCAATTACAAAATTATTAATCTAAATGTTATTCATTTGCGTAGTTTTTAAAACGTTCAAAATAATTGAAATACAATTCATTTATTCGGGATTTACATGCTCCACACATCTAAATTTAATATCTCAGGTTTTCATTGTAAAATCACAAGTACTTAAAATTCCGTAAAGATATTTAAATTACAAATAAGAGTTCAAAATATCAAAAATTATATAATCAGTTAATTGAACTGGAAAACCTTGGTTATATAAACAATGGAACAGAAAATTTAAATAAGTTCTCAAATTAATAAATGAATCAATTTTATTTTACCTATATGCTATTGTATGAGAACAATATCTACTGAAATCATATTAAAAAACATTTCGAAAAAAAAAGGAAATTATTAACTACTTAAAATTTTGTAATCGAGTAAAAAAAGTCATCATAAATGACTGTGGAAAATATTTACTTCATTTTTAACTGTGCATCAAAGATAAATACAAGTGAATTTTTTACTCAATAAATTTCCCTTTTGTTTGATTTAGTAGCTATACAGAAAAATGCCTATTTAATAAATATGAACAATTATATAAAATACAGCACACACACATCATTTCTCAATGTTATCAAAATGCGTTATTAAGTTTCTAAATTTAAGATAAATTTAATAAGGTAAAATATGAAAATATTAGATTCTCTCTGAGCTTAGAAATGGTAATGCAAATCTGAATATTAAAATATATCAATTTGGAGACCGGTAAAAATATATGGAAAATGCATAAAAATGCCTTGTTTATAATACAAAATGCATATACAAAAAACATCTGGTTGTTTACGTATTCCATTCGCTGCTATTAATGAAAGACAGCACATTTTAATGTCAATTATTTCGTAGTTAATTTCTCTCAGAGAAAAAATCTAAAATACGAGAAACTTCTTACACATGTCTAGAGATCATAGGAAGTTAATGTATTTTAATAAAGATCTTTATACAGTTTGTACTCTTTAAAAAAATTACATTATATTAATGCATTTATAAGAATATAGAATATCATTTGCAATATTTATTTTAAGTGGTTATAAGATAAAATTTCATACTACAAATTACGAATGTGTATAACTACATATTTTTCAAATTTTTTTTCACAAACTTATATTGGAATTCCAAAAACTGAAATCTAGAAATAATTTCATGAAGAATGCTGAAGGGTGATATAAAAGTCATCATTCTACTAAAACCAGTTATCATTTACATCTTAGTCAGAAATTTCAAGGTACAATTTTCAAAATTTGTAAATTAAAAATCTAAATTAGCTTTTCATTAAAGACCACTTTTATAGTGGTTTTGTTTTCAATTTAAAGTAAAAATGAGCGTCTCTAAGAAAAATAATTCTCTGTAAGTTTTATAACAGCAAGAACTTGGTTTAGTTTGATTGCTGATTAACGGTCATTTTATGCACACAATTGCTAATTAGTACAGACCAGTTAAAAGTGGATTTCAAACCATTACAAATATCCAAACCCAAGAAGGGATTCGAACCCATGAACTGTTGAACCAAAGGCAATCCATTACTACTTTGGCTTTTACAAGAGACTTTTTTCTTCACTATTTTCAACGAATGGATATTAGTTGCATTCAAACACCCAATAGAAATGGAAAATAAAAATGTTTTTTGACCAATTAACATTTTTAAAATTTCAGTCATTCAAGTATTGTATGTGACTGCACACTTTAAATTTAGTTACCTTAAGGGAAATCTAATAGTTTATATTGCTTATTTGATATGTACACATATAAGTGTTGTTTTAACACATTTTTTTTAAAAATATATATGCTATTCAAATATATATGAATACTGTGTGTATATGTGTTCAAAATAAATGTTCTCTTGGATATAGTTAAAAAATGTACATTTTTTTACTTCATATTATTCATTATTGCGGTTAAATAAAACAATGAATTAATTAAATTACCATTGCACAATGAAAAAACTCATAAGAGTGCACTTTTAGGTTCACTTGGGAAAAATGACATAAAAAGCAATAAAATTATATGAAAATTACATTTTCTAATAATTTTTTTATAAACTAAAAATTTAAAAGCAATATTATTTTGGGTTTTAGATGATTGTAAATGTTTAATGCAACTTCGCTAAGCACATATTAAAAGTAATAAATATCTATCAATTATAAAAACATTTTCATTATTGTTCAAATCATTTTTAGATTAAAAAAATTTTCATTCAAACCAAATAATTAATTCCCAACAATATAAAGCTTAAAAGTGAAAATACGACCGACCCATGATAGAATAGTTAGCGTTCTGACTTCGAAGCAGAAGGTCCGGGGTTCGATCCCTGGTTCGGGCAAGGATGTTCCTTCCTCACTCTGTGTGTGTTTCTTCCTCCTTTCACTTTCGAGGCGAATATGGCACACCTACACTAGTGTCTCGAGATGGAGCCCCGAACGTCGGCTCCAGAAGATTTTGGCTATGATTTGGCGATGTAAATATTGCGATAAATTTATCTGGTTAGCAAGTTTATCTTATTGAATACTTTTACTCATTTTTTTAAAAATTTACCTTTCAAAAACTTAGCATGTTTTTCTCGTATAGAATACTCAAAGGCTTTTTCTTGTGGATGCAAAAAACATATAGCGGCATTTATTAGATTCATTAAAAACGTCGAACTATTTCCACAATAATTGACTTTTTTTTAACAAAATATGGATAAGATTGCTTAATTCTTGTAAATTGAAAACAACATAATTCCTATAAAATATTTTACTACCCTATAATACACAAAATTAACATTGATATTTATATAAGTAGTAGAATCATCAATGTTTCGATTTAAAAATAAAATAACAGTATTTCTTAGTAAAATATTTTGAATCCTAAATCTACAGAAACATTTTAACTGCAATGCGGTGAAACTATTGGTTTTTCATAATGTAGATCAATTTATAATTAATAATTCGAATTTTTTGATTGTGCAGCTTATAAATGCTTTTCTTAGACCACAATCAATAACTATTCTTGTTAATAGAGAGATTTGTCTAATATTTTTAATTTGTATCTATATAAACCGAGTGCATACTGTGAAATATGTTCGCATTGGTTTAAAATCTAAAAATAAAATAACACAAAATAAAATATTGCGCAAAATGTATAAAAAAAACTAAACGAAATATAATATAAACGCGATTATTATTATTATACAAAAAAATACATAAAAAATGGTACTTTTCTTTTATTTACCCACTTTATCGTTAATTTTTGTATGAGAATACAAGCCAACATGAGGAGAATAAAAATAACTGTAACAATTACAAAAGATTGTACCTGAATACTCATAATTAATTAAAATGTATTATTATAATATAACTAAAGGAATTAATAAGTTTGTATTGGAAATAAATAGCCAAATTGTATAGCCTGAAATAATTGACTTATTAATTATTGTGTATTTTTATTTAGACTATAGTAGGCAGCCTAGCTACAAGAAGATGATGTAAAGTTTTTTCTTAAGCATCCACTGCATATTTGCTTTTCTTATAGACTTTTCACATATATATTGAACAGTACTTTTATAAAATAACGATAACTTATTTGCAATTATTTAATTTACTCTCTTTTAAGATATCCATAATAAACATTAAAATTTAATTTAATTATGATTTCTAGTAATTCTTGGTTATAAATTTTATTTTAACATATGTACACATACATATAGATACATATTTAACTATACTTAGCAATAGGTTTGAAGAAAATTAGTTAAATTTGGTTATTATATTATTTAAGTTAACCAAATAACATTATGTTCTTTCTCTGAGTGAAAAAATTATTATTTCCACCAAATATGTTAAAAAATAAAAAAATATTATTAACAATCACATTTTCAGGTATTTAACTGTTTGACAGCAAAAATTATAATTTTCAAATATTTTAAATATCCGGGAAATTCGGCATACTATTTTGTAATTCATGCTCAACCTTATTATTCACACAACATTAAAGCTTAAATTTTATTATTCAAGAAAAAATATGAAATTTAATTACCAGATAAAATTAAAACCATATGAGTATTTATTTATAGTATAATTTTTAAATGCAATTAATTTCCCGCTCATTCTTATTGAAAAGGATTAATAATTCTGGAGTACTGGATTAAAACATTAATATTGCTTTACGTATTTTTGATTCTATATTTTTACTTGCTTTCATGGCCCAATACAGATACATAAAGAAACCAAGCAAATGCATGTATGAAAATCATACATATTCATTAATCATAAATTGGTTGATACAAACGAAGCATTGCAAAGCTTATAATTAATGTGTCACTTTATATTGACATTATAATATTGTGTGAGTTATAAAATCCAGAAAACAAAAATGCTTCTTATGATAAGTCAAATAAAAAAAACGTATTTTAAAATAAAGATATATTTTGATTTGAAGGCACGATTAATTTTTAAATTTAATTCTCTATAGTAAAACTAACACGAAACATTTTTAAATTATCAAATCTAACTAGAATCAAAAATCAATATAATATTTATAGTCCACAGATTACAAATATTTATACTACTATTATGTCTGCTTTGACATTTTTTAATTGATTTATGAATAAAACAAGAATTTCATTTTCTTTATTGTAAAAATTTTATTGCAAGCTATTGGTAATATATGTTACAATTTATATATCACAAATTAAGTAGTAATATAAAAAGCGAACCTCACAAAGGGGATCATAAAAGTAAAGTATAAGAAAAAGAAAAAAATATTTGTGATTTATAATAATATATTATTTTTCAAATTATTAAGTAATTGATTCTAATCTCTAAAAGTAATAGTGAAACCGTGATTTGTGTGTTAAATTTGGTGGGTACAATTCCAAAGCTATTACACAATACTTAGAAATTATTTGTATCTGATTATAGATAAATAGATGAACTGACAAAATTAATCTCATGCATTTACAGAGAAATATGTATCCTCAGTGACAACAAAGGATATTTTTAATTTGAGGAGGTTATAAAATTCTTAATTTTTTTTATTAAAGAATAATCTTAAAAATGTTCTACTGAAATAAAATTACGTACTTGAAAATATTTTAATAACTCAAAAAAATAACGTATCAAAAATATGCATTCTATCTTTCAGATCTAAACCTGGAGTTGTATGAAAGAGAAACAAAATACAATACTCATAGAAAATGCACCAATCTGAAATTTAACCATCATATTTTGAAATAGCAGTTCACTAAAAGGGATTTCACTACAATTTGCAAAAAAAGTAAAAGTTAATCACGAAACATATTCACTTAATAATGTTTGACTTAGTAATACTTACAGTAATATGATAAAATTAATATTGATCACAAACTACTATTTACACTTATTTATTAGAAACTCATTAATAGTACCTTATTTCATATAAATTACATTAAAACAATATTAAGAATACAAATTTAGAAAAAAAGCATTTTTCTAGAAAAATAGTTTCTGCCTAAATGCATTATATCATTAAGTAGTTGCCCATTGAATATTGTATCTAATTTTAGGTTTTATAAGGTGTCCGATTTTTATCATGGAATTTTATCTAAAATCACAACAATCTGTAACAAATTAATTCAAAGAAAATATATAAAACAACATTTTAACATCTTTTCATGCTTATTAAATATCATTTCTAGAAATAACTCCCATTTATTCATTTAAAACAATGAAAATAATTAGTTTCTTTACTTGGAAAAAATGTATGTTAATTCATCTCCATTCTACTCTCTTACATATTTATCATACATACGTTTTTCTTACATATTTATCAAAGCATTTTATTAAAATACAAACATGAAGCAAATATATATTTTAATTATTGTTAAAATCACCAGTTCTACTGCCGAACGGGTAAAGCTTTGCCTTAAGTTAAAAAATGGATGGGTATTGTTCCAACCCCGGGTGAAGATATTTATTGAAATTAGGAAGGCAATTTAAACTAAAACATTCGGATTCAATCGTAATCTGAATATTTTTTTCGTCCATTGACCGACTGATTTTCGGGATTAATCCATTTAGCTCTTCAAGAAGTGAAAGTGAGGGCGTACATAGCGGTGAGGGAGAGCCCCGGACGGTACCTTTACGTTAACGGGTTTGGAATAGTCGCCCATCACCAAGTGTCTCGTTATTTTGAGCCACGGTCAGGTGACGAGGTCACAGCTGAGCTGGCACCCTCCTCTCCACATCCACGCCACACCAGCGGAAGGACATTTGGACGTCACATATTAACGTGGACACGTCCCCAACCCACGGAGTTCCAGCAACCCAGTGAAGGAGAGTACACCGTGGTCACCCTCCCAACCACTGCCCGCGGCAAATGATGCTTCACTTTGCTGAGCTTACGAGAAGCGGCGTGAAACTACTGAGCCACTGGAGCTCTCGGTTAAAGTGAACATTACAGTCACAGAGCATAAAAAAGATAATCATCGATTTATATACGGAAATATAAATTCAAAATAAATTTACCTTTTATTTAGTGATAAATTTTTGTTATTGCCTTTTATTTATACTGCTTACGCTGAGCCAGATCAGATTCATGAGATCTCAGTTTTTATTACCAAAGAGAAAGCAGGTGCAATGTCTGTTCATCATGTTATTCAGAGCTCCCTAACGTAAAATACAGACTTTGCTTCAGAAAATGAGTTTTCATAATATCGAAGCAGGAACTAAGTAGCAGACCTTCTAAAGTTGCCATTTGGATCATCCTTACAGTTAATTATTTCACTTGCAAAATGATGTGATCCAAATGCCTTTAATACTCAAGTTTAAATATCGAAAGTGTGGGATTTAAGCATAAAGAGAAATATGAGTGAAAGGTCAAATAAGAAAAAAGTAATGAACAAGTTCGACTTTTGGAGATTTTAATGGCCTTCACAGACACAAGTCATTTAATAGATCCACATCAGATAATTTCACTTGTGGTTTATCAGTACAAATTGAAATTTATAATGTGAAAAAAAGTTGGCGGTGTGAATTAAGTCAATAGAGAATGTCTTTCGTTTGGATCAGAGCACCACGAAGATGAAAGTACGACTTCACTCTTTTTAAAGTTCCTCGTAATTTTGAACCACGGTCAGGTGACGAGGCCACATCTTAGCTGGCACCCTCCTCTCCTCATCCACGCCACACCAACGGAAGGACTTTGGACGTCACATATTAACGTGGACACGTCCCCAACCCACGGAGCTCCAGCAAAACAGTGAAGCAGAATACGGCATGATCAACCTCCCAACCATTGCCCGCGGCAAATGGTGCTTCACTTTGCTACTGAGCCACTGGATCTCTGGCAATTTTATACAATGGGGCAACCAGTGGATGTGCCATCTTTAACCCCAATGTGAAAGGATAGAGAAAGACGCAGCGAAAGAGAAAGGAACATCCATGCCCGAACCAGGATTCGAACCGGGACCTATTGCTACGAAGTTAGGGACGCTAACCACTCCGCCATCCGTCGGCGTAATTCTAATAAAAATTTATTTCCTCATGAATGTTCTGAAAATTGTGTTCAATTGTATTAAGATGAATAAAAAATACTATATTTTTTTCAAAAATGACTATATATTTTTCTTAAATTATAAATATTTTTAACTTAAAGCAGTGTTTCAATTTTAGAGCAATTTACTTCTTGTTTTAAAATCAATGCAATTTGATATAATTGTGATATTAAAAAATTCTAATATTGAATTTCATATAATTCTTTTAGTAACAAATAACAGATTCTAAGATGCTCTAGGCAGAAGATACGTTTAATCGTAGGCTTCATAACTGGGCACTACTATTTCAGAAAACACCTCCATAAAATGGGACTGTTTCAGCAAGACCCTATCTGCAAGAAATGTCATACGCAAGAGGAAACGGCAAAGCATATCATTTACGAATGCGAGGCTCTTGCCCTCCCTAGATTAACTTCTTTAGGCATCATCCATACTAGAGAGTTACACCTAGACTCCATTAAAGCGTTATCAGACTTTATTAATAAAGTGGGTGACTTGAGCAACTGGAACTAGGAAACATTGGGTTTGGAGTTAATAGTACAAAATGCTAATAAAAGCAGAGGTGCCCAATATACTACAAATCCAACTCTAAGAAGAAGAAGAAGAACAAATAACAGAGTAAACAGCTTATATATAAATCTGACTTTTTTATAAAAATAAATATCAAGTAAAACTGTGATATGTTTGTGAAATTTAATGTAATATTTTATTTAATTTACAAAACAAAAAAAAAACTAGTTATTTGATAGCTTTACATATGCATTTTTGTTGCCACTATAACAATGACAGCTAAGATTTCAACAGGTCTTCTTTGAATGGTTCATAGCTCACGCGCTCATGTCTTGTATTCTAGGAGGTGTAAGAGAATCACTAAGCTAGCATTTATACTTCTGGCCTGCTTCAATTCTTTCATGACTCTAGAGATTGAAATACAAATTAAAGTTTTACCACACAGTCCAAAATCTCGTAATTTTGAATAACAATTAAATGACGATATTGACATCTGAATTGGTATTTTCCTTTCAATCACTTAAATCTAAGCAAATAGTGACTTGTACTACAGTTCAGAGGATAATATTTTTCGGCTGGATCATATAATGAAATGGCTACCACTCTTTAACATGAATGATATCATTACAGAACATGCTATCATCTCCCCAATATATTGAAGAATATATTTAGAATACATTGATGATCAAATATATCATATGTAATTAGTATCATAATAATTATCATACATAATTATTATATTCACGTATAATCAATTTCTAATTTCAGAAATTATTTCTATAAATTTATAATTGTAATTTTATGTTTCATATATCGCTGCATATATTTTCACAAAAAGCTTTATGGGTGACACTTGGTGTCCTTTTAAAGATAAGGAAGAGTATGTCGTCACACATTTATCTTTTGCATAAAAAATGAGTTAACCAAAGCTAAAAAACTACTGTCTCTTGTTTAAATTTGTTTGAATAACAGATTAGTACTGGCAAATTATTTAAAGAATATACGGAATGTAGTTATAGAAGCAAAAATATAAATAATGATAACTTATTAAAATTTGTATTCATATGTTTCCCTCAGCTTCTGACAAACTCGGAAATCTAAAAGAAAATGAGTTTTTAAATTAGAAATTTTAAATAATAAACTGAAAACTAGTCCAATTCCTGTCAGATATGGAACATTGAAGTAAATTGTATTTCTTCCTTCAGTGCAAATTTTTTAAATCTTGCAAATTAAATAAGTAATTTTTTATTATATATCCCAAAATAGTGTTTAATTATATATTTCATGTTTTTTTTTCTTGGAAATAATTTCTAAATCATTGCAAACTGCACTTTTATACTATTTACAATAAGAATAAAATATATAAAAATTTATCATGAATATATTTTCATTCTGCATTAAATTTTATCTAGCAAGTATTATTGAGAAATTTATTTCTTATTAATTTATATTATGTTTCAATGAGAGAAAAATTTACAACTAAGGCAATATCTTCTGGCTAGAAACAGAAAATTTAACAATTTCTCTTTTTATAAAACAATGAAATTTTTGCTAATACATGAATGTATACGTTTATGCATAATTAAATCTTGATTTAAATTATTTATTGAAAACAATTCAATTATTCATTGAAATCGAAATAGTAACCGCAAATACAGCTTCAATATACACAGCAATAACACTAGTGCCTGAACTTTAATTTATCACAACTCTTTTATATAATGGACTGTAAAATTATTTTGATTTTTAAAATTTATTTTATTGTGTCTTAATTTGTACTTTGATACCGCTTAGTAAAGGCAGGGCGGCTAAAAAAACATTTTAATATTCAAGCGTAAAACTTACACCTGAAAGACGTAAAACGTCTTTCAGGTGGACTTTCACAAATAAGAAGCCGTCTTTACTTATCCAAGAATGGCAACATGGAGAACTGCGAAACACTCAGCCGGAGAGAGCTGAATCTAAAAGGCGATGCTTGTTTCATGTTGTTCAACTGGGATCGAACCTGACATTTTATGTTTCGAAGAGGAATTTTCGACAGCTAAAGCATGATGAGCTTTTATTTTAGGATATTTTGACACAGGAATTTCATTTTACCTACATCTCAAATTTATTTAAAATATCCACAGTCGGACAAGGAAGCAAGTCTTTTGTCCATTAATACGTAATATTTCCATTAAAGTTATTTAAAAACAAAAATTTTAATTTTATTTCCAAAATTGTTTTAAATTATTGAGGTAAATGATTTAATTTTTTTTCATTTTAACTCAATGATACATTGACAACGCATATAATGAACATCCTAGTGCCGAAAACCAATGATATCCACTGATAATGATGCTTTCTTGGGGGACATTTCAGAGATAAGGTGGCATATTTCTGTGTCGCCGAGAAACACTGAAATTCTCAAGCACTTTCTACATGACAAACAAATTCTACACGAGACACTTGTAGAATGCATGAATGAGGCATCCATCTTCCGTTTTTCAAAAGTGGTTGGGATTGAACCCATGACCTTGCTCTTCGATAAGCAATATACAACCACAAAACTGCTGTTAGCGCACAATTTATGATGTTTATAGCCTTACCTGAATAATTTGAGCTTAATTGGTTTGTAATTTTCACATAAAGTCTTAATGAATAGAGAAACTTTCGAAGACTGTGTAATAGAAATTGAGTTAATATTTTCCATGAATGGTGTATATCCATGTATGAACGCATTAATTAAATATATGAATGGAATTTATGGTGACTATACTGCAATTATACATAAAAATGAAAAATTAGTGTAAATTTTAAGTAGTAACATCTTTTTTAAAGATTAAGATGATGAATTTTTATAAGAAATTAGGTTATTTCATTTTTTCTTGAATTCGATGCATGCACCCAGAAAAAGTGTATCCATATGGGATCAAAATGGTTGGCAATTTGGATTTCAGATGAATAATTTGTAGCTTTGGAGTCCATCGTTAATAGTGGTTCAAAATCCCCCTTAAACTCTTGACCTTGTTACCCGTTTCCTCAGTGCAAAAAGAGACAATACAGGGACAACTTAGTAAGAGAAAATGCGCACTTTATTAATTTTAATGTGTTTAGAGGGTAAGAAACACTTTGTTGCGTTCAATACACTGAAGTTTGTGTTTAGAATAAAAAAATTTTATACTGCGTACAAAGAATAATTACCGCGAATGTTCAGTTATTTCTCATAATCTATTTTAATTATATATACACCGTTGTTCAAAAATTAAGAGAATTTGTATATTTTGTCGAATTGTTTGAAAAGAGCTGACCGAAATGTATAATCACTTCTTCGAGATAAAGATGCAAATCTTGTACGTCAAATACGTATCGGTGAATGTAATGGTATGTGTGGACAGAGCCAGTAGAAAAACATGCTTTATAAGCGCACGTTACAAAATACGCTTTTATTTCGCTTGCACATCTCACTAAATTTCTTGTTTTTGTGCAGCAATCAATTGATTCAAACTATAACAATAAGCAATCTCTAACGTTTAAATGATGAAATGAGGTGACGAGTTGTGGGAAGGTTCGTAGCAGGTCAGTCTCAAGTCCAAACTAATAGAGTTCAATTTAACTCCAAGCTTCGTTTGCAACTTATGGACACAATATCAAGAAACTGGGTCTATTGAAGGATTGTTTGGACAAGGTCTTGCAAGAGATATGATGGCCGGAGATAATCTCCATTTGTGTATTCCAGCGAAGCATAACAGAGACTCTACATCTTTACAGCACTCTCCTGACCTGTATACAGCCACAGGATGCCGAGGTTCAAGGATGACCATTTCCAGAAGATTTCATGAGAGAGGATTGTTTGCACGAAGACCTGCGATTGGCATTCAGTTCACTTCTTACGCATAGGAAAGTCTGTTTAGGATCTTTGCAGAAAGCACAAAGATTGGTATATGGACCATGAGCAGCCATTACCTTCACAGCTGAGTTCCGGTTCAACCTAACTACAGATTCCCGCCGTGCGTTCATATGGAGAGAACAAGAGACTCGTAGCCTGCCCTCCAATGTCCGCGACATTTACCATAATAGCACCAGAGGTTCAATATGGGGAAGTATCATACTCAATGACCTCACAACCCTCCACATCTTTGGCAGAGTTAATATAGCTGCTGTGATGTTTAGAGATTAGGTTTTGGAGCATTATATTTTGAGGGGTGCACTTGACACATAATTCATTTTAACGGACATTGAGTCTACGAATTTCTTGAAAGTGGGGATATTCGCCAGATTAACTGTCCAAGTAGATATCCAGACTTCAACATTATAGAGCATGTTTGGAACGCTTTGGAGAGGGCAACTGGATGAGGCGTAGCGATGGGAGGGCAAGGGGGGCTATCATATCTCGGGCGCAGCTTGCAGAGGGGTGCGAAATCATTCCAATATAAAGATTTTTGAGCATTTGGTTGTTAATTTTATCTAGCCCTGGTGACTTTTTAGGTTTTAAGTTCTCAATATAGTATTCGATTTCTGCTGGAGTGATTTCGGGTAGGGTGGGGGGATGCTGGTCTCCCATACTTAAAAAGGCATTTACTTCGTCATTTACGAGGTTCTCCACTTGGCTAACAATAGGATTTGGCGAGAGTTGCTTCGCCAAATGGTTGCCAATCACCTCCGCCTTCTCCGTTTCCATGTAAACCGGACCGTTTGGCCCATTCAGGGGGGGGGATTGTCTTTTTCTATAGTTCACTGCTCTCCATAGTGATCCACCATCAGCTGACAGCGAGCTGATGTGATCCGTCCATTGTTTTTCCCTATAGTTTTTAATTTCTTGTTTGAGTTTATTATGGTATTTATTATATGTGATTTTATCGGCTGTTACACCAGATTTTTGCCAAATTTTCCTCAGTTTATTCCTGGTTTTAATTTTTTGTTTTTTTTCCCCAGATAGAAAACATGATTTGTTATTTTTTGGGTGTCTATTAGCAGTGCATGTCATGACATTCAATTATGATATCCGATAACTTTCTTACTGCAGTTTCGGTGTCCTCTAATGTATCTATGGGAAGATCAAGGTTTGCTGTTTTGTTTATTAAACTATCTTTATATTTCTCCCAGTTTGGGGTTATTATGTATTTGATTGATTCGTCTTGGTGCGTAATATCAAAGTTACCTATGACCGGGTTGTGGTCACTGGACATTTCACATATTGATCTTACCTCACATTTGTAGGGGAAGTTGTTTATAATGAAGAACTTAAGGACCGACGCTGTTGCCCTGACGTGGCCACCGATTTTAGTGGGTTGCTGGGGAGCCTCTATTCTATAATTATTTTGTTCTGTAAAATTCTTTAAGGTTAAACCGAAGGTGTTTGCTCTGTTACAGTTCCATATGGTGGGGTGTGAGTTAAAGTCTCCACCTATGATTGTTGCCTTGCCCGTGTTTATGATTTTCTTTAGATCTTGAGTGGGGAAGGAATTTCTTAAGGGGAAATTTGGTATGTTTTTTTTGGGGGGGTATGTATATCGAGGCTAAATTAAATGGTGCCATATCGTTATAGTTGATTTGAATAATTGTGGCTTCTGCCACATCTAGTTGAGGTGTATTGATTTTATTGTGTGGTATACTATTTTTGACTAATACCGCTGTTCCTCCTGGCTGACCAAATCTTTCCCTATCATCCCTGTTGATTCTGTCATCCCTATGTACATTATAATTTTTTATTTTGAATTTTTGGTAATTTCTGAGATGTGTCTCCTGGATGAGGAGCACATCAGGGGAGTGTTCATCTATGAATTCTCTTAGTTCCTCGATTTTGGCAAGAATGCCATTTGCATTCCAGGTGCATATTGATAGGCAGAAACCTGGACTGCTCATTTTGTTGTATTATTAAGATCTGTAAGGGGCCTCACAGCTTCGAACAGTTTGCAGAAGAGCTCGCTTACGTTATTTGCGTTTTTGATTTTGGGTAATACTTTGGCTATAGTTTCTAAGAGTTGTAGGAAAGTTCTGTTCTCCGAGATTTCTTTCAGGGTATTTACTATGGCTGCGATGTCGTTGCCTTGGGAACCATCTGTTGATTTCTCTCTCCTCACCTCTTGGGGGGTTGGCTGGCGGGTGGTTGATTGTTTGGAGAGGAGCTGTTGCTCCTTTGGAGTGGAGTGGGTTGGGGGCCGCCGCCGCAGCGTAGCTAAGGCTCGGGCGAACTTGATTGATTGCATTTCTCCTTAAATGAGGAGCTGCTTTTGGTTTCGGTTTCGGGAAGCTCGGGCAACCCCTGTAATTTATTGAAAACCTAGCAGCACTCACTTTTAAGATCATCCTCGCTGGGGACCTCAATGCTAAACACCAGAACTGGGGTTGCAATTATGCAAACAGTACTGGAAAAGTCCTAAACTCCCTTATAAACAATACCGACTTTACCATTTCTAAACAAGATAAACCCACTCATTTCGGCCCTACACATGCAAGTTATATAGATCTAATGCCCTCTAGGGGTATCCAACCTCCCATGAAATTATCAACAATCGAGGAGCTCCCGTCCGATCACTACCCAGTGCTAATTTTCTTCAGCAAAAATAATCAGCAAGAAAGTGATTGGCAAAAAACCTGCCACAATTGGAGTAAGTTTAGAAATAAAATTAACTGTTTAATTCCAGATAAAGCCTTTCATTTAACTGATGACCTATCCCAACTTGAAGAAAATGTTAATAATTTTACTTCTATTATAAATACTGCTCTCAATCACAGTAAATTCACCAAAATGAATCATCAAATAGATACTTGCCAGAAAATATAATTGATTTAATTAAAAAACGAAATAAATTAAGGAAAACTCATAATAGAACCAGATCTCCAGTGATTAAAAATCAAATTAATGCCTTAAAACGAATAATCAAAAATAAAATAGCTTTACATAACCATGACTCATGGAATGCATACCTCACTAATCTCAATGTGGAGGATGGATCCTTCTGGAGAGCAGCTAATAAAAGGAGAAACAACAAGGAGTGTGTCCCCCCACTCATAGATGGCGCAAAAGTAGCAGTCACAAATTTTGAAAAAGCGGAATGTTTAGCAAACAGTCTTGAAAAACAATTTCAAGCAAACAACATCAGTAACCCAAAAAATGACCAGCAAATTTTAAACACAGTAACTAATTTCCTAACTAAGAACATTAAAAAACAGCCTTTCATTGAAACACCTACTTCAGAAATTGAAGAAATTACTAAACAACTCAAACCCAAAAAAAGTCCCGGTCATGATAATATCAACAACAAAATTATAAAACAGCTCCCTATTAGAGCAATTTGCTGCCTCTCTGCAATCATCAACAGTATACTGAAAACAAGTCATTTTCCAAAAGTGTGGAAAAGGGCAGTTATCATTCCGCTCCACAAGAAGGGTAAAAGCAAAAATCTCCCATCCAATTATAGACCGATTTCTCTTTTGCCGACTATGGCCAAAATTGCCGAAAAAATTATTCTTAATAAATTACTGGCCTTTGGTGAGACTAACAAAATTATTATTCCTCAACAATTTGGCTTCCGTAAAAAACTTTTTATCACCCACCAACTACTCAGAGAAGTAGAAAAAATTTCAAAAGGAATCGCGTAGAAAAAATCCACGGGAGGAATATTCATTGATATAGAAAAAGCGTTCGATAGAGTTTGGCAACCTGGTCTAATTTACAAACTAATTAAATTCCATTTCCCAACCCAATTAATTACTTTAATTAATAATTACCTCTCCAATCGCTCTTTTACTGTTAGAGTAGGAAAAGATATCTCTCTGGACAGACCCATTCTTGCAGGCGTACCGCAAGGATCCCTGCTGGGTCCTCTCTTATTTAACA
Organism: Latrodectus hesperus; assembly: GCA_037975125.1. Lineage (NCBI taxonomy): Eukaryota > Metazoa > Arthropoda > Arachnida > Araneae > Theridiidae > Latrodectus > Latrodectus hesperus. Next base: position 6,636,664 of record JAJQOW010000018.1, on the reverse strand, counting down.
TCCATATCAATGATATTCCGCAACACCAAAATACTATGCTATGCTTGTTCGCGGGTGATACTGCCGTTTTGTCCACTAGCTCTCTCTACTGGAAAATCCATGCTACCCTTACTGAACACCTCATGGCCATTGAAGAGTGGCTTAATAATTGGAAAATTAAAATAAATCCAAACAAATCCACTGCTGTCATTTTTACTAGGAAATGTACTCTACCCAGATTCAATTAAGCGGTTTTTCGGTCCACTGGTCAAATAAAGTCGAGTACCTCGGTCTTACGTTCGATAAAAAAACTTACCTGGAAAGCCCATATTAATAAAATTAAGATTAAATTTATTTCTGCCAAAACTTCACTCTACCCCTTAATTGCCTACAAATCAAAGCTTTCCATGGCTAACAAGCTATTGATTTATAAATCATACCTTCGCCCTATTATCACCTATGCAGCCCCAATCTGGGATGGTGCTGCGGAAACGAACCTGAAACTTCTTGAGGGTCAGCAAAGTAAATTTCTTAGACTGATCACTCAATCAGATTTCTAGATCAGAAACTAACACATCAGAAACAATTTGGGTGTCCTTTCCCTATCAAGATACATCCAATTCCTTGCTTTTCGCTTCTACAACAAACTTCATGAAATTGATAACTCTGAAATTCAAGCAATTGAAAACTACAGTCCCTATGAACTTTCCAATTTCCACAGACCAAGGGTGGTTCTGCGGGCTAAACCACATTCAAACTAATCTATTTGCCTCCCAAAAAGTAGAAATTAATAATTTCTTCTTCTTATACTTAAAAAAAAATCTAAAATAAAATACAGAAAAGGAAAAAAATTGTATTTATGTATATGCATACTTATCATATAGAATAAAAAAAAATATTTTGTCTTTATATAGTTATATCAATACTGTTACTATGTATATAACGGTAATTTTTTTTTTTTTTTTTTGCACTCTTGTTTGTAATGTGTATTCAAATTTTTCTTTTTTATGTTTATTCATAACTCATGCAAAGAACTCTCGTTGGGAGCACTTTAACCTAAGCAAAATATTTTCTTAATTTTTTTGTTTTTAAATAATCTTATGTTTTGAAATCATTATGTTAATCTCAACTAAAGTTAGGTGTAGAAAAATTTCTTAGGAACAAAAGGTACATGGCCATTTAGGCTAGGAACCTAACAAACACTAGATCCATTCTTCTATTTCCTTTCTTCCCAAACATAGCTTCATTGGAAACAAAAATGTAATTTTTTGAAAACCTAGAATTTTGACATTTAAAATATTATTGCCGTAATTTGTGTGTATTTTTTGTCTACTATGTATTCTTTCGATTTCAATATTTATTTCATATTTTAGCTAGTATAAATATTTACTAACATTAGCTTACAGAGCTTTGAAAATTAAATATTAAATTACTTATTAGTTAAAACTATTCATTTAAAACTAATTTACTTAATGTTTAAATGTTTTATTTGGGGAAATAATTTTTTTTGACTCGTAATTCTGTTGGCTTTGCATTAGCACCTTATATTAAAAAATTCTTTTTTCAAATGGCATAAATTAAAAAGCTATAAATGTTTTCCTTTTTGAATGTTTTTTTCTTTTCTGTATGCTTAAACAAACAGAATCTTCTTTAATAGCGTAACAACCTATTACATGTCTTAGCTGCCTTTATAGCACGCCTTAAACATACAGAATATATTTCTTAATTAATAATTTAATTTATACTAAATTTAAATAAATCTTTTAACTTGAAAAATTCGTTCAAGAAATTTATAAAGAAATCGTACTCACATTTTACATTGAATTTCTCATTTTACATTGTAAAATTATAAAAATAAGATCGTCTTTAAATGATATAAATTTATTGAAAAAGAAAAAAAACCTCCTGCCATTGCATGAGCAGCACTTCCAAAATGATTCTAAATAGAAATAAATTTTAACTTCATAAAAATTACCCCTTATTTTAATAATAAAATATATTTTAATATCTTAAAAAAAACAGTTTTATTAAATGCCTTAAAAATACGAAGAAAATTTTCACTACTACGATAACTGAAAAAATTTCTTTAAATAAAATTAAGTGATATAACAGTTAAAATATATTTTTTTCTCAGCACTTGTAATTGTTGATAATAATTCTAATCAATGAAAAACTTGAAAGAACAATATTGAGTGTATCAATTTGCAGAAAAATATAATTTTTAGTAACACAATATACATTGTTTGGTTGAAAATTTCTGATTATATTAAATATACATAATTTTACTTGAATTTGTGTGTTTTGATTTTTGATTTAAGAAATTTTTTGCAAAACAGTTTTATTGTCTATATTAGCGTTTCGTTGCTAATCTGAAATTTGCATTGATAATGCTATGGCAGGATTTAGTTATCTAAATTGAAATCAGATGAAAACTTATTATAAAAGATCTTCTAATTTAGGTATAAAAAAATTGGTTTTATGGTAAAAAAATGAAATATTATAAATTATCAATATTACTTTTTGTGATTTAAATTTTTTACATTAAAAATAATTTTCGTTTACATTAATGGTCTGAATGATATAATTTTAAAACCTATTTTAAATGCGAAATTTCCTATAGAGTTGCTGTTTTTCACTGGAATTTCTTTGAAATAAAAGTCAAGGTTTCAGTTTAATCTGTGGTAAATGAAATGTTTAAAAAATAACATTGTGAAAAATCAGGTAGTTGATCCTAAATTAGGGGTGTAATGTCTTACCCAATTATTATTTTGCAATAAATAGCTAAAGTTTGTGAAGTTAGTAATATTACAGAATTTTTGGAAATTTGTTATGATAAGTTATAGCATATGTTTAACACATAATGATCAACCATTCGTAGAGTCTTTCATAACTAAGATAATGCACAATTAATAGGGAGTAAAAATGTTTAATTGCTTCATTTTGTTAACAAGCTAGAAAAAATAAATTAAAAAATTTTAAGACATTGTTATGGAAATGTTAAATCATTATAATCAATTTTCTTAAAAGTTAAAAATTAATTAATAAATAAATATCCCGACTTCAAAATTATAATATCCGGATCAAGACCTACAGTGGCCATATTCGTTTTCCTAAAGGAGGGCCCTGGGGTGCGAAGCATATATCCCGGTTTGGTAGTCAGCCCAAAGCGAAATCCCCGGTGTTTAGCTCCCAAGGATGATTGGTCTTCAGTTAATCGACCCACTGAAAGGATGAAAGGTTGAGTGGACTTAGCTTGAGAATCGAACTTATGACCTCTGCCTTGGGATCGATGAGTCACCATGTTTAACAAATGTAAAAGTTTGGAGTAAATTTTATCATACAAATTTCCATGGAACAGAAGTCTATAGAGAAATGTGGTACTGAATGATGTTACTCAGCATTAGAAAAGAAATGAAACTTAAAACTCCATTAGAACTTCCAACATGCTTTACCTCATACGGTGAAGATTAGGGATAGGAAGAAATACCTGTAACAAGTATTTTGTAATCAGTATTTGAATGTAACAACCTGTAATCAGTACTTTTTCTTCCAAATACTCAGTACTTCCAGTAACAAAGTCAGCGCGAGTTCGGGTATCCTCAGACAGTTGCAGGTACAATGTACTTGACCAGTTTCTAAGACAGAGCGAGTACGTGAGCACGTACTTGTTACAAAGTAATCAGCGAGTACGTGAGTACGTGGTTGTTACAAAGTAACAAGCAAGTACGTGAGTACGTGGTTGTTACAAAGTAACAAGCAAGTACGTGAGTACGTGGTTGTTACAAAGTAACAAGCAAGTACGTGAGTATTTGCTTGTTACTTTGTACTTGCTTGTTACTTTGTACTTGCTTATTACTTTGTACTTGCTTGTTACTTTGTACTTGCTTATTACTTTGTACTTGCTTGTTACTTTGTACTTGCTTATTACTTTGTACTTGCTTGTTACAAAGTAATCAGCGAGTATGTGCGTACGTGCTTGTTACAAAGTAATAAGTGTACATTGCGCTCTGTCATTGGCTCTTCTGTAACAAGTACAGAAGAGCCAATGACAGAGCGAGTACAAGTAACAATATCATCGATATATCGATGCAAACGGATGAATTATGAGATTATGGTAGCTTCTTAAAGAGGCTGGGTGGGAGAAGGGAAATGACAGTTGGTTTAACTGGGTAAATAGAAGAGGGATACTTGGGAATTGAAAGATCTCTTTGGGTTGGAGAGGGAGATATGAATTTATATTGCGAAATAAAATACGCATGTACATTTATTTCGTTTCAGTTATTTAGTGATTGTCGTTCTTTTTCAAATATATGACGTTTTTTTAAATATAAGAAAAGCATGATATTCTTGTTATGTATTTAGCAATTTTTATTAACTTTTATTTTTGTTATTATTTCTTTTAAAAATTTTATTTTATGAACATATATAACATATTTATTTGAACCTTAAATAAGGTCAGATTTCTTAAATTAAAAAAATATTTAAATTATATAAATCTGCTTACATACTTCCATTGTTATTTTTACTATGCATATTTTTTATTATAATTCCATATAAATATGTTTATTTTTTATTCAACCATGTTTTAGTTTCACTATATTTTACTGTAAATATATAGAATTTAAACTTTTATAAAATATGTTCTTTTGTATTTTTTACCATACGATTTATTTTTATTCAGATAATGAGAATGTTGATTTAAACCTAATGAAGGTAGTTTATTCATTTTAGTTTAAAAATTCGAAATGAAAAAAAAACTTTAATTAAGTTAATTTTTACCTTATCTTTATTTATACCATCATGTGTTACTGTCATGTTTATTTCTTAAATTATGGATTGATGTAAATAAAATGTATGTATTTTTGTTCCTCCATTTTTTATTAAACGTTGTTTCTCAATATTTTACCTTAATACATTATAACATTTAGATTATTGGTAAAACTATTTTATATTTTTTGATAGTTATTGAAATTTTATGCAACTATATCTAATATAAAATAATTATGTTTACTTAAACATTATTAATATATTAATTATGTTAATATATTAATAATGAAAACTATAGTTTTAATTGCAAAGCTACTTTATTTAACCATAAATTGATTAAGTTTCAGGAAACTGAAACAAGATATGTGAGTTAATGCAATTTTTATTTTAGAAAAAACTGGTTTATCTACTACATAAAAATATAAACAAGTAAACGTCTTTTATAATAAAAATTATTATCTATTGTACATAAAAAAATTTTACTATGTTTGTCTCGTTAATGTTTAATTATAGAAAAATAAAGGAAATTAAATTTTAGTTGATTTTTCTGATTAATTGCTGTATTTTTGTAAGTAAAACCTCTTTGTTTAACGTAAAATAAAACCTCTTTGTAATTGATTAAACTTCCCACTTTACAATTCTTTGCAAAATATTTACAAGTTAATTATAAAAATTCATTTACATAATTGGAAAGTCTTACTAAATTCTAATAAAAAATTAAGCTGATTAGGTTGAAAAATTGAAATTATATTATCTCATCTAATTTTATATTTTAATTAACATTGGAAGTCTTTGAAAATTACGATTGAATAATTGGAAAATTTACTTAGAACAGATATAAATTCTGAAAATAAATGTAAATAATAAAATGTCATGATTTTTATATTGAATGAATTACGTTTAAAAAGATTTAGAAATTTACAATTTTTTTACAAAAAAAAAAAAAAAAAAAAACGGTTTGTAGATAAACAGTTTATATTTCTTTGTCTCATACTAGAAATTAAAGCATTACAGGAAAAACAAAAATTTGCCATTACTGAAATGTTGCATAAATAATAAGAATTATTTTTATAGATCTTTTCATTAATATTTAAGTGAATGCTTATTTATAACTGATAATAATTTAAATTAACATAAATTATATTAATTAATTTTATGGTTTTATATAAAATATTATTGATCTACTTATTTAGTTTTAATTCATTATTAATTTATTTATTATTAATTTAGTTTTTATTCAATTTATTAATAAAATTTTAAAAAATTTGTCATTATATTTTAATCCGATAGATGGCAGTACAAAAGAAATTGTAACAAGTACGAAATGTAATCGGTAAAATACTTGTTACTTTAAAAGTAACTGTACTCAGTACGTACTAAGTACAGGAAAAGTAACAAAGCCCCATCCCTAGTGAAGATAGAGAGAAGAAGAGGTTGCCACACACACACACATTCAAATATTTTTAACTATTTCTGCATCAATTGCAAGCTGTGAACTTTCATTGAGCAAAAATTAATTTTGACTTATTTATGTGATCCACCATGAGTCAAAACCGTCTAAGTTTTTATCTTAAGTATAGAAGATTTAACTATCTTTAATATAGAAAAAGAAAAATTTTTGAAATGATCAACTTTGATAACGCAATTGATCAATTCGCTTCAGCAAAGACAAGAAAAATGTGAATAGTGTATTATATATTAGATTGCAAATAATTAAACATCTGCTTATATCTATGATACACAATGAATTATTTCATGTTTAAAAATTTTTTTGTTTTTTTAAAATAATTGTATTAGTATATAAAATCAATAATACCTTTTTATAATTAATTCTAAAACACATTAAGTCCGATTATTCTAATGACACTTTTCCGAATCCAATGTAAGTGTTTTTTGTAAATTAGAATTAAATTTTGTTTAAATTTGAAGCTTTGTTTGAGACTTTAATATATTTTCGATTATTTTATAGTAGGTACAATATTTTTATTGTATTCTTCATTACAATTTTACTCCATTTACTATAATGTATTATATATCGTTATATTATTATGCATCTCTTGTTTTACTTAATACATTTTATTCCCATATTTATATTGTATTACTATTTTTTTCAACGGGGCGCCAAAAAAGGTATTGTACCCGGGCGCCGAGTTTGTTCACTACGTCACTGCTTAGTGCTGCCAAGGCACAGGTTCGATTTTCGGTACTCGAGCGAGGTCGATTCAAACTTTTATCCTTTCAGTGGGTCGATAGACTGAGTACCAATCATACTTGGGGACAAAACACCATGTATTTAGGTTTTGATTGACCATCTGACCGAGACATATGTATCGGACCCAAAGGCCCTCGGCAAGGAACACAGATATAGGCACTGTAGGCCTTGACACTGATATTACATTTAATTAAACTATTTTCTTAAGATATTGAAATATATTTTATATTACAATAAAGGCTAACTTTTACTAAAATCAAAATTTATTTCTATACAGAATCATTTTTTAAGTACTGTCTTGCTATGAGATGCTTTTTTTCTTTCTTTTAATAAATTAATATAATTTCAAAACGATCTTAATTTTTTTAAATTTTACAATGTAGAATGAGAAATATTTACGATTTCTTTATAAATTTCTCTTTACGATTTCTTTATGAATTTTTTTATAAATTTCTGGAAGGAATTTTCAAGTTGAAAAATTTTTTTATATAAATTGGACTAATTAATTAAAAAAAATTATATTCTATATATTTAAGCATACAAAAAAGAAAAAAAAACATTTATAGATTTTTAACTTTCACCATTTGAAAAAAGAATTTTTCAATATAAGATGCTAATGTAAAGTCAACAAAATTACGAGTCAAATAAAAATTAGTTCCAAGAATAAAAACATTTAAACATTAAATAAATTACTTTTAAATGAATAGATTTAAGTAATAATAAATTTAGTATTTAATTTTCAAAACTCTATAAGCATATGTTATAGCTATAAGCATATGTAAATATTTATACCAGCTATATGTGACATAAATATTCAAATTGAAAGAATAGATAGTAAACAGAAAATGCAAATTATGGCAATAATATTTTAAATGTCATAAGTCCAGATTTTCAAAAGTTTACATTTTTGTTTCCGATGAAGCGATGTTTGGGAAGAAATGAAATATTAACCATGTGATCAATAAAAAGGAAAGAAAGCTTATGTGTTTTTCTAAAATTTGGAGGTAATTAGTTCTCGATCCCCTTCATTTCGATTCCAGGAAGACAATTCTCTACGCCGTATTTCCGTTCCATCAAATTATCGACCAATACCTCTGACGAGTTGCTTATGTAAAACTCTCGAACGTATGGTCAACGCCCGCCTTCTATATGTCTTAGAAAAAATATATATATACATATTAATCAGAGTGGCTTCTGTAAAGGGAGATCCACTCTTGATAATATCACTCTTTTCTAAACGCAGATCCGCAATGCTATTGTGCGGAGGAATCATATGGTTTCCATTTTCTTCGACATAGAGAAAGCATACGACCGTACATGGCTATATGGAATTCTCCTTTCATTACATGATTTTGGGGCTTTCAGGGTAATCTTCCGAAATTCCTACAAAAATTTTTACGCTTCCGTATTTTTAAAGTTTGTATTGGAACAATTTTTTCCAATACTTTTATTCAAGCCGAGGGTGTACTATAAGGTTCTATTTTGTGTGTCACCTTTTTAGTCTTTTCATTAGTAACAAACTTCATCAGTTACCACCTTCAGTAAATGGTACTTTGTATGTTGACGACCTGCAAATATCATGCGAGGGGTCTAATATGCGATTAACTGAGAGACAACTGCAAACTGCAGTCAACAAACTTGTTGCGTGGTGTGCTGAGAATGGACACACCTTATCCCCAAGCATGAGTAAATGTGTCCTCTTCTGTAGAAAGACAAGCCTACATAATGATCCAATGCTTTATATCAACAACACTCCAATACACGTTGTCAATTAAATAAAATTCCTGGGAATTATCTTTGTCAAAAAGTTATCTTTTCTTCCGCATGTCTTATATTTGCGGAAGAAGTGTGAACTATCGCTTAATATCCTCAAGGTGTTATCGCACATCACTCCTTCGAGTTTATCAGTCATTGATTTTATCCCGCATTGACTACGGGAGTGTTGTTTATGTTGTTGTTGTTGTTGCTTATCCTCCATGTCTGACGGAGTCAGACTAGATCCACGAGTTCGTTGACTGTAAGGAAGTCGAAGACTAAAAGAGGATTGCTAAAGAGATCCTCCCTAGAGAGACCCATGCAATCCAAAAGATGCTCAGGAGAAGCCTGATGATTTTGGCACTTGGTGCAGGTGACGAAAGTTTTCCTGCCCTCGTTGAAAGTGAGGCACTTAATATGACCGCTAGCAAGTCTTGAGAGAACAGTCCGGGTACGTCTGTCACACGGGAGGTCAAGGGACAAACCCGGTTTTGATCCCTTGTACCAATTATGGGTGGGGGGGTGTTTTCCACTCCTCCGAGATTTTTGATTTTTCCCGAGAGTATAACTCCAGAAAAGTAAGTGTGGAAGAATGAGTATTTGAAATCCTGCAACCCTCCTTAGCAAGATTATCGGCCATTTCATTCCCGTGGAGATTCACATGTGAAGGTATCCATTGCAAGTGAACATCATGATTAAGTGAAATGAGTTTTAATTTAAGCAGGATAGAGTTGCTGATCTTGTCGCCTACAAGAAGCCAATTACTAAGATGGTGGAGAGAACTACGGCTGTCAGACAAGATCCATAGGTGTGTTGTTTATGGATCGGCTAGGTCTTCCGTTTTACGAAGATTAAGCACAGTTCACCACTCTGCTTTTAAGGATATGTTCTGGGGCATTCCGCACATCACCTGCCCAGAGTCTATACGATGTCTGCCATCAATTACCCTTAGACCTGAGACGAATGCAGCAGTCTCTCAATTATTATGCTAAGATCATGTCAACCCCTCATCATCCGTTACATTCCATGGTTCCTAATGCCTCCCTTAAGAGACTTTATGATGCTAATCCAATGAACATCCCTCCTTACTCACAAGAGCCAAATCACATCTGTGGCTCTCAGACCTATATGATGTTCGGATAGAGACAATTGATACTTTTGCACATCCGCCTTGGTATGACTTAACAAATACTTTTATTAATACCTTTGCGCAGTATAGAAAAATTGGACACAACACATATTGTTTTTCAACAGTTGTATTCTTCTCATCGCTGTCAGTATGAATCATACATACCTGTATTCACAGATGGCTCCAAAACCGCAGGAGATGTTGGCTGTGGATTTTTTTTATTACTAATACAACTTTTAGTCGCAGCCTATATTCGTTTTGCTCTATCTTTACTGCTGAAGCTACAGCTATCTACTACGCGCTTCAGCATGTGGATACAGATAACCATCGTCTAATTTCTGTATATACTGACAGCATGAGTATTTTTGAAGCTTCGAGAAACAATAGTGTAACATGTCATCCTGTTATGTCTAGAATTTTCAGAGCACTGGATTTCCTTGCTGGCAAGGGAAAAGAAATTGTTTTTTGTTTGATACCAAGCCACGTAGGTATTCTTGGAAATGACAGAGTTGACGCAGCTGCAAAGGCTGCAGCAAATCCAGTTTTACCATCGGCTCCGCTCTCAGATATGAGAAAGGGTACAAAGTTTTATATATGGTCTTTGGAAGGAATCATGGAACTTGCAGGTCGCTAATAAACTACATACCATTTTTCCATCCCTCACCTCATTATCGGTTTTACCGTTACGAAGTACTGATGTCCGTTTGACTCGCCTTTGTATCGGACACACATATTTCACACACAGACATTTGTTCTTGAGCGAATTAAATCCATGGTATGAAACGTGTGATGAACCTTACTCATTATATCATATTTTAATTTCATGTCATGATTTTATATAATCACATTTACGTTTAAATCTTTTTAAAATTGACATTTTAACTTTGTTAGATTTATTGGGAGATTTATCCCACAGAAACCTATTCTAATCGCTTGAGAGCGTAGGAGTGTGGGTTCGATTCCCACCGTGGCCCTGGGTGTTTTCTTCGTTATCTTCTGTGGTTGTACATCTGTCATTGAGCTATTTGTCCTATTATCGACGAAGACTTACAAGTGGATCTCAAGAATCAAGCATACAAGTCTGAATATATATAAATTAAAAAAAAAAGAAACCTATTCGCAATTTTGAGGGCTATAGGTTTCTTATATTCTTCTTAAAATTTATATTATGAATTCTAAAAAATATTTATTTTTGACTACTTTCACTTTTTACAATTTATAACAAAATTATTAAAATTATATTGACTTTTGTTTTTTAAAAATTGTTTGGGTTTGGAAAAAAAATATTATTGGCGCATCATGTCCGTTTTTGTACCGTGCGCCATAAAACCCAACCAACCTCTACCGTGACCTTTTTGTATCAAATAAGTATTGGAAAATATAATTAATATTTAATAAGTAATAATCATTATAAGAAATAAAATTATTACATAAAAAGTATTTGTAATATTACACCATTTTTTATAATTACATATACTTAAATAATAAAATTATTAAACGTTTTTACACGCAGTAAAAATTTTTAAAACTACAATTCAAATTTACATTTTAATGAAATAATTTTGCCTTTTAAACATAATATTTTAACTTAGAAAAAAAAAAACCTTGCTTATTAAAAGGAATAGGAAAAAGATCAAAACATTTGAGATTTAGAAAATTTTTTAATATTTAACAATAATGAAATCATTAAAAAAATTTCTAAATCCACAGTAAATGAGCGCCGAAAGTAAAACTTCTGTATTTCCAGAACAGTTCTCTCCCTTCTTGTGATGACTCATGATCCCAGTCAGCAGGCCTTCTTATTCTCGAAGGTCACGCCTCTATGCGGCATGTTATAGTGTTATTTTGTGAAAAATTTTCTCTCCTTTCTTTGAAGGTAAATTTGGAGACACAATATTTTGAACTAAGGGTACCGTTAATAGGAAACAGGTTTCTGCAGGAATTTTTTCAGGAGTATAACGCGACATTAGATTAAAAGGCTGCAATAAAACCTCAGACAAAAATACAAGGGTTTTTTTGGGGAGACAAGGGCGCTCCGTGGCTGAGTGGTCAAAGGCATAACTCAAAGGCAAACTCCGCTAGTTTGGTTTGGTTTTGTTTGTCGCTCAACGGTCATTTTTTGCACACGAGGGCTAATTAGACCGGGACTTACGGTTTAAAGTGGATTCCGAACCACTACAAACATGCATGCCCAAGGTGGGATTCGAACCCACGAGCTGTTGAACCGAAGGCAATAGCGCTAACCATTCGGCTGTCAGCTCATAAAGGGCGCAAACTCCGCTAATCACTTGAGAGCGTAGGAGTGTGGGTTCGATTCCCACCGTGGCCCTGGGTGTTATCTTCTGTGGTTGTACATCTGTCATTGTGTTATTTGGCCTATTATCGACGAAGACTTACAAGCGTATCTCAAGCATATAAGTCTGAATATATGTAATGTAATAAATAAATTTGAGAAAATGGACAGTCAAAATAAGATGAAATTTTCACATTTTTTATCAATATAAGAAATTAAAAATATTAAAGAAATAATGCTTATTAAATAAAATGATTTAATCTCTTATGAGAAATAGCACGTCAACATTAAAAATAGCACGTCAAATAATGTTTCAAAACACTGAAATTTCGACAAACAATTTTTAAGTTTTAAATAATTATAGCAGCCAAAAGGGTCCAGTGGAAATATTATTCATTGAACTTTTTTTATTTTGAGTAAAAAAAAAACTTATTTGTTTTTAATATTATTGTTATCACTTTTCTTAGTGTATAACTTGACTTAGACAACCTGTATAACAATTAGGACTCATAAAGGGCACTGTGAATCTTGGTGTATTCACAAAATTAAATAGATGTGTTTCAAGAGTGTTTATTCTTCTGTAATCTCCCATGGATAATCGTTCCAAAAATCACCCTATAACATTAATACAAATAATTTGTGGTAAATAACTTTATACTAAAATTAAAAGCACTCATATGCAGGTAAATGAAACTGGCCAATCTAATATTCCAAAAATTTTATATAAAAAATTAAGATATTTTCCTTATTTACGCATTTATAATATTCGCAGTGCAAAACAATAGTATCACAAACTTTGAGCAAAGGATGAAACTAAAACAGAAAAGGATTAAAAGAATAAAAACTAAACTAAACTCCATGGCACGACAGCCCATGTGGGCCAAGGCCTACAGTGCCCATAACTGTTTTCATGACTGAGGGCCCTGGGGTGCGAAGCATATGTCCCAGTTAGGTGGTCAGCCTAACGTAAGACCTCCAGTGTTTAATTCCAAAGCATGCTTGGTACTTAGTTAATCGACCCACTGAAGGGATGAAAGGCTGAGTCTACCTTGCCTAGCCCGAGGATCGAACCTCGGACCTGTGTCATGGGAGCGTGAAACGCTGCCATTGAGCCACCGGGCTTCAATTAAAAGAATGGAAACCGATAATCTAATTGATTAAGAAATGAAAATCGAAAGCATGGTTAACAGACATTTAAGCCAATTAAGTTTTACAGAGACTGAATTCGTAGTTGTAGCTATTTTGATATTAAGAGATTTCAGTGCTATTCCAATAAGTTTAGAATATTTCCGAGAATTTTTTTTTCAATTTTTTGTAAACATTCTAATTTTGAAAGGTAAACTGAAGCTGAAGTTTCAATAAAAAATTTCAGAGATTAAATTCAAGAAAATACAATATGCCTTATTTCCCAATACAAGTTAATTCCTTTCGGAGTTTCAAGAGATTTTAAAATGTTAAATTGCTATGGTTTTTAGTGATTAAATTTTGAAAGGAAATTACTTATGAATAAGATTGGTATGCACTTAACGGTAAAAATCAACTAGTCTTAATTTGCCCAAGAAAAGCCAAGTTTGCAGAAAAAAATTAGATGTACATTTTTTCTCATAAGAAATAATTTGTCAGAGACCTTAAGTTTTAAGTGAATTTAAAAATGCTGCACTTAGTATGCTAGAGCCAAGTATAAAACACAAGAATTGAACTGAAAACCAGAGTTTTTTTTTTTTTTTTTTTGCTGCCAACTCAACAAATTATAAGTTTTGTAAGAAATTTTTTTTCTTGAATTAATGAATTGAATTAGCTTTATTAATAAATTCCGTTCTCTTTATATAAAAATAAATAGTTATTAATATGCAGAGACTGTGTGCTATATTTATCTAAATATTCAGTTGTGAAATACAGTTTTATTTTTAAAACAAGCAAGTCTTTTAAGTTTGTCTTAAATCGTTCTGTGATTTTATTTATAATCTCGTTATACAAAAATAATTATATCAAAGTTACAAATTAACACACTTAATTGTTCACACAGAAACAAGTACTTCTACTAAACAAACTACAAACTCGAATTTCTTATCATTGAGTTGTATCTCTACTGAAATAATTTTTTCATTCGAGATGGTAATCTTCCTTCATTAAAAAAAATCAACTACTGGTTGTTAAAATTTTAGCACACATACACAAACAAAACAATTTTAAATTTATAAATAAAACAAGTGCAATTTGTAGAGTTATTTTGCAACACTGTTTTCTAACTTTGAGTTTTTCTGTACAAGTCAGAAAATTTTATTTCTGATTAGAATTCAAATATTTAAGTTTTACTTTATATTCAAAAAAGTAATATCTGTAATATAACGAACGTTTCAATTTTAACGAAAATCTGTAAATATTTGGTAACAATTTTATTTACATTTAAATAAAACTAGTTTGTGAAAGAAGATTGGCATTGAGTATGAAACTTAAAAAAACAGACGCAACCATGATTTTTCAAACATTTAACTAAAATTAATTCTATTAATTTGCACTTACAAAAGTTTGAAGTCATTGTATTTCCATTATATATAACTGCATCTCTAAATATTTTTTCCTAATAAATCAGATAAATAATAAATTGGTTTGATTAACTTAACAGTTTAAGTAAATAGAAAAAAATTTTTTTAACTTATACGTTATCATATCTGTAAGATAAATAATCGGTGTTAACAAAATTGAGTAAATATGAGTATATATACTTAAACATTATTAATTTGGTTATTTGAACAAATACATTATTTTGGTTATTGAATTACATAACGACTGAAACTTATTCATATAAAAAAATATTTTCAAAATGCTGAACACGTAAAACAATTCGATTTCTTTTAAAGTTTTTTACAAACTTTGTGTAAACATTTTTTAAAATACATCTAAATGCCCAATATATTTCACAGTTCAAATGTAACTTCATAATAAATATATCCATACAACAAAGTGAAATTTTTCTTATAGGAACATAGTAACATTTAAATGATCATATAACAATTTTAGTACATTTTTAGTACAAAATTTAGAAGGGAATTCTTTTTGATAATTTATTGCTAAAGGTTTCTCACATTTTTTCAAAGATATTCAAACGCACACAATTAAATTTAATATTGAATTTAGAATACACAATTTGCAACCAAATGTATGAAAATTAGTTTCATACTTAAATACAACATTAGATTTAAGAAAAAATTAACATTTCAAACTTAAGCATATATATATATAAAGCTCTTTTATACAAATTTAAACAATTGTTAAGTCAATGATATCAACGCTCTGTACAATGACTTCTGAGGTGTCTTTCATAGTGAAATATTTTGTTGAATTTCTTGCAACATTTTCTACAAGCGTACCAACCAGAAGGGATTTCAACATGTTTATTGAACATTGCCTTGGAGCAGAAAGACTTATGGCATTTATGGCATTTGTATGAATTTTCAGAGTAGTGTCTTTTTATATGAGGATATAAGCTGTTCTTTTTGGTAAATTCTTTTTGGCATATGTGGCATTTAAAAGATTTTTCATCAGAATGAGTTCTGTAGTGGGCCACAAAATGGTCCCTTCTGCTAAAGGTTTTACTACACAACTCGCAAACGTATAATTTTTCGCCAGTATTTGCTCTGTGTTGGTCGACAAAATAGTTTTTATGGAAATTCTTTTCCCTTAAGTTACTTTTTCCATTGTGGAATCTCAAATGTTTGATTAAGTTCTCACGAGTGTTGAATTTAGCGTCGCATTTTGTACAAGATAAAGTAGACAACTTGCTGCAGGAATAATGCGATTTTTCATGGCTCTGAAGTTGGATCCTAAGCATGAATTTATCGCCACACATTTGGCAGCAGTAGCGAGGGCCATGAATGGGGAACTGGCATCTACAAGATGAGTTTAACTCCGAAGATATGCAGCTGCAAATCAGGCAAGAGTGCCACTCACCAAAGTTGCGGCTGTGTATGTGCAAATGTTTGCGAGGCAGATTGATGCGACACATGTCACAGAAGATGTATCTTCTTTGTGGATTCCAACAAATGCAAATAGCTTGATGGTTTGTTACTTTGCTTAGGCTGCATGTCGAGCAAAGTTGTAGCTTCTCGTTGGTAAACGTGTTTGTTTCATAGTATGCGAAATGAGGTAATGCTTTCTGGCATCCATTGCAATTTTGAAAAGGAACCATAGTCATTTCTACGAACAAAGAATATATTTTTGAATAAATCTATAAGACAAACGATACTTGAAGCCACAGTACATTAATCAAAATGTCAAACTAAAGATGTTAGTGGATTCTGAAAACTCACTTAACTTATTGACATTAGAAAATGAAGGCAAAACACTCAAAATCAAAAAAGAAATAAAATATAATGTAATATACTCTGATTGGTCAGAATTTGATGCTTTTGAGCACGATTTTAAAACAAACTGCATTGATAAGAAATTCGCATAAAACATTTTGTGAAAGGATATGCAAATATAACCCAATAGAGCAGTTTTTTTTTTTTTTTAAATTCCAAATCAGAAATAGTGCGCATGTCTCAAAATTGACTTTTCAAATATAATATGCAAAAACATCTGCTGATGTATTTTATAGTTGCATTCGGAAATGTTACCACTCATATCAAATGCGCAGAACTAGAATTGAATTAAAAAACAAATCCTAATTACGTGGTTTGTTAAATTTTAACACCATGAGGTAGTGTGAATATTTTTTTTCTGCAGTACTATAATTTATAACTATGAATCCATAATTTACGCTAAATATTGAGCAGATATTGACTAAAATGCAATAATTTTCAAGATTGTAATGCTGAGCAACGGTATTTAGTTTTGGAAATAAATATATTTAGAATCTTAATCTGAATCCTACCAATAAGATCTATATACTGGATTCTTAAAATCATTAAGATTTTCATAGTATAAGATTTAAAAGGTGTTTTAATATATATACCCTTTATCATGGTACAACAATGATGAAGAACACATTTAGTTACCCAAGTAGTTCTCAAATGCTTAGCGAAATAATCGTTGAGCAACAAACACACTAATTACACAACAAAAATCATTTTCGATTTTACATTTGTAAAAAATGCATCTCAAGCAAAATTAACTCTAATTAGTTTCATACAGTATGTCAAGTATTTTCGATATTTTCGGTTTTATATAATATAATCTCAGCATTTTTTTGCAAGGAAGTGAAGTTATAACTACACAGAATATCAGAACATAAACGTCAAACTTAATCTTCGTTTTGTTCCATTTCGTGACATAAGCTCGTGTAAATAGGAGGGGGGTGATATAGAATTTGTACGAAAATTTTCTTGAGACACTTTTTGAGAATGCTTTTCACGGAGTAAATACACTTTAATAGATAGACATCCAATGGTTTTCAAGAACAAAATCATTTACCAAGCATTTTTCATATGAAATCATGAATTACTTGATAGTTTATTTGTCGCTCAATAGTCATTTTTTGTACACAAGCACTATTTAGACCTGCACCTACAAATTAGATTAGATACCAAATCATTACAACGCCGAATAGTGAATCGAATCCACGTACGCCCAGCTGGTAGCCAAACGGTTCGTGGGTTTGAATCCCATCTCGGATATGGATGTTGTAGAGGTTTGGAATACACTTTAAACGGTATGCCCCACTCTAATTAGCCCTAGTGTGCGTAAGATGACCGTAGAACAGCAAACACACACAAACGAAACAAATCTACGTGCTATTGAACCGAAGACAAGAGCGGTAACCAACCATTTGGCTACCAGATAGGCTCTGTAGAATGAATCACGCCATACAAAATATTTTTTTATTTGTTGTTCATTGGTAATTTTTTACACACAAGGATTAAGTAGGCCGGGATTTACAGTTTAAAATGAATTCCGAAACATTATAAACATTCAAACCAAAAGTGGGATTCAAACCTACGAACTGTTGAATTGAACGCCGGAGTCCTAAGCATTCAGCTATGAAACATCCGGATGAGCATGTTTTCGGGAGTGAAACAGCATATTAATTAAGTTGTTCATATATTGATTGTTAAGATCAAAAATCTCATTCAGATACACTTCGAGTTGTCCTAGAAATAGAACTCTAAAATCCTCCTAACGTTAAAAATAAATATTTGAAATTTTGAATCAAGTTTTTTCAAATTTGAATTTCACAAATACTTAAGATAAAATGGTAGTTCAAGTATCTTATCCTTGTTGTTTTCTTGTATGAGCTAGGCTGGCATTAGAGGGTGCGCTGCTCCACTTTTCCAACTGAACCATATTTTGGTGTGGAGTCCGACTTCCTCAGTACACACATGCCATAGGGACCCATTTATAGGGAAGACAACCATTCACAACCCATTCATACAAGGAAAGGACAAATACAGGATATATAGAGAGAAAGTACATCCATGCCCGAACAGGGATTCGAACCCAGGTCCCTTTTATCCGCAATCAGGCACTGACTACTAGACAAATTGGGCTGCAAGTACCTTATTAAAATGTGCTTATAGGTTTCGCTCATATTTGCTGATAATAGAGAGAGGAGGTAGAAATCTAAATTTTAGATTATTTTTGGTAAGTTTTAGATTTAATGTTAGATTTTAAAAAATAGTGAAAGAAGTGCACAGTATACCGAAACACTTAAGATTCCCGATTCACATTTTTTAACACGTGACTCGGTACTTTTCATAATGGTTTTCCTTTCCAATCGAAAGGGTATTTATCAACATGGGAGATCTATCATTTATATTTTTATTTTCATGTAAGCATCAAAAAATAAAGCTTAATATCTACTAAAAAATCAATTCAATTCTAATTATAGGAAGAAGAGAAATTTCGTTTATCTTTTATAATGTTTTTCTACACATCATCTTTTAAATAGTGAGCTGCTTTGAAGACAGAATTATTTTCGATTTGGATGAACCAAATCGAAACCGAGCTGGCAGCCTGGAACCGAAGCAATGGTTAGCGCTATTGCCTTCGGTTCAACAGTTCGTGGGTTCGAATCCCACCTTGGGTATGGATGTTTGTAGTGGTTCGAAATCCACTTTAAGCCGTAGGTCCCGGTCTAATTAGCCCTCATGTGTAAAAAATTACCTTTGAGCGACAAACAAACAAGAATCAAATCGAAAACACAATTCTTTCTTCAAAGCAGTTCACATCTTAAAAAATGATGCATTGTATCGTAAATCGAAAAAATACGGTTTTCTAAATGGATTCCATCATCCATAAGGAAGGAGACAAAACAACAACTCATGAACTGCTAAATAGAAAACAAGAGCTCTTTGAAATTGGCTCCAATACAATTTCATAATTTTCTTTCAATAATTTTTTTAATAAGGTTCAATTTCTAGGAATTTTCAAATCTAGCACTACAGGAAATGGAAACGATGGTATTTTATGAAAATGGGTGCGCCACTGTTAGACAAAACAATCCACGCCATGCGGACGAATGATGAGTAACAGTCGCTGATCCATGATGTTTCTGATTTTGGATCTCATTTTACTTACAAAATGCCGGCCTGTAAAGCAAACCATTACTTCTTCATATGAGTTAGTCCTATCGGAAATGTGTCTTTAATGACGGGGACAATATCTGTCAATGTCACACAATGTCTTTAATGACAATATGGTTCGTGTTAGCTGGAAGTGTCCAGTGATAACCAATCAGCAATCAGTTTTGAGGGAGTAACTTGTATTAACAAAATGAAATTCAAAAATATTTAAAAAATTATCATGAAAATTCTTGATTATATACTAGGAAAATAAAGACTATATACATTATTTACATATATTTACCAAGTTCGTTTATCCATTCTCACCCAGGAAGAAATTAGCTATTGGTCTGTAATTAGTCTTCTTTCAGATATTTATTGTTGAATATCTTTTTCAAATTTCTTGCTTCGCAATTTTTCATTTTGTCATAAAATTATTTGCTCAATTTTTCAATATAATTAGATCAAGTTTTAAATCTTCGATTATATTCTTGTTCCTAATGTGGAATTGGGGCGTTAGTCATGTATTTTAATAATTTAATTTGGAAAGTATTCCGTTTCCTTTTATTTATTTTGTTGATATGATTCCATACTGGCGAAGAATATGTTGTAATCTATCATCAATCATCTAATCATTGAAATATAAAGAAGGCTTTTCAGTTTGAATGATAAATTCGAATTTCCTCCCATAGTAAATTTTAGGCAGCCATTTGCTTGCGTAGATTTAGTTACTACATAACTTATGTTTGCTCCCTGTTAGATTGCTATTAAATGTAAGATCTAAGTATTTCGTAAAGTTCATTTTCGCGGAATTTCTTTGAAATATAAAATTAGTTTATTATTGTTTTTATGTTTTATTTTATTTTTCTTTTAAAAATTATTAATTGTGACTTTTCCGCAATAATATAAATTACACAACTGACACACCAGCTTTCAATTTCGTATAATGCTAATTGTATTTTGAGTATGGGGCATTATTGGGATTACTGTATTCTGCTATTATTGCAGTATCATCTGCATAAAAGTCTATGTTCATGACATCCTCGTTTGTTTTGGGGATGTCGTATGTGCAAAAACAATATAGAATTGGCCCTAGGATGCTTCCTTGGGGAACGCATTGTTTCACGTCACTGATGTTTCTTTGTAGGGCATCAAGTTGAAGTATAATGTTAATAATAAAATATTTTCCGTATTGACAGATTTCTTGTGTATAAGTCCTTTATGCAGATTTCTGTATAAGTCCTTTATGCCCCACGCGATCAAAGGCCTTTGAAATGTCTAACGTTAGCATTGCTGTGCATAAATTTCTGTGAATGGTGTTTCTAGTAATTTCGGTATTTCTAACTAATTGTTTAACTGTTGATAGTTCTTTTTTTATGTCCATACTGTTTAGAAGGTATATTATGAAGATATTGTTTTATTCTATTATATTTATTCTAACTTTAAAAATCTTTCCAAGAGTTGGCAGAAACTTGAAGGTCGATAATTTTCCGGCTTTCTTGGATCTTTATTAGGTTTTGGGAATATATATATATATATATATATATATATATATATATATATATATATATATATATATATATATATATATATATATATATATATATATATATGTATATATATATATATATATATATTGTTATGAAACAAACTAATGACTCCAAAATTTGAAAGCAAACACATTTAATTAACAAATAAACAAAATTACTAAAGAGTTATATCTAGGTTCACTAACATCTCTCTCACACCTGTTTAGCGCATAAAGTGTAAAGCAGAGCATTCACAAAGAAAACTACTAGCACTCGTGGGTTTCTTAAGCTGACAACGATTGATGGTCTTTCCCCATTGCAAGTGATTAGAATGTGATTATTGTGAGGTGGTTCAGGGTACAACGGAAATACGGCTTTTGCATTCTTGACAAGTTCTAAAGGGGAAAAACTTTTTTTTTTTCGTCTGGAATTGAGGGAGGTCTGTAGCCTTCCGGCCATGTACCTCGTTTTCTAACGAATTGGAGTCCTTGGAAAATTTTTGGCCTGGTGATTAAAAAATCAG
The DNA here is from genome assembly GCA_037975125.1 of Latrodectus hesperus. Classification (NCBI taxonomy): domain Eukaryota; kingdom Metazoa; phylum Arthropoda; class Arachnida; order Araneae; family Theridiidae; genus Latrodectus; species Latrodectus hesperus. Next base: position 6,614,975 of record JAJQOW010000018.1, on the reverse strand, counting down.
AAATAAAGATACAATAATGAATAATACAAAACTATTGAGGTAAGTGCTCCCACTGGATGCACTCTGCATGACTTGTGTTTTTGGACTAAGTAATTGAGTAATCCTAGTAATAGACACTTAGATGATGACAATAATTCTTTGTACACATAAAATCCATATAAAATTTTTTACGTAGGAAAATATAAGGAGAATACACAGGATGAATACAATAATTCTTTGAAGCACACAAATTCCGTTAAAATATTTACCAAGGAGTTACAAAGGAAAAACACAGGTTGATGACAATAATTCTTGATAAACACAAAGTTCCGTTAGAATATTTACAACGGAGGACAAAGAATGATACATATCCATAGTTGTTTAAGATTACATAAAACTGAGATATTTACAGGTTCCACACGATTTATTTACAATGTGGTTTCTCACAAGATTTTATTTAGGTAGAGATATGATTTCCATTAATTATTATTCTTCTTTCTTTTCCGTTTGAAATTATTTGAATAAATGGAGATATTGGTGAGAGGTTTTACTCTCAACACTACTCTGGGCCTATGGAAATGCGTTAGGTCATAAGGACTGTAAAGTTCAATACCCTGAATCTCACTATTGTTGATTGTGTATAATTTATGGTAGAAATTAAATGCAAGAAATTTAGGGTAGCGGTCTAGGGGTAGGATTCCCAAGTTCTCTCTTATTTGGTGGTTTCTAAAGTAAAACTCTGAGTTAGTAATAAGTCTAAGTATTTTGCTTTGCTGGGCTTCTAAGACTTTGATATTTGAATCAGCTGCTCCTCCCCAGATTGGAGCAGCATAGGTTATTATCGGTCTGAGGTAGGCTTTATATATTAGGAGTTTATTTGTTAGCGAAAGTTTTGACTTGGGGGCTAGCAGTGGATAAAGGGTAGTTTTAGCTGCTATGAATTTATTTTTGATTTTAGTAATATGGGCTTTCCACGTTAGTCTCCTGTCAATAGTGAGTCCAAGGTAATCAACCCTACTAGCCCAGGGAATTTCTCTTCCCGCTAATTTGACCTTTTCACACGGTAACATTTTTCTTGTGAAAAGAACTGCCTGGGACTTGGTCGGATTTACCTTTATTTTCCATTTAACAAGCCATTCTTCAGGTGTTCTGATAAGTGTTGGTGTAGTGTTTTGTGATTGCTATTTGTGGTTAATATGGCAGTGTCATCCGCAAACAGGCAGAGCATAGTATTAGGGCTCTGCGGAATATCATTGATGAAGACATTAAATAGGAATGGGCCCAGCAGTGATCCCTGTGGGACGCCTGCTAATATGGGCTTTTCCTGGGAGTAAACATTATCAAACCTTACGGTAAATTTTCTATTAGTTAGGTAGTTTCTTATGAGTTTGATCTGAATGGGAGGGAAGTTGTAAGTAATTAATTTGAATAGTAAGCCTTGATGCCAAACACGGTCAAAAGCTTTTTCTATGTCCAGAAAAATTCCTCCAGTAGATTTTTTGTTAGCAATACCTTTTGCTATCTTCTCCACTGCCCGGAGCAATTGGTGGGATGTGGATAGTTTCCTCCGAAAACCAAATTGCTGAGGGATTATGATGCTCATCTGGGCATCAAAATCTAACAGTTTATTCAGAATGAACTTTTCAGCTATTTTTGCCATCGTTGGCAGTAAGGATATTGGCCTGTAACTGGAGGGTAGATTTCTGTTTTTTCCCTGTTTGTAGATCGGAATGACTACTGCCTTTTTCCAAAGTGTGGGAAAATGTCCAATATTAATTATGCCATTGATTATGTCAGTGAGTAGACATACTGCAGTAACCGGGATTTGCTTGATCGCCTTGTTAGTTATAAGATCGTAGCCCGGACTCTTTTTGGGTTTTAGTTTTTGTATAACCTCTTCCACCTCTGAGGCATTGATTGTCTGAGTATCCTGGGGGTAAAATTATTGTGACGGAAGTAGGAGCTAACGAGAAAGTTAACATAGGATTCATTACGAATACTTGTGTTATCGTCGGTTGTGTTTTCTTGGAATTGTTCCTCGAAGGAGTTTGCAAGCGCTTCTACTTTCTCTTGTACTGTAATGGCCATTCTGGGGCCGTCCATGAGGGGGAAAGAACGCCCTTCTTTGTTTTTCTTTTCTTGACTGCCCTCCAGAAGGAGCCATCTTCAACATTTAAATTAGTGAGATAGGAGTTCCAGCTATTACAGTTGTGTTTATCAATTTCATTTTTGATGGTTCTTTTAAGGGCGTTTATTTGGGTTTTTAATTCAGTCGTTTTATATCTATTAAATTGCTTGCGAAGTCTATTTCTAGTTTTAATTAAGTTAATGATGTTTTCGGGAAGAAAATTGATTGGTTGTGTGGGTTTCAGGCGTTTACTGGTATCAAGAGCTTGTTGTATTATTTTTGTTAGTTCTTCTGCTTTATTTTCAATTTGATCTTCAGTAACAATGGGGCTTAATGAATTAGGTGAGAGGGAGTTGTTAATGTTGACATTTCTAAAGACATTCCAGTTATGGTAAGTGGTGTGGTATTCATTTCCCTGTTGTGTGGAGTGGCCATAATAGATTAACACCGGGTAGTGGTCTGATTGGAGGTCTTCAACAGTAGAAAGTTTTATTGGTGATTGGACTACTCTGGACAGCATGAGGTCAATGTAGTTCCCATGAATTTGTCCATAGTGTGTTGGCTTGTCTGGCCTGTATATGTTGAATTCAGTATTTTGAACTAGGGAGGCAATCGTGCGTCCATATTTATTCTTGTAGGGACAGTCCCAATTTGGGTGTTTGGCACTGAGGTCGCCAGCTAGAATAATTTTGTAGCTTAGTGAAGCTAAGGTTTCTAGACCCATCGAGAGTGCTGCATTGGGGGATTATTAGGGGGATGTACAGCGATGCAACTGTAATGTCACCATTATTTGAAAAATGCAGTTTAACAATTGTGGCTTCTGCAAAATGGAGCCTGGGTGTTGGTATGTGTGAGTGAGGGATTTTTGTTTTTATAAATATGGCCGTTCCGCCCTGCTGGCTGGTTCGATCATTTCTATACACTGCATAATTGGGGATGTTGACCATATAAGAGTTCATCAGGTGGGTTTCCTGTACTAGGATAAGGTCAGGATGATTGTTTGACACAAAATTTTTTAATTCAGTAAGTTTAGTGAGTATGCCATTGGCGTTCCAAATCATTATTTTTATGTTGTTAAATTCCTTAACTGTCATTATTGGTATCGTTAATATTTAGAGCTTTTAGTAAAATGTGCACTTTGTCCGTTGGATTAATAGTGCGTTCTAAGATTGGGACAGCCTGCATGAGGGCAGGAAAGGCTTTAAAAATTGAGTTAACTTCTTTGAGTAGTTTCATAATTATATTAATGTTTTCAAATTGACTATATCTGTTGTGGTTTGCGGGTTCGATGTAGGTGGAATTGACTCTTGTTTATCGTTGTTATTTCTGGCGGCCTGCGCAAATGAGAGGCCTTTTTTAGTAAAGTTACTAGCAGTGTTAGGAGTTACTTGAATTTTCTTGCTTCTGTTGACTGGGTTTGCTAAGCAGCCTCCATAGGAGGCTGTGTGGCTATTTCCACAGTTGCAGCATTTTGTTTTGTCTAATTTTTGATGGGGGCAGTCTCTAGAAGCATGCTTAGCTCCACACTTTACACAATTTGGCTTCAAAAAGCAAACGGCAGAATTGTGACCAAATCCCTGGCAGTTGTAGCATTGGACCGGCCTGGTGTTTACATATTTTTCGACCTTAATTATTAAATTCAAAAGATCTTTTAAATTATAAATTTTTGGAGCAATTTCATTTGTGATTAGGGTGATCAGAAAGCATGGGATAGGCTCCTTCTTTCTGTGCTTTCTCATAACTGTTACAGTAGCAGCATCAAAGCCTCTAAGCATCAATTCCTCTTTTATGAGATCAGTAGAGGTGGTGGGGGGAGTCCCTTAATGACCACCTTTGTTGGTTTGTCAAGTCTATTTTTGATAATAAGACATTCAATATTGTTGTCAGTTAAATAGGTTGTAATAGCTCTATGGGAATCAGATGTAGAAGGAAAAACCTTCAGATATTCACCTGCGAGTTTTGCAGTAATGCTTTTATCAATATTTGTTTTTAGCTGGTTGATTAGGACGTTAAAATTTTCCTCGTATTTCACCAAGATGGGTGGAATTTTTTCCTTCTGCTGACTGCTGAAAGGAGTTGGGTCAGCGTTTGCATTGTTTTCTTGGATGGAGTCAGCATTGTCTAACACATTAAATTTATTGCTAATATTAGTAAGGGGGCTGCCAGAGTAGCTTTAATGTTAGCTGTTTTCCTGGGCCTAGTAAAGCCTTCCTCGTCGCTATTACTGTTGATCATTCTTTTATTTTTAATTGGTGTAGACACCGGGGCCTGTCCAGAACTTAACATTGGAAATTGCATATTATAATAAGCAGTATTTTCATCAATATCATTGGAAACAGTTACAGAATTACTATTTATTAGACTATTACTTGCACTATTAATCATACCATTGTTAGCATTTACATAGTAAATATTGTTTGGGACAGTAATAACATCATTATTAATAGAAATACAATTACTAGTTAAACCATCGCTTACGTTATGTGATATACGATTTTCAAAATTTATATCTGAGCCATCCTTACCATTTGTAACACAAGTACTATTGTTATTAAACATATTACTTGCATTGCAGTGAAAGCCAAAACTATGTTGCCACCGCGAAGCAAAAATGAAGCAGTTTCTTCATTGAACCCCAGACGGAGTTAAAACGATAATAATTTTCTAAAAAGTGTACAGAATTTTCACCACTAGTTATACCACTTGTTCCACCACTTGTTTATGAAATGCATATCTGTTTCAAAGGCATTATAAAACCATTTCACCATAAACTAATAGCCGACCAACTCATCTAATGATCAGCGTGCCTGACTACGGATAAGGAGGTCCTGGGTTCGAAACCCGGTTCGGGCATGGATGTACTTTCTCTCTCTATCTATCCTGTCTTTGTCCCTTCCTTGTATGAATGAGGTGTGAATGGTTGCCTACCCTATAAACGGGTCCCTATGGCATGTGTGTACTGAGGAAGTCGGACTCCACACCAAAATAGGGTTCAGTTGGAAAAGTGGAGCAGCGCACTCCATGTTGCCAGCCTAGCTGTCACATGACAATGAATGAATGAATGAACCATAAGCTAATGATCAAATTAAAATGTTAAGAAAATATTTGAATTTAGTAATCGCAAACATTATTCTGTGTAAGGAAAACAGCAGAGAATACGTTAAATAATTTAATTTCTTAACTGTGTGGTTAAAAATTATTTTTAACCACGCATTTTAATAATTCCTTATGTAAAATTTTGGATATTTCAACCTAATATTCCGTAAATATAGTTAAAATCATTGAATATAAGTTTGTTTCTTAGAAATTCCAGAAAATATGAAATTTCCTTTATCATACAAAAAAAATATTTTCATTTTCTGATTGAATGATTACAGTTTAAATAATGTGTTTTGATTCTCAAATGCTTCAATATCTAACAGCATTACTGAAGGTTATACTTTTACATTCTTGAAACAGAATATTACGAATAAACACTATGGTATGACTTTTTTTTTAATCATTTAAGGCACGTATTAGAATAAAATTTCAACGAGTAAATTATGATATTATATTCGCATTTAGATTATAATAATTTAAAAAATTATTCAAGCTTAAATATGATGTTTTTAATATAAAAATAAATTATATCGTTAGGTAAAATAATAAATTAAGGAACTTGTTTTTAATAGGTTTAACATTAATGCAAAATTAATACAGTAGAAACTAGATAAAATATTCATTTCTGGTAAATGAATTTATGCTTACAAAAATGTATTTTATGAATATTGACTTTTTTAATATAAAATTATTTAAAAACATTTGATTAACCTAATCAAATGTAGAAAAAGATTTATATTTTATAACTATCAAAAGAAGGAAGTTACTACTGTAAACAGCAGCCTTAACATTTCTCTGTTTTTATTTTTGCTTTCATTTTCCTTCTAAAAAATAAATTTGCATGAGTGAGATACATTCGTTTTAATATTTAGGCAAAAAAAGCAACATGGATTCTCGTACGGAACGATATTTTTTATATAATTAGAAAGAGAAATACAAAATTTTCCCCCAAAATTTCAACTGAAGTCAGTAGCTTACTATTTGCTCTGAAGTCTATTGTTAGACAACTAAATTAGTTTTTCAATATTTTTAATTATTAAAAATATGCAATTTTGTTGAAATTCTTCAGTTTGTAAATATTAAAGCATCAAAACCATTTCTTTTAATGATTTCGCAAATTTTTTGATGATTTCAGAAATATAAAGTTGATTTTGAGAAGTATCTGCAATAATGAAAACCAATTAATAATTAAACAACAAATTAACTAATTATTAAAGCTATTTAAAATTATTATGCTATTTAAAATTATTACATCTATTTAAAAGTTTTTTTGATTTTTATTAAAAAGAAATGATGCATTTAACTGCTTTAGAACAATGATTAAAATAAGTATCATCTGATCCACTCTAATATTTATTTCTTTTTTTTATTAGAAAAATATCATATATATATATATATATATATATATATATATATATATATATATATATATATATATATATATATATATATATATATATATATATATTATATGATAGCTATCATATGTTTTTTTTTTTCATAATTTTTATTTTTTTTAAGATTTTAAACACAATAACTGCTTAAAAATAAATTTCCTGATAATATTTTCGGAATTATTAAAATTCATATTTAATGTAATAAAAGTTATTATACGGACTTGCAGACATTTTCTAGCAGAATATTCCCAAATACTATTAGTGCATGTTGGTTTCTTCAGCTGATAGCGATTGATGGACTGTAAGTCATTAGAATGTGATTACTGTGAGGTGGTCCAGGGTAAAGCAGGTCCCATCAGCATTTAGAAGCTTTTGTATTTTGGACAAGAGATGAAGGTAGAAAAACCCCTTGTACTGCAGTGAAAGCCAAAACTACGTTCCCACCACGAAGCAAAACTGAAGCCGGTTAAGATCAAGTATAATGAAGTATTTGATCACAATTCGGTTCAACCAAGTCAAGAAAAATGTATATAGTGTACTAAATTTTGCTTGTAAATAATAACATTGACTTATTTCTATAACATATATTGAATTATTTGACGTTTAAAAGAAAATTTTATGTTTTGTATACTAATACAATAAACAGAAAAAAGAAATGATATCATTTTAATTAATTCTAAATCACGTACGTTTGGTTATTCCTTTGACATATTTCCAAATCCAATATAATTTTTTTCCTAATTAGAATTGAATTATGTTTAAAATTTAAAGCTTAGTCTGAGACTTTAAACTAATATATTTTCGATTATTTTATAATCGGTACAAAATTTTTTATTATTTGCATTGTAATTCTTATTATACGTGTACTTTATTTATTTTATAATATATTATATATATAGTATACTCTTACAACTTAGTACATTTTATTCCCACATTCATATTGTATTATTGACACCCAACTTGTCTAGTGGTCAACGTGTCTGACTGCGGATAAGGAGGTCCTTGGTTCGAATCCCGGTTCGGGCATGGATGTACTTTCTCTATCTATCTCGTCTTTGTCTTTTCCTTGAATGAATGAGTTGTGAATGGTTGCCTACCGTATAAACGGGTCCCTATGGCATGTGTGTACTGAGGAAGTCGGGCTCCACAACAAAATAGGGTTCAATTGGAAAAGTGGAGCAGCGCACCCCATATTGCCAGCCTGGCTGGCATACGATAACAACAACATATTGTATTATTTTTTTTACAAGGGGGCGCCAAAATCAATATGGTAACGCGGTGCTAATCACTCTCACTACGCCACTGTATGGTACTTTTATTATCCAAAAGAGAACTTATGACTTGTTGGGACAGATACTGTTGAATGATATAGCATTAATTATTTTTTCTCCTTCTCCCCTAAAAGCTAGCGATAGATTATATTTGAGACCTGATTTTTACAGGTAATATTTTTGAATTTTTCCCGAGATCATCAACTTCATCTGTGAGTTCATAAAGAGATCTCCATAGATGGAAAAGGCCGTACATCTTATGCGAGGTGAGCAAGAAAGAGTTCTTACCGTTTTTAATGACTCAAAGAGAACTTACAGCAAGTGTAGCCTATTGGTTACTCAACTTCTGGAAGCGGCAGAACATGCATTTGTCTCCCACTGTACTCTGTTCGGAGCGTGGGTGGCACGTGAGCGTTCTTTTTTTTTCAAAAGCTGGGAATGTTACAAGTAAAAGGTATTGCTTATGTGTTAAATTCTATTTTTGAATGCAAACTCTTATTTAATGTGATTTATTACAATTTTAATTTAATGTGAATCATTAATTAATTTATTCAATGTGATGTATTTTTTTAATTAATATGAAATATTTTAATATTTTAAAATATAAACCTTAAATTTGGTGGTATTTTTTCGTGTTTTTGTAATTTTTACCCTTACAAATTAATTATTTTAAGCTTGACAATTTTTATACAATTATTTAATAATTAATGACAAATAAAAAGTAGGAAGATTAACAAAGATGAATTGTTTTATGTATTTTATGCCAGGTTTTCTCAACCGCCGGTTTTCGAAATATCCAGCTAAACGAAACTCCATGGCACGACAGCCCATCTGGGCCAAGGCCTACAGTGCCTATAACTGTTTTCATGACCGAGAGCCCTGGGGTGCGAAGCGTACGTCCCAATTACGTGGTCAGCCTAACGTGAGACCCACAGTGTTTAGTTCCCAAGCATGCTTGGTACTCAGTTAATTGACCCACTGAAGGGATGAAAGGCAACCTTGCCCAGCCCGAGGATCGAACCTCGGACCGTGTCATGGGAGCGTGAAACGCTGCCACTAAGCCACCGGGCTTCGAAATATCCAGCTACCTGTCCAAAATGCAAAGTATCATCGGCCTGCAACCGATATTAAAACAGTACCTACATAACAATAACAATAGTTTACCTGTTTAGAAAACAATAGGATCGATGAGGAAAAATTATGACTAACTGGCAACTATGTACCTCATTGCCTTTCATAAATAGCCGCGACGTACACTTAATTCATCAGTTAGTACGCCTCTGTTTCCCTTGAGTATCGCTGATTACTTGATAATCTATCGTAATATATAATTTTTATAAAATTCTTTTAATTCTCTAATTATTCTTTAGAAATTATTTTTGTCTTGATGATTTATGTATGAGAAAAAATTGTGCCAATCTGCCGAATTATTAAACTTACCGATCCGCGAGAACGTACCGAAATATTTTATTGGTCCTTGGAGTAAATCCAGTTGAGGAACAATTGATTTTCGATACTAAGAGAAATTTGGGAAATTTTCTAAATAAAATTTGTGCTAACATAAGTAATTTTTCAAATATTCCTGGTAATTTTATGGCGATCAGTTTATAATGTAGTAGGAATATTTTTTTTAAAATTAAACACATATTATAGTTCACGAGACATAAATTTAAATAAAATTATGTATATTTAATAAAATCAGAAATTTTCAGCCAGTTTTGACAAAAAATTATTTTTAATATATATATTAAAACTAATTTTTTCTCAAAACTGATATTTTTCTCAGTTGTTCTTTCAAGTTTTTCATTGATTCAAATTAATATCAAAAATTACACAAGTGCTGAGATAAAAAAATATATTTTATCTGTATTATATCGCCTAATTTTATTTAAAGAAATTTTCTCAATTAGTGATCACACTAGTGAATTTTTTTTTCTGCATTTTTAAGGCATATAATAATACTGTTTCCTTAAGATATTGAAAGATATTTTATTATTAAAATAAGGGCTAATTTTTACGGAATTCAAAATTTATTTCTATTAAGAATTATTTTTTAGTGGCATTATTTTAAGGGCATAAAAATTTTTCTTTCAATAAATTTATATCATTTAAAGGCGATCTTAATTTTTAAAATTCTACAATATAGAATAAGAAATATGTACCACACACATTTCTTTATAAATTTCTTGAAGAATTTTTTCAAGTTAAAAGATTTACTTTTATTTAAATGGAACTAATTAATTAAAAAATATCTTGGGTACATTTATGCATACAAAGAGGGAAAAAAACATTTATAGATTTTTAAATTTTACCATTTTAAAAAGAAATATTCAAATCGAAAGAATACCTAGAAGACAGAAAATACGATTTACGGCAATAATATTTTAAATTTCAAATCTCCAAGATTTTCAAAAGTTTTCATTTTCGTTTCTGATGAAGAGAAACGAAATACTAACCGTGTGAACCATGGGCTTCCAAACTTTTTTTCTTGTGGACCACTTTCAAAGTTTTACTACTTTCGGTACATTCGGTTCCCTGCTGCTACATTTCTACTGTATTCTCAAAACTCCTAAAAACTATCATCCTAAATTGGGTGAGTTAAGATGAAAAAAAGTAGTACATTTTCTTGTGTACTATTTATAATAATAATACTTGCACTATTATCTATTGTTCTATTCAATTCTGTGTTTGAACTGAGTTTTGAATATTTTTGAGTACCTACTTAGTGAATCATCCTACCAGTCTACGTTGATAGGTAAATCCTAACGAAAATTCTTGGTCTTTATTAGGAAAACCAGAAAATATTTCGTTGACCCCCACTTACAACTTGTGAACCCCTGTTTTCTTTCCACGTCTACGTGGACCCCCGTGTGATATCCTATGGTGTGAACAATGAAAAGGAAAGAAAGTTTATGTGTTTTCCTGGAATTTGGAGGTATAATTAGTTCTCGATCCCCTCCATTTCGATTCCAGGAAAAGAGTTCCCTACGCAACATACTCTGTAGTGCTATATTATGAAAAATTTCCCCTTTTTCTTTGATGGTTATTCTGATACCGGACACAATTTTTCGGACAAAGGGAGCCGCTAATAGGACACTCGTTTCGTTAGAAATTTTCTCACGAGTATAAAGCGACACTAGACTAAAAGGCTACTATAAAGCCTGAAATAAAAATATACGGGGTTATTTTTATTTTGGGACAATGGATAATATAATTTTACAGTCTCAATAACAACTGAAACTGATCTTTCTAAATCGCTTTTTGATAATTTAAGTGAAATCTGATTTTTCTGTTATTCATAGCATATTTAAATTCTTACAAGTTTTCATTAATAATATTCAGTTATATGAAATTTTCTTATTTGCGAATAATTTTTTATTACGTTATTATAGTCCAAATAAGATTAAATTTTCATAATTTTTTTATCATAAAAGGAAATCGAAAATATTAACGCAATACTGCTTGTTAAATAAAATGATTTTTATCTCTTATGAAAAATTAAAAATAGAAACTCAAATAATATTTCAAAATATTAAAATTTCGTCAAAAAATTTGTACGTTTTGAATTTTTGAATAGTTATCACATGCATATGAGTCCAGTTGAAATATTCATTAAACGTTTTTTTTTATTTTGAATAAAACAAACTTTCTTTATTAATATTATTGTTATAATTTTTTTTAGTATATAACTTGACTTAACAAACCTGTACAACAATTAGGACTCATAAAGGGCATTGTGAATCTTGGTGCATTCACAAAATTAAATAAGTGTATTTCATGGGCTAAATCTTTTGTAATCTGCCGAAGTAAATAGATCCAAAAATTACCCTATAACATTAACACAAATAATTTGGTAAATGACTTAATACTAAAATGAAAACCTCTTATATGCATAAAAATGGAATTGAAAATCTAATATTCCAGAAATTTTATATTAAAAAATTAAGATATTTTCGCGCTATTTACACACTTAAAGATTTGTTGTACAAAGCAAAAGTACCACGAACTTTGAGCAAAGTATGAAACTTAAAAAGTAAAGGATTAAAAGAATGAAAACCAATAATCTAGCTGATTAAGAAATGAAAACTGAAAGCATGGATAAAAGAACACAGTTTTTAAAAGGAATTAAACTACGAAAAATTATTAATAATAAGGAAATTTAAGAGTTTCGTTTATGGCAAGCTCCAGCAGCTCTTCCTCATTTGTCATCAACACACACACACAACCTCTTCTCTTTTCCAAATTTTATTCTTCCCTGGCACTTTTTTTCCTGGGCATGACACAATAATTATAAAATGCAAAAGTTATTTCGAATAAAATTGATATTATAATAAAACTAAGATTGAAACTTTCTGAAAAATTTTGTTAATCTTTAAAATGATTTGGCACCCCTCTGTAAGCTGCGCCCGGGACATGCTAGCCCCTCTTGCCCTCCCCTTCGCCCCTTGTAGCGCTAGAATAAATCTATACTAAATGCAACCGGGCATTCTAAATAAATGATTTTAGTTATAGTAACTTTGTTTCCATTGTCAGACATTTTTATGCAGAAATTTAAAAAGTCAGCAACGAACCACTGAATGTTTCAAAATGGTATCATGTAAACTAATACATTTTTAAATAATTGCATAGCCTAAAATTCATTTTTATAATTTCTTCAGTCAAAAAAGTCAAAAACTAATACATTTTTAGATAATTGCATAGCCTAATATTCATTTTTATAATTTCTTCAGTCAAAAATGTTTTTATAACTTAAGTTTATTTAATATATCAGCATTTTTAAAATCAAATTTTCAGTATACCCGATGTTTATAACCTCAAAGCAGCCATCTTTATAAATATGCATTAAAAATATGAATAAATTTAGTACTATTTAAAAGTTTGTGGACCTAGGATCGTATCTAGGACTTGGCAAAAAGGGAGCAATCTTAACACTAACTTATGGTAAACTAAACCACATTATTTTGGTTTCTTTTTCACTCAACGGTCATTTTTACCCACGGGTTTTAATTAGACCAGAACCTAAGAATATTTAAAGTATCTTCCGAACTATTATCATCATCCACCCTGAAAGTGCTATTCGAACGCACGAACTGGTGAACCAAAGACTAGAGCAGAAATCGTCAGGCATTTTATTATAAACCAAACCAGAAATCGCCTCACAAGTGGTATTTATTGCATTTTTATATAACCCGCTAATAAATCTATTTGAAATCAAATATTTCAATATCAATTATTTTTCTAAATTTCTGTATTAAACATTGTAATTGAAATTAGCCTATCGTTCAGCTTAAAAAATGTCTGTCAAGAAAGTAAAATAATGGAGGGGAAAAAAAAACTTCAACCGTCTTTCAATTGGCACATTTAATGTCCAAGCCAAAAATACGAAAAAGAAAAGTTCAGGATTAAATAAAGGATGTAACTAGGTATAACTATAATTATTTTGTTGTTTCATTCATACAAAATACTGGACATTTAAAATTCTTTTATTTAAATGCACGATATAGTAATAATAATAGGTGTATAGCATGCATAAAACACAGGTATAGAAGCCAACAAAAAATCTTCATTCCTCTTGGTTCACAGAAGTGCAGCGTTCTTCGTAGTAGAAGACTCAAAGTTCAAATCCAGCTGTTGCGTAAAACAAGGAGTCTTATTTAGGTTATTTCTCGATTTACGATGAATTTTGCTTACGAGAGTTATGAATAAAATTTATTCTCATGTGTAAAAATTTTAAAAAAGAATTGACTAAAACATACAGACTCCGAACAAAAAGTGGTACAATGTCATGCGTTTCCATATTACATGAAATAAAATGTGAGAATAGAAAGCAAGACAATATGTTTCTTTCTTCCATTATTTTATTGTTTTTGCTAGAGTGTAATATAAGGATTTTGTTTCTTTTTCGTACTGCAAAAATACATTTCAAGACGTAGGAATTGAAAAAGATTTGAAAACCGCAATTTAAATTTTATCATTTAATGACAATATACTGTCGCCATATATTGCCACAAATTAGTTTTAAGGATAAAGAATAAGCTTCCAATCAGTCATAAAAAGTTAATTTTTAATGCACTTTAAAAATAATAAGAGAAATAATATTTTATTAAAAATGCTTAGTTTTTGTTCAAAAAAAGCAATTCGTTTGGTAGATAATATTTTTAAAGAAATAAACATAATATTTTAATCAGATAAATTGCAAACGATCTATTTCTTTAACTATAATTTTAAAATATTAAATTAAATTACCATTTATTGATAAATAACGAAATTCATATGGGTTGTTTGAATTCATTCTCGTTATTAAAAGGTAATCAGTTCGAATCCCGACACAACCGAGGATCCGCTGCTTTTTATAAAGTCGGCTGGAATACATAAAATATGTCGTGGTAACAATGTCCTCCAAATAAAATTTAAAAATTTTAAATTTTAAACATTTAAATTTAATAATAAAATTTAATTAATAATTAAAATAATAAAATTCATGGTAACTGATAACAATTTAAATTCCTTTCAATTACCATGAATTTTTAAAAATTTGTATACTTTTCTCAAGATTTATAGTTCTACATCATTATTGTGTATTACAAATTTTGTGCATTTGTAAATAATGCGAAAATATCTTAAAACATTTATAAAACTTTTCAAATACTATACTAGTTAGTTCCATTTTTATGAATTTGAGTTGTTTTTTTATTTTAATTTAAAGTTATTAACAGTATTATTTATATTGATGTTTGTATATCTTGATTTATAGTATATATCTAGTTTGTATATCTTAACCGATGGAGATCCCAAAAAGTTAAGCTGATGAGATCTACCTAATTTAACTTAATGAAAATGTGCAGCAAGATTCACCATATCCTTTCCTAACATTTTTTATTCAATCCTCATTTTTTTACAGGAGGTCCCAGTCAACTTGCATGCCTGGGAAATTATATTATTGATCAAGTAAATAAACCCCATCTACTCAAAATAATGTAGTTAATAATGTTTCGGCTGATAAGTTCATAATTAGTCCTCTGAATGTGATTATTTATAGTTAGAAATTCAAAGTAAAACTTTTTTTTATTTGGATCAAAACAAAATTTAAATTCTCAGAAAAATGTTTTCTTATTATTTCGCCCTCCTCTCCTAACGATGCCCCAGGGCATGCTAGACACCCCTGGAGGTCCTTCCCTATGGCCACGGCAAGGCCCTCTGCAACTCAACACAAGAGTTAGCAATGGAGGCCGTAAACAAGATAGCCTCTTCTCCATTGAAGATTGCTGGAGGTGGTGCAGTGAGGCAATTAAAGGCTCTGACAATTGATAGACATTGCAGCTTTATCTTGGAAAACTCCTTACATCTTTGTTTGAAAACGGAAGTTTTTCTAGTAGGATGTCGAGTTTCATGGCACTTCTCTTCATAGGAGTAGGGGATTGCAGGGTGGAGGAGCCAAAGAAAACATCTTTCCTCCGCGAGGGTTATCTGAGAAGCTTGATTTCAGAGATAGCCGGAACATACAACTCAATGTAGTAGAGCAGTTAAACACCAGAATTTATGCCTTTCAAGGCCTAAGTATCAATAATACAAAGAAAAAAACGCAGCTTCATCAGACTGTTCCTGGCACCAACCGTCTCCCTACTCACCCTCCCCCACCAGAGGCTCTTCAAACCTCCAGTCCAATGAGACATTACAGACTAAATTATTCCCTCCTTCCCCGTTTTTTTATTTATTTTATTTATTTTTTTCGATCTACGGAAATCAACCTACAATAAAAAAGAAAAAACACACAAACAACAAAGTGCAAAAGTATTACAGAAAGCCCTGATCAATCGGACTCTGGCTGATACACAAGAGAATATATGGAATTATATAATATTAAATATAAAATAAAAAAATATATCAAAAGAGCACAAAATAATTATGTTACACAACAGAATTTGCAACACTAGCTAAATTTACAAATCGACTCATCATTATTATAAAAAAAATTTTTTTCAACAAATTATGCACGCATGAAACAACAATTGAAATTTGTATTAAAAGAAAGCATTTTAATTTAATATTTATGTTTGGTTATTCAGCATTCTACTGAGACTATCTGCATTTTTATGTAATTTGTCCTTTCTGTGAACAATATCAAAATTTAGGTTTCGAAGTACCAAAGCCTACCTTAAAAGTCTGGGATTAGATCCTGTATGATGTATCAACCACACTAAAGGGTTGTGATCAGTTTCGATAATAAATTTATACTGACTTTCTAAATAATATTTTAATTTAGTGACAGCAAAAATTATTGCTGCGCATTCCTTTTCTATAGTGCTATCATTTTTCTCAGACTTTGAAAATTTTTTACTCAGAAACAGGATAGGGTGTTCATTTTCATTTTGATCTCTCTGAGATAAATCTACATCTATTCCTAAGTTTGAGGCATCACATTGAATAATAAATTGTTTTTGAAAGTCTGGTCTGTAATCTACAGGCTTCTTTATTAACCCTTTAACCGTCTGGGGTTCTGTGAAGAAAGTGCATCATTTTTGCTTCGCAGTGGCAACATAGTTTTGGCTTTCACTGCAAAGCAAGTTTTCCCCCTTCAGCATTTGTCAAGAATACAAAAGCTTCTAATTCTTGATGAGACGCATTTCTGTTGTACCCTGGACCACCTCACAATAATCACATTCTAATAATGACTTACAGCGGGGAAGCCCATCAATCGCTGTCAGCTGTAGAAATCCACATGTGCTCACAGTTTGCTTTGTGAACGTTCTGTTCGAAAATCTCTTCAAGTCCTTATTATAATTTTTTATTACACTAAATATGAATTTTTATTAATTATTTTGTAAATTATCAGGAAATTTAATTTATTTCTAAGCAGCTTTTGTATTTAAAATCTTAAACAATTAAAAATATATAAGATAGCCAGCCATCACAATGAATATCGTATTATAATTGCCATTTTATATATATATATATATATATATATATATATATATATATATATATATATATATATATATATATATATATATATATATATATATATATATATATATATTATATATATATATATATATATATATATATATATATATATATATATAATTATATAATTTATATAATTGTATATGTAATTATATATATAATTATTTCTATCACTACTTTTTCTTAAAAATCAGAAAAAATTTTTTCATTTCCCAGATAGATAAAAATGTATTGATTTATTGATTTTAAATAGCTGTAATATTTAGTTAATTTGCTGTCTATTTGTAATTGGTAATCATTGCAGATACTTTTCAAAATCAATATTATATTTTTAAAATCATCAAATAATTTTCAAAATCGTTAAAAGAAACGCTTTTGTTGCTTTAATACATACAGATTGAAGAATTAAGATATTGCATATTTTTAATAATTAAAAAAAAATAAAATGCTAACATTACTTAACAATAGATTTTATAGTATATAGCATTCTACTGACAACAGATGAAATTTTGGTGAAAATTTTGATAGCAAATATTTATTATTAAATTCCTCGCACCAAAAGATTTCCGTTTCAAATTATGTAAAAAATATCACCACATACAGGAACCCGTGTTGTTATTATATATCTTTTAGTATTTCTTAAATTGTTTTACACAAATACTAAAATTAATGTGTCTCTGGTATGAATATTTGTTTTTCAAAAGGAGAAAAATGGCAAAAATATAAAAACAGGAACATCTTAACGCTACTGTTTACAATATTATTCTAATAAATGAATATTTAATATAGAACTTGTCAATATGACATTTTTTCACAAATTCAAATTAACCCTACATTAAATATTTTTTGCCTTCACAGAATTATAACTGCTTTGACATACAAATCACTATAAGCTATAAATTTAGAGAAAGATTTTTGTTAAAGTACTTTAGTACAATAATGATTTAACTTCATTCTTCTTTTGATAGTTATAAATAAAAATATTTAGCTACTTTTGATTTGATTAATCAAATTTTGTTAAATAGCTTTGATTAAAGAAGTAAATATTCACAAAATTAATTTTTGTAAGCATAAATTTACTAACCAGAAATGAATACTTTGTCTAGTTCGAAAGTATCAATTTTACATAAAGTTTAACCTTTTAAAAAGACATACCATAATTTATTTTATCACAAAAATAAAATTTATTTTTCATGTTAGAAACGTCTTATTGAAGGTCAAATTATTTAGCTTTAATATTAGAATTAAGTTATTGAACTTTGTTTTCGAGAACATACTAAATGAATAAAAAAGCCATAACATAGTGCTTATTTGAAATATTCTGTTTCAAGAAGGTGAAAGTATAATCTTTAATGCAAAGCTGTTAGATATTGAAGTATATGAGCAAGAAAGCTTAATGCTTAAAATGTAATCATAAATTAGTAAATGAAAATATTTCTTTTCCATGATAAAGGAAATTTCATATTTTCCGTAATTTGTAAGTAACTTTAACTTTAAATATAATGATTTTAAATTATACATACAAAATATTAGTTTAAAATATCCTTAATTTTACAAAAAGAATTATTGAAATAATTTGAAACCTTACAATAAAGACATTAAATAATTTAACATGTTTTCCGCTATTTTCCTTATACGAAAAAATGTTTGTGATTACTAAATTAAAGCATTTTTTAAATATTTAAATTTGATTATTAGAGAGAAAGAGTTTATGGTGAAATCATATTATGTCTCTGAAACAGATATGCATTTCTTAAACAAACATTTTATTGTTATATTTCTGGTAGTTTTTCTGAAATAAGCAATTCTTGATGTATTTTAATATCATTTGCCAGTCCTGCAGCAAAATGTAAATTGAGTGAAAGTTTTAATCAAAATTAAAATTTTCTTGCTAAAATTAATAGCTTCCTTCTAAAGATATAGACCTTAATCGTAACAAAATAATATAATTTTATGTGGAATAAAGACATAAGTCCCATTCAAAAATAGTTATGTAAGAGGAGTTATTCCTTCATATTTTGTAATAACCTTGATTTTGGTATTTTAGCCAATGCTTGAAATATGCGTACTGAAAATTTGAGTAGGAAATGGATCTAGTGTTTGTTAGGTTCCTAGCCTAAATGGCCATGTACCTTCTGTTGCTAAGAAATTTTTCTACTCCTAACTTTAGTTGAGATTAACATAATGATTTCAAAACATATGATTATTTACAACACAAAAAATTTAAGAAAATATTTTGCTTAGGTTAAAGTGCTCCCAACGAGAGTTCTTTGCATAAGATTGAATAAACATAAAAAAGAAAAATTTGAATACACATTACAAACAAGAGTGCAAAAAAAATATTTTTAAATTACAGTTATATACATAGTATTAATAAAACTATATAAAGACAAAATATATTTTTTTATTCTATACATACATATAAAAAAAAGAAATATGCATATATATAAATACAATTTTTTTCCTTTTCTTTCTTTCTTTTTTTTTTAAGTATAAGAAGAAGAAATTATTTATTTCTACTTTTTGGGAGGCGAATAGATAAGTTTGAATGTGGTTTAGCCCGCAGAACCGCCCTTGGTCTGTGGAAATTGGAAAGTTCATAGGGACTGTAGTTTTCAATTGCTTGAATTTCAGAGTTATCAATTTCATAAAGTTTGTTGTAGAAGCGAAAAGCAATGAATTGTACCCATCTTGATAGGGGAAGGACACCTACATTGTTTCTGATGTAGAAGTCTGATTGAGTGATCAGTCTAAGAAATTTACTTTGCTGACCGTCAAGAAGTTTCAGGTTCGTTTCCGCAGCACCACCCCAGATTGGGGCTGCATAGGTGATAATAGGGCGAAGGTATGATTTATAAATCAATAGCTTGTTAGCCATGGAGAGCTTTGATTTGTAGGCAATTAAGGGGTAGAGTGAAGTTTTGGCAGAAATAAATTTATTCTTAATTTTATTAATATTGGCTTTCCAGGTAAGTTTTTTATCTAACGTAAGACCGAGGTACTCGACTTTATTCGACCAGGGGACCGAAAAACCTAAGCGGTTTTTCGGTCCCTGGTCGAATAACGTCGGTACGGGGAGAGTACGTTTCCTAGTAAAAATAACAGCAGTGGATTTGTTTGGATTTATTTTAATTTTCCACTTATTAAGCCACTCTTCAATGACCAAGAGGTGTTCAGTGAGGGTAGCATGGATTTTCCAGTAGAGATAGCTAGTGGACAAAACGGCAGTATCATCCGCGAACAAGCAGAGCATAGTATTTTGGTGTTGCGGAATATCATTGATATAGATGTTAAATAAGAGAGGACCCAGCAGGGATCCTTGCGGTACGCCTGCAAGAATGGGTCTGTCCAGAGAGATATCTTTTCCTACTCTAACAGTAAAAGAGCGGTTGGAGAGGTAATTATTAATTAAAGTAATTAATTGGGTTGGGAAATGGAATTTAATTAGTTTGTAAATTAGACCAGGGTGCCAAACTCTATCGAACGCTTTTCCTATATCAATGAATATTCCTCCCGTGGATTTTTTGTACGCAATTCCTATTTGAAATTTTTTCTACTACTCTGAGTAGTTGGTGGGTGATAGAAAGTTTTTAACGGAAGCCAAATTGTTGAGGAATAATAATTTTGTTGGTCTCATCAAAGGCCAGTAATTTATTAAGAATAATTTTTTCGGCAATCTTGGCCATAGTCGGCAAAAGAGAAATCGGTCTATAATTGGATGGGAGATTTTTGCTTTTACCCTTCTTGTGGAGCGGAATGATAACTGCCCTTTTCCACACTTTTGGAAAATGACTTGTTTTCAGTATACTGTTGATGATTGCAGAGAGGCAGCAAATTGCTCAAATAGGGAGCTGTTTCATAATTTTGTTCTTGACATTATCATGACCGGGACTTTTTTGGGTTTGAGTTGTTATACACAGTAGAAGAACGTATATCTGGTATTGGGATGGCATCTGTATACTTGAATGACATGCAAATTGCTGTTATAATATACCGGTTACCTTAGGAAGTTATAGGTAAAGGACCACATGCATCAGCGTTAATTCTTGTAAAAATTTCCGGAATTACTGAAACCAGTTTCAAAAGAGCCTTTTTCGTATCTTGAGGCTTTCCTACTCGTTGACATTTGTCATAAGATTTAACAAATTTTTTTTAAAGCAGTTAGGCCAGTAGAAAGTTTTGGTTCTTTTGTTTTAGTTATACCTACATGAGCTGCAGTTATCTCATGGCAGATCCCTTTTAGCTGATTGCGAAACTTCTTGGGCACAACTAATAATCTTCTTACAGTTCCATCATTGTCCATTTTATTATAAAATAACATTTGATTTATTGTAATATGTTTATTACTTTTTGAAGATTTTCGTTTCGCTTGCTTAAAAAGAGGTTTCAAATTTTCGCACAATTTTTGTTCCCGAGCAAATTCTTCTGGAGATGTTTTTTTCAAATACATCACTTCAACTTCGGGTTCTAATGGTGGCAAAATTGCATTTTGCTCTAATTATTCATTTTTTTTAGTTTTGAGGCAATATCTAGAGGATTCTATTTCAGAATCAATAATCTATTTATTCGTGTTATTTTCCTTACGTCTTTTTTGAGCTCGAGTTTCTATAGTATTTATTATATGCATTTTCACACCTCTTCATGCCTTTTAGTTTTCTCAAATAAAGCGGCTGTTTTGTTAGCTAGTAAATATCTTCCTTGATCCAAAGAATCTCGAAGAACTGCTGCCTTTGTCAAAATGTGACCTAATTCACAATTTATTTCAAACTCGGCAATAGGTAAGCATACTAAAGTTTCATCCAAAGGTGTTCTTAGCCAAACCTTTTCCCGGTAACATATCAGGTTTCACGTATTTTCCACAAATCAAATCAAGAGTTGTTCCAGTGTCTCTTAAGATTGGCATTTGAACAGAGCCGATATTAGTAAAGAGCCATCAACTCATTAAATGTACTTTTAGCAATTTCATTGGATGCTACTGATTCTAAGTTCTTTTTTATTTTGTCACACTGAGGCCGCAAATGACTATAAGAACCACAAACACAACATCAGAGTTGTCATCGTTTTTCAAATTCCCTTTCATGTTAATAATTAGAATTTTTATTCTTGACTCTTTTAGAAATATGAGATTTATTATTCCTAACTGCTTCATTAAACTTAAAGGCACGATTTTCATTTTGTTGATGAAAACCAAAATTATTTCGAGGGAGTTCTGTAAAATCTTTCGTCTTAAAACTATCTCTTAAATTTTCATATTCATCTATTTTCTCTGCCAGGTCATACGGAGAATTTATTTTATGCCATTCCACCAAAAAATGTTCTTTAATTTCAATTGGCAAACGACGTTTAATTTGATCTATTATCATTAGTTCCTGAAGCTGTTTAAACGTCGTTATTTCTAATTCCGTAAGCCATTCCATAAAGTAACTATTCAATTCTTGAGCATAATTTCTCCATGATTTTTCTGACGTTTTCTGGTGTTTAAGAAACAATTGTCTTAATTTTTCGCTATTTAATTTGGATCGTTTAAGAATAAGGTCCTTCACATAATCGTAATTATCAGCCCTTTCTGGAGGTTCTCTAGCTAACATGTTAGATATTTCTAAAGGTAAAGCAATTACAAGATAAACTACCCATTCGTTTTTTGGAATATGAGCCATTTCTGCTCTACGCTAAAAATTTATTAAGTATAAACTCATCTCATCTTTCCTTTCATCGAATTTTGGCGTTATTTGCATTAATTGAATTTTTTGAGCATGTTCAATCCTATTTGTAACTGATTCTGTGTTCAAAATTGCAGCATTTGAAGAGATTTCCAAACGTTTCATTTCCAAAATATGTTCCCTTTCTTGACGTCTAATTCTTTCTTCTTCTTCTAGTTCTTCTCGCCTAATCCTTTCCGCTTTTTCTTCTTGTTCTCTATTAACTCTTTCCTCGATTACCCTATCTAAACTACTGGCCAATAAAATTGCTACACCAGGAAAGCGGCACACCACACACGTGAAATTTGCATGACAGGTAGAACTTGCTGTGATATGCAAATGATTAGATTTTCAGCGCATTCATACAAAGCAGGCGACAGTAGCAACATCTACAATGTGTATAAAACCAGAGATTTGACAGCAGTTTTCTCATACTCAATTTCCGTTTCAACGTTGTTTTCGGCAAAGAAAGTTGTTGTAATGCCTCGTGTAAGAAGAAGAAATGCCTTATCAGCACGTGTCTGACTTTGATTGATGAAGGATTATAGCCCACCTGGATTGCGGTTTATCGTACCGCAATATTGCTGCTAGCGTCGGTCGAGACCCAATGACTGTTAGCAGAATATGGAATCGATGGGTTCAGGACAATCATACGGAACGTTATGCAGAATCTCAGCAACACGACTTCATTAACAGCAGAGAATGACAGACATCTTATCCGCATGGTCACAAGGGATCGTAAAGCCACATCACGAACCCTGAGTCGAGAAATGGAGTCATTTGCAAGGCAACAAGTTTCTGCTCGAACAGTTCCACGACGTTTGCAGCGGCATGGATTGTCTGCACGGCGACCATGGCTTCGACTACCATTGACGCTGCGTCACAGACAGGAGCGACATCAATGGTGTGATCAGCGACGAACCTGGACGCGGGACATGGCATCACGTCATCTTTAGAGATGAATCTCGGTTGTGTATACAGGACCATGATGGCCGCAACCGTGTTTGGAGGCATCGTGGAGAACGCGAATTGTCAGCTTGCTTTGGACATCGCCATACTGGCCCATCTGCTGGAGTGATGGTATGGGGTGCCATTGGATACACGTCTCGATCACCTCTTGTTCGCATTACCGGCACTTTGAACAGCAACCGTTACATTTCCGATGTGTTAAGGCCCGTGGCTCTGCCCTATCATCGAGGCCTGCCTAATGCTTTGTTTCAACAGGATATTGCATGACCGCATGTTGCCCGTACTGTTCTGAATTTCCTTAATACAGAACAGGTTCGACTGTGACCCTGGCCAGCACGTTCTCCTGATCTGTCACCAATTGAAAACGTGTGATCAATGGTTGCCGAGCGATTGGCACGTCATCACTCACCATCCACTACTGTCGATGAACTGTGGCATAGTGTTGAAGCTGCATGGACTGAGATCCCCGTACATGCCATACAATCTCTGTTTGACTCCATGCCTAGGTGGATAAATGCTGTTATTGCAGCCAGAGGTGGCTGCTCTAGGTTCTGATTTCTCAAGATCTATACATCCTTATTTTTTGTAAATCTAATCACTTGTTCTTTCCACTATTATGTAAGTGTCCAATAAATATCGTTCTGTTATTTGCATTCCTTCTTGGTGTAGCAATTTTAGTGGCCAGTAGTGTAATATACATTTTACTTCTTCTTCCTTAAAGTTTTTACTAGCTAAAATTAATTTTTTATATCAGGGATTTTAAAAGAATCTGGAACAATTTCCCCTAACTAATCAGCTACTTCTACTAAATCTCCCTTTTTCCCTGTGCTAAAAAAGCCATTTTATTTATTAAACGCTTTATCTCAGAAGAGATGCAATTACGAGAAAAAAGAAACAGACTACACCCACCTATATGCAAACTTTCGTGAATAACTATTGAAATTATTTACCGCATATCAATAACATTTAAAAAATTAAATGTAAACAAACTATATTGTAATACAAAAAATAGTGTATAAATGGAAAATCATATATTTTGAAAAGAACAAGCTTAATATTAAATCTTCTACACTCGATTTCAAGTTTTTAACATCAGTCTCACTGATACGTGGGTTCGAATCCCACCTCTGTCACCAGAATATAAGTTTGTTATGAAACAAACTTATATTCTGGTAGCGTGTCCAAATCAAATTTAAAAACAAACACATTTAATTAACAAAGAAACATAATTACAAAGAAGTCATATCTGGGTTCGCTAACATCTCTCTCACGCCTGCGTAGCGTACGAAGAGTAAGTATCAATATTAGAAAGAAAAAAAAACGCAGCTTCTTCAGACTGTTCCTGGCACCAACCGTCTCCCTACTCACCCTCCCCCATCAGAGGCACTTCAAATCTCAACTCAAGTGCTGACATTACAATATATATACATATATATATATATATATATATATATATATATATATATATATATATATATATATAATTATTCTTAAAGTGGTCATGGGCTGTGAAGTGAACACCAGCAGGACTCCCTGTACCTTACCCAGGGAGGGTTCTACCAATTTGAGTGGAGTCCAAAAGTTAAACCTAATAAGCAATGCTGGCCAAGACAAATTACACTGTTCCTCACGGGACATGGCCCATTTCCGAGTTATCTATATAGAATTGGTGCTCTACCTAGCGACAACTGTGCCTGCGGTCATACGAGCGACCCACTTCACTATGCTACATCGTACCGACTCACCACCTCCTGGCATTTTACTACCCCCTACCGAACACCTGAGAATAGAATGGTTGAAAAATGTTATCCACCATCCGCAAGCAAAAGCCAAAATCATCTCGTTGATAGCATTCCTCTCGGAGCACAAGGAGCTAATAATCCTTGAACATGATAATGATCAGGGCCAATGATGAAAAACTGATAACCTCAAAACTTCGATGGACGGTCATCCTAAGCCACTAGGGACACCAACAAAATTTCACCACCGGTACTTCCCATTTGAAGAACAAACCAGGTCAGGGACCCGTGGTCAATTAAATACACAAGAATCATTCTAGGTTCTAAAGCCTAAATAAACTTGTCCATTGGAGGCAGTCAATGGCAGCAGTGAGGCATACTACCCTCCTACGCTGATTTGAGCTGTATATCGTATGGGAGCTCGGGACCACAGGCAGGGGTGGCGCTCTCCCACTGGTGCTATCATATCTTTATATCCCAGCAGACTCCACTCAAATATGGTAGATACCCTCCCTGGGTTAGGTACAGAGAGTCCACTGTACCTAACCCAGGGATATATATATACATATATATATATATATATATATATATATATATATATATATATATATATATATATATATATATATATATATATATATATATATATATATATATATATATATATATATATATATATATATATATTGTAATGTCTCATAGTCAGCACTTCAGTTGAGATTTGAAGTGCCTCTGATGGAGAGGGTGAGTAGGGAGACGGTTGGTGCCAGGAACAGTCTAAAGAAGCTGCGTTTTTTTTTCTTTGTAATATTGATACTTACTCTTCGTACGCTACGGAGGCGTGAGAGAGATGTTAGCGAACCCAGATATAACTTCTTTGTAATTATGTTTCTTTGTTAATTAAATGTGTTTGTTTTTAAAATTTGGAGTCATTAGTTTGTTTTATAACAAACTTATATTCTGGTGGCAGCGGTAGGATTCGAACCCACGTATCAGTGAGACCGACGTTAAAAACTTGAAATCGAATGTAGAAGATTTAATATTAAGCTTGTTCTTTTCAAAATATATGATTTTCCATTTATACACTATTTTTTGTATTACAAAATAGTTTGTTTTCATTTAATTTTTTAAATGTTATTGATATGTGGTAAATAATTTCAATAGTTATTCACGAAAGTTTGCATATAGGTGGGTGTAGTCTGTTTCTTTTTTCTCGTTATTGCTTCTCTTCTGAGATACAGCGTTTAATAAATAAAATGGCTTTTTTAGCACAGGGAAAAAAGGAGATTTAGTAGAAGTAGCTGAAGAGTTAGGGGAAATGGTTCCAGATTCTTTTAAAATCCCTGATATAAAAAAATTAATTTTAGCTAGTAAAAACTTTAAGGAGGAAGAAGTAAAATGTATATTACACTACTGGCAATTAATATTGCTACACCAAGAAGGAATGTAAATAACAGAACGATATTTATTGGACTCATACATTATAGTGGAAAAAACAAGTGATTAGATTTACAGGAAATTAGGATGTATAGATCTTGAGAAATCAGTACCCAGAGCAGCCACCTCTGGCTGCAATAACAGCATTTATCCGCCTAGGCATGGAGTCAGACAGAGATTGTATGGCATGTACGGGGATCTCAGTCCATGCAGCTTCAACACTATGCCACAGTTCATCGACAGAAGTGGATGGTGAGTGATGGCGTGCCAATCGCTCGGCAACCATTGACCACACGTTCTCAATTGGTGACAGATCAAGAGAACATGCTGGCCAGGGTACCAGTCGAACCTATTCTGTATCAAGGAAGTTCAGAACAGTACGGGCAACATGCGGTCGTGCATTATCCTGTTGAAACAAAGCATTAGGGAGGCCTCGAAGATCTTTCGTTGAAAGGGGTAGTACGGATTGCCCAGGAAGAGACAATATTCGTCTACCTATCAGGAAGTGAGCAGGCGTGAGAATCACTGACTCATTTTCTTCATCTATATAAGTTAGTGGTCTAGAGTTCAAAATGGCTTCAACTTCTGTGACCGTAGTTTCAAGCTCCAAATAATTTAGAGATGTTTTTCCTAAAATTTTCTTGAGGGAGGTCTTCACAGAGCGAACAAGTCTCTCCCAAAATCCTCCCCACCAAGCTGCCTTTTCTACGATGTTTTTCCAAGTTATTCTTCGTTCACTAAAATAATTTCGGCATTCTTCTTTGCTTAAAGTTTCACTTAAAAGATTAAAATCTCTTTTCACTTTAATGAAAGTTTTCGCATTATCTGAATATATTGTTTTACATAGTCCTCGACGGGATATAAATTTTTTAAATGCTCTCAAAAATGACGGTACTGACATATCAGTTGTCAGCTCTAAATGTATAGCACGTGTTACTGCGTAAGTAAATAGCAAAATATATGATTTCTTCGTTTCTGAATTTTCGAATATGTATAGAGGACCTAAATAATCTAATCCAGTTATTTCGAATGGAAATGCTTCCCTAACACGATCTGGGGGTAAACAAGACATCTCTTCGTTAGCAGGCTTCGCTCTGAATTTCCTACATAAATTGTACTTGAATATTAAAGATTTTACTCTTTGCCTACCTTTAGGGATGAAAAACCTTTTTCTCATTTCTGATAGTGTCTCTGATAATCCAGCGTGCCCAGTGTTTCCGTGACATCTGCGAATAATTAATTCAGTGAACCCGTCCTTACCAGGCAGCAACAAAGGATGTTTCTGTTCATAACTCAAGTCTGAAAATTGTAATCGCCCACCTATTCTGATCAGTCCATTATTATCAAGAAATGGTTTGCACAAGGCTATTTTTGAAGAAACTGGTAACTTTTGGTTAGAATTTAAACTTTTTATTTCTGTAGAAAATTCTTTCTCTTGTGTTCTTTTAATCCAGTAAATTTCGGAATCATTCAACTCTTCAGCTGTCAGTGGTCCTTCTTTTTTATTCCCTTTATTTCTCAAGTTAAAAATAAATCTTTTGATCCACGCAGTAACTCTAAGTAATTTTGTAAAATTATTAATTTTACGTATCTCTAATAAGTCCTTAGTATTTGAGTCAATACAAATAGCTTGTAAAATTATGCATTTTTTCTTCTTTTCCTCTTCAGCTATCTTCATTTCTGGGTCTGGATACGCTGTAGGCCAATGGTTACGTTCCTCAGAAAGCCAATAAGGTCCATTGAACCATGCTCGATTTTCTTTCAACCTTAATGAATTTTCACCTCTCGTTAAAACATCAACAGGATTTTCTTCCCCTGGACAGTAGTTCCATGATGAGGGATCAGTGATGCCTTGAATTTCAATTATTCGGTTGCAAACAAATGGTTTCCATCTTTTAGCATCTCCTTTCACCCAATGAAGTACTGTCGTAGAATCAGTCCAATAAAAGCAGTTATTTACTTCCAAATTAATTTTATGCAAGATATATTTCGTTAGCCTACAACCTATTACAGCACCCATTAACTCTAAACGCGGAAGAGTCATCTTTTTCAAGGGAACAACTCTAGATTTTGATGAAACAAATGTAGTTTTTATTTCATGATTCTCAATAAACATAATATAAATGACAGCACCATAAGCTTTAATACTACTATCGCAGAAACAATGCAATTGAATGTCAGATATCCCCTTAATGCTGTTACTTTTAAAGTAATGTCTTTCGATTCGAATTTCATTTAAATTAAATAAATCCTCACACCACATTTTAAATCTTTTTTGAATGTCTGACGGTAATGGTTTATCCCACTCATATCCAGTAATCCAGCATTCCTGCATAAGGATTTTACACGTAACAGTAAATGGATTAATAAATCCTATAGGATCATAGAGTTTACCAATTACTTTTATTATAAATCTCTTTGTAATTTCTTCATCTGGATTCAGTATGTATTCTTAATCTGGATTAAGAATATTATTATTATAGATTAAGAATAGTCAGTATTCTTAATCTGGATTCAGTAACCTCTGGTACTGGAATCTTTAATGTATCTTTTCTACTATCCCAATAATATCCTAAAACCTTGTTACAATCTGCTAATGGCACCAGTTCATCAATGGGTTTTCTTCTTCGTCCCATTTCTGCTGTAAGGAAACACAGTTTGTTTTCCATTTTCTCATGTTAAAACTAGCCTTTTGCAAAACCCTTTTCATGTCTTGTCTAATTTCTATGGCTTCTGTTTCCCTGTCGGCACCACTTATTAAATCATCAACATACATACAATTTTCAATTAAATCACTAACAACTGGATAATTATCTCTGAGACTTTCAGCATGATGCTTAAGTGTAGCTGCTAACAAAAATGGGCTGCAAGTTGCTCCAAAAATAACTCGAGTCATTCTGAGAATTTTATATTCTTTTTCTAATTCCCCGTTTAACCAAAGAAATCTAACTGCATCTCGATCTTCAGGTGAAAGTAAGATCTGCAAAAACGCTTCTTCGATATCCGTTGTAAACGCAATTCTGTGTTGTCGAAAGTTAATTAATATTCCTAATAATTCTGGATTAAGATTTGGTCCAGCATCTAAGCATTCATTTAATGAAAGGGAATTTGTGGCATGAGCGGAGGCATCAAATACCACGTCATCCTATTTGATGTAGCAACTGAACCATTAAACGTCCAGCCGAACATTGTTTGACATGCAACTAAAGTTCCTGACAATCTACGAACTTTACCAGTCACAATTTTCCAGTAGTAATCACTACCTATCAACAAAGAAAGCTGTAAATGCCGTTCATTGAAGCTTTGATCCGCTATTTTTATTCTGTTTTTCTTACACTGTATAATTATATCTCTTGCAGGTGCACTTATATGAGCATTGCTAGTATTCGGTGTTTCTAAAGCTTCGATAATTAAATGTTTTCGCATAAAGGGACACTTTATTTCTACTCTCACTTTATTTCTTTTTTCTATAACTGGTTCAGTAGAACCAAACGTATAAATTTTTAACTCTTCTTGTCCTATTTTTAAATTTAACTCTTTAGAAACCCGCTCAAGGATAAAAGATCGGCAACTATCATTATCTATCAAACATCGAAATTTCTTATTTCTATTATTTCCTACAATATTTACAGTTGCGGTTTGCAAATAAATACTATCGATTTTGTACTCTTCTGAAACAGAAGTGACAGCAGTATCCGATTTCACATCAATTTTATTAATATATTCATGTAATAAACTATTATGTTTCCCCTTACAACTATTACACCGCATTTTCGAAAAACAGTTATACGCAGTGTGGTTTCGTTTAAAACATAAAAAACATTTCCCCTTCTGTTTTAAGGCGTTTTTCCTCTCGAGAATAGACTTAAGACATTCTTTACTACTATGTTTATTTTGGGTGTCACTCTGGCAAAATTCGCGCACACCCCCCTCCTTTTCTGCGATTCCGACATTCAACGCCAGCGCAGTCGCATTTTGTTGTTTGTATTTTTGTGTGGGGTAAAAAAATTATGGCCTTTCGCTGCGAAATACTTCGGGTATCCCTTTGAGTGCGACTGGTCTTTCACTTCATTCGTATCACGAAATAAAATTTTTTCCTTATTTTCGATTTCATTTCTCAAAAATTCTATAAGTTTTAAGCAAGATTAACTCATCATTTTTATTATATCTATTATATTCTAAAACTATATTTTCTGGCAACAATTTTAATAAGATATGAAATAACAGGCTACCATAATTATTTAATTGTATTCCAGCGGCTTCAAGTGAGCGAACTTAAACATAACATGTATCGCATAGCTGGCGCAATTCTTTTAACTGGCCACATGATTTTACAGGACGCATATTTAACAACACATTTATATGAGCTCTAACAATGATATTTTTTTGCCCATATCTTTTCTTTAGTAACTCTACAGCAGTATAAATTATTTTCTGTTAAAGTCAAACCCTGAATCGAAACCAAAGCTTCACCTTTCAAAAACGATTTTAAGTAGCTAAATTTATCTGTATTTGACAAATTCTTATTTTCATGTATCGATCCCTCAAACTGACTCCAAAATTCTTGCCAATTTTCGTATTTACCATGAAATGGTTCTATAGTTAATTTTGGTAGTCTTACATTAATTTCTTTTCGATTTAGTAGAAATTATCTTTTCTCTAATTTCCTGACTCGAAATTATTTCCGATTCTAGCAGATCTAAATCATTGATATAATTTTCAATTTCTATGTCTAATTCATAAATTAGCTCTGACTTTCGCATAATTGTTGTAAAAGTTCATTTAGAGTCTCTTTATCAACAATTTCTAATTAGAGCTGCTCATTAACCTTATTTAATATTCTTGTTAACAAACTTGTTAACAAACCTCTAATTGTTGAGTTTTCTTTTCAATTTATCCAGATTCAAAGCAACCGCTGTTTCGTTCGATTCGACCGACATATTTTAATTCAAATATATTGTGCAAAGAATAATATAATTAAATATATTTTTATGCAAAACAAAAACAATAATGAAATCAAATACTGCTGTATTCTGTTACTTATTTACATTAAATACAAAATAAAATTCATAATCTAAATCCTAAAAGCTGGTTTCTCGCGTTTTTGGCACCATGTTATATTTTTTATCTTCATAATAAATTCAAATTCTAAATAATCTTACCTTGAGCAGGTTTTTTATTTCTTTATTAACATAGGACATACTTAAACAGGACAAGACATAGAAAAAGAACAAAGACATGGAACAAAGAACATCTACATCACTTGGCGCAGAATCTTATTCTCTATTTTTAAACAAAGATATTCGTGCAGTGCGCCCTCTATAGACATATAGTTGCAACAAGCCACGGGCCTTAACACATCGGAAATGTAACGGTTGCTGTTCAAATTGCCGGTAATGCGAACAAGAGGTGATCGAGACGTGTATCCAATGGCACCCCATACCATCACTCCAGCAGATGGGTCAGTATGGCGATGTCCAATGAAAGCTGGCAATGCGCGTTCTCCACGATGCCTCCAAACACGGATGCGGCCAGATGCGGATAAGATGTCTGTCTTCTCTGCTGTTAGTGATGGGGGTCGCTGAGATCCTGCATGACGTTCCGTATGATTGTCCTGAACCCATCGATTCCATATTCTGCTAACAGTCATGGGGTCTCGACCGACGCGAGCAGCAACATTGTGGTACGGTAAGCCGCAATCCAGGTAGGCTATAATCCTTCCTCGATCAAAGTCAGACACGTGCTAATAGGCATTTCTTCTTCTTATACGAGGCATTACAACAACTTTCTTTGCCGAAAACAACGTTGAAACGGAAATTGAGTATGAGAAAACTGCTGTCAAATCTCTGGTCTTATACACATTGTAGATGTCGCTACTGTCGCCTGCTTTGTATGAATGCGCTGAAAATCTAATCATTTGCATATCACAGCAAGTTCTACCTGTCATGCAAATTTCACGTGTGTGGTGTGCCGCTTTCCTGGTGTAGCAATTTTAATGGTCAGTAGTGTACATCTAGATTCAAATTCTTGATCATTTTATTAGTAATTTTGTCTGCTCCAGGACCTTTATTTTATATTTTTTGTATAAATTTCAATGATTTTTTCTAAGTTAGTCAAATTAATTCTTGAGCTTGAATGATTGTTTTTGAATGAATTGATTAACATTGTTTTCTACTATTTGAGTAAAAGGGCGCTCCGTGGCTGAGTGGTCAAAGGCATTACTGCTAATCGCTTGAGAGCGTAGGAGTGTGGGTTCGATTCCCACCGTGGCCCTGCGTGTTTTCTTTGTTATTCTTCTGTAATTGTACATCTGTCATTGTGCTATTTGTCCTAATATCGACGAAGACTTACAAGCGGATCTCAAGAATCAAGCATACAAGTCTGAATATATGTAATAAATAAAAAAATAAATAAAAAATTTGAGTAAAGGATTTTTTAATATCCTCGTTTGGTTGAAACTGATGTTATATAATGTATTGGTGAAAAAATTTCGAGTTTTTCTTTATTTGAATATGCATAACCTTGTTGACCTTGAATTCTATGCTTAGGTATACTTTCGCAAATTTCCAAATGGAATTGTTATATGTTGTTAGATTGTTTATTTTGTGGTTCCAGTTTCCTTTTCTAATTTCTGCTCATAATTTCTTGATGCATTTATTCATGTTATTTAATGTGGTTTATAATATGGATTTAATGTTTTCTGAGATTCGATTTAATCTTTTCCTTATTCGATTTCTTTCTTTTGTAGTATTTCTTACATGTTATGGTAGTTTTAGGAAGTTTTTATGTGAAATTTTATAGAAGTTGCTGCTGTGTCCTTTGCATTAGTAATTTATTTCCTTAAATTTTCTGATTTCTTCTAGTATTTCATTCTGATTAATTTGTAGATTTTCGTTATTGTTTTGTAGGGTGTTTGATTTGAATTTGTTGCTTGATTTTGTAAAATATTACATATGAGTGTCCGCAGTTAGTTGCCGAGATAAACCGATTTTCTGAACTTTTACTGATTCCGAGGCATCCAATAACTGGTTAATGATCAGATGTTGGATCATTAATTGTATTTGCCGAGAGTGGAATATTACAGTTCATATAGAAAATGCCCAAAATATCTACTGCAGGTGTTCTAGTGTTAAAAAACTTTGGTTCTAGTGGTGTTATAATTTTATAGTTTTGATTTTGTGCTACATTTAATAATTTGTTTTTGTTTTTTCGCTCGACGGTCATTTTTTGCACACGCGAGGGCTAATTAGATCGGGACCTACGGTTTAAAAGTGGATTCCGAACCACTACAAACATCCATGCCCAAGAAGGGATTCGAACCCACGAACTGTTGAACCGAAGGCAAGAGCGCTAATCATTCGGCTGCCAGTTCGGCGCTACATTTAATAGAGTGATTCCATTAGGATTTGCATTGTTACAGTCCCAACGAATATTTTTACTGTTTAGATCTCTTCCTATATATTATAGGGGAAAAGTTAGATGAGAAAATTTCGATGATGTCATGTGCATTAATAGGGTGTGTTAATAACTATTTTCTTGAAGGCGGAGCCACATCAGTCTAATTTTATGTTTGTAAGTGTTGTTTTATAATAAATATGAGAAAACGTATTTCTAGATTATTTTGAGTTTTGAACCAGGGCACCAGATAATAGATTGCAAAAATCTTGATCGAAAGCATTCTCATTATTGGTTTCATGATTTGTTTCATTCGTGGTGCCGAAACCCGGTGTTTTGATGTCACCTTTGAAATATATTCACGAACCTTTCTCAAATTCTGAATAACATCAGAATAGTAAATTCCAGCTTTAAAGGTACTGTACATTTATATTATTTGAAATGGAAACTATTGATAAATCAAAATTTAAAAGAAAACTTGCTAGAACAACTTGTACTAAGTTAATAACGAAAATTGATACATTTATGCAAAATCTTGATTTTGAAGTTGAAATGCAGCATAAGCAAATTTCAGAGTATTTATTAGAATTGGAAGAAAAACAACTTGAGCTAAAAAGTTTTAATGAAAAAATTGAACAATTAATCAAAGATGCTGTTTTTGAAACAGAAATCAAAAGTTCCATGGAGTATGATGAAAACATAGGTGACTCTCCAAAATAAAAATTAGAATTATATTAACTAAATTTAAAATTAAGGAATCGGTTTCAAATAATAATGTTAATGATTGAAGTTGTAACGGTAGTAAACATATTCCGATTTCTATTAATTTGCCTAAACTTAGCATTCCAACATTTAATGGTGATTCTACTACATTTTTAAAATTTTTTAATAGTTTTTGTAGTGCTATAGATTCAAATGAATCATTAAATAATATTGATAAATTTATTTATTTAAAATATTTTCTTTCAGGGAAGCTTACAAAAACGGTTGCAGGATTTGCCTTAACGGAAGAAAATTACAAATTGTGTTTAACTTTGTTAAATGACAGATATGGAAAATCGGAACATTTAATTAGTTGTTTTGTAAACAAATTCTCTTAGAAATTGAGCCAGTTAAATCTTGTTCTAACATTCAAGGGCTGAGGCATTTGTATGATGAAAGTGAAATTAGCATAAGAAATTTACTGTCCATGGGTGTGGCATCCGATAATTTCGGCCATTTATTAATTCCGATTTTATTAAAACAATTATCTTATAATCTAGTATTAGAATATAATCGTAAAAGAGATCATGATAAATCAGGCGATATAAACGAATTAATGAAATTCATAAAATTTGAAATTGAATCTCGAGAAGCAGCTAATGCAATTTTAGGAATTTCCTTAAAAACTCATGAAACTTCTAGATTAAAAAACGAAACTCGATATATTAAGATTAAAAATATTCCAACTGCAGGCGCTCTAAATACAGTTATTAAAAATTCTTGTATATTTTGTAACTCAACCTCGCATGCAGGATTAAAATGCAGAAATTTTACAGATGAACAAAAACGTTTTAAATTAAAAAGAGAAAGACGTTGTTATAGATGTTTAAATAAAAACCATTTATTATAAATCAGTGTAAAGTTAAAATTAAACCTTGTGAAATATGTCAAAGTTTTCAACACAATATATTATTTTGCCCAAAGACAAAAATTAAAAATTCAGCTCAAATTCCACCACCTGATAAAACTGAAACTATTGAAATTTCAGATAATCAAGCTGTAATGACTTCTGTTTTCAAACATAATAACTCGTTAAATAGTTATTCTACTTTATAACAAACCGCTCAAGTTCAAATTGAAAGCAGATCTAAAAAATTAATGGCGAGAATACTCTATGATTCTGCTTCTCAAAAATCTTTTATTCGAAGGAATTTAGCTAAAGCATTAAACGTGAAATGTATAAGAAAAGAAAAACTTTTTATTTACACATTTTCAAATCGAAATCCTTCTGAAAAGGAATATGAATGAGTAAATATCACATGTCGTAGTAAGTTTTTCCCACACTCAAGTATAAACATTGAAGCTTTAATTACGGACCAAATATGCGCTACTCAATTGTATTCAGAAATTGATCCCCAATTAATTAAAAGTTTAATTTCGCGCGGATATAAAATGGATGATTTAGGGAATGAAAATAAGCCTATTCAAGTATTGTAATTAGCAGACTTTTTATTTTCTATTTTAAAAGGAGAATTAATAAAAATAGGCAAGCACTTATTCCTTCAGCCAACGATGTTCGGTGAGATTCTTGAGTGGGACAATTGCCAGATGATCGTTTCAAGGGTGCGACTTCCTGTTTGAATGTTTTTTGAACTTCGGTTGCAAATGATTTGACATCTTTATGGAATATTAAGTCTTTTTCAAGTACTCATGAGGGAGGGAATAAGGTGGACTCGGATCATCTTACTGATTTTGAAAATCAGTTGCGGTTGGACTAAGGAAGATATGAAGCTCCTCTCTTGTGGAAGTCGGATACTGATCGTGAAAATTTATGTGATAATCTTGAGGTCGCAGAAAAGAGATTCTGTTTATTGGAAAGGAAATTTAAAGCTGACGAAACTTTTTGAAAGATATAATGCTGTCATGAAGGAGCAGTTACAGTGAGTGTTAAAAGTATTCGTACAGTACGACAATTGATTTAAAAGAGATTCGTTCATAAAAATTATAAACATAAATTACATTTTAATTAATAATAAATACATAATAGAACATATTTTCACTAGTTTCATGTGAAATTTACACAAAAATAATTTTATACATGAATAAATATTTATAAAACTGTAACAATGCAACATCTTGTGGTGTAAAAAGTATTCGTACACTAAAAGAAATGCACATTTTTTTAGTTATATTTTGTGATTGGTTTAGCCATTAAGATGTAGTTAATTGACGTCATCTTGTATAAGCTACTTAAAAAGTTCTTCTGTGGAAATTTTAATGTAGTGAGAAACTAGAAATTCTGTAATGGGTCGTAAAAGTAGAGACAAGTGTTTCCGAAAGAGAACTAGTTTTAAAGCTCCGTAAAAATGGTAAATAACAAGATTTCTGATCTGGTTGGTAGACCCAATTCAACTGTGCAATCAATCATAAAAAAGTTTACTGCCACTCTAACGGTTCAAAACAGTTTTCGTACTGGGCGACCATGTCTATTGACATCATCTGACACACGGTTTCTGGTATATCATTAAAAAAGATCCTAAAAAATAAGGGCTCCTACATTAACATAAGAACTAAAGAACATGGGAACAGCAGTCTCTGTAAGTACTGTTCGAAATGCATGCAGAAATGAAGGTTTCCATGGCCGTGATGCGAGATCAAAATTCTTTGTTAGTGAGAAGAATCGGAAGCTGCTATTGTTTTTCGCCCAGC
This sequence comes from Latrodectus hesperus, assembly GCA_037975125.1. Taxonomy (NCBI): domain Eukaryota; kingdom Metazoa; phylum Arthropoda; class Arachnida; order Araneae; family Theridiidae; genus Latrodectus; species Latrodectus hesperus. The sequence continues at coordinate 6,577,487 of JAJQOW010000018.1, read as the reverse complement.
AATACGTTATGAAAGTCCAAATTTCTGGAAAAAGATTATCTTTACAGACGAAAGTGAATACAACATATTTGAATCGGACGGGAGGCGAATGGTATGGAGAAAGCGCAATACAGAAATGCATCCTAAGAATTTAGTGCAACAGTGAAACATGGGAGTGGAAGTCTACTTGTTTGGGGATGTATGAGTGCTTCTGGGGTGGGCAAATTAGTCTTTATTAAAGGCATTATGAATCATCAACTTTATATTGACATTTTAAACAATAATTTAGTACCTAGTGCAACAAAAATGGGCTTGAATGGTGATCACGTTTTCATGCAGGATAACGACCTCAAGCACACAGCCCTAAACACAAGGCTCTGGATAGTATATAATATCCCAAAGTTCATGAAATTTCCTCCTCAATCGCCGGACCTCAACCCCATCGAGAATTTATGGGACGTTCTTGATAAAAATATTAGATCCAGACACATATTTCTAATAAAAATGATTTGGAATCGGCTCTTAATCAAGAATGGGACGCCATATCTACCTCAATAATAGCAAAATTGGTGGAATCGATGCCAAAGAGACTCAAGGCAGTTATTCGAACTAAAGGATATCCTACAAGGTATTTGCTGTAATATTATGTTTTGGCCAATATAGGCCTGATGTACGAATACTTTTTACACCACAAGATGTTAGATTGCTTCAGTTTTGTAAATATTTATTCATGTATAAAATTATTTTTGTGTAAATTTCATATGAAACTAGTGAAAATATGGCCGAGCTGGCAGTCGAATGTTTTTGCCTTCGGTTCAACAGTTCGTGGGTTCGAATCCCACCTTGGGCATGGATGTTTGTAGTGGTTCGGAATCCACTTCAAACCGTAGGTCCCGGTCTAATTAGCCCTCCTGTGCAAAAAATGACCGTTGAGCGACAAACAAACAAATAGTGGAAATATGTTCTATTATATATTTCTAATCAATTAAAATGGAATTTCTGTTATAATTTTTATGAGCGGATCTCTTTTAAATCAATTGTCGTACTGTACGAATACTTTTAACACTCACTGTAAGTGTAGGAATTATTGAAATGTGTGATTCTGATTGTTTTGTCGGTTATACAATGCAGCATAGGGATGTTTTTAAAGAAACTTCTTCCAGTACGAAAACAAGAATTGTTTACGATGCTAGTAGTAAACGGGGAAATAATTTAAATTTAAATGAATGTCTCTTTTCGGGAGATAATTTAAATCCTAATCTTGTAGATGTTATTTTAAAATTTTGGGTTCATAAAATAGGATTTAACGGGGACATAACTCGGGCATTTTTACAAATACAAGTTTCGGAATATGATAGGAATTATTTATGCTTTATCTATTATAAAAATTGCGATAGAACTCAACCCCCTACAATGTTTCATTTTAATAGACATTGTTTTGGAGTCACCTGTTCTCTTTTTGTTTTAGCAGCAACTATCAAAACGCATATTAAGAATTTCAAAAGTACTTATCCTCTTGCATATGAAATGTTGAATAATAACTTATACGTAGACGATCTGTTTTTTGGAAGTTCTACGGTAGAAGAGGCTTTCAAATTATCTACTAATGCTGTTTCTATTTTGAAAGATGCAAATATGACTATGAGAAAACTTGACACAAATTCGAAAGAACTTAAAATGTCACGGAAAAATTCTAATTCATCGATTGAAATTAATGAAAATCTTGATTCACATTTGAAGGTCTTAGGACTTAAATGGAATAATGAAGATGATGTTTTCGAACTTGATTTAACATCTTTGTTGTCAAATTTAAATGCTAGTAAATGCACTAAAAAGAATGTTCTCTGTACTGCTGCGAAAATATTTGATCCTTCTGGATTTGTTTCTCAAATTTTGATTCGAGTAAAGTGTATTTTACAAGAACTATGGGAATTAGGTATTGACTGGGACAATGAGTTTTATGGTGAATTAAAAGAAAATTGGTTAATTGGTGCAATGAAATGATTGAACTTTAGAATATAAATATTCCTCGATATTATTTTAATGATTTAACATTTGTGGATGAAGAAAGTGTACAACTACACGTATTTTCTGATGCTTCGCTTAAATCTTTTGGAGCTGTAGCATACTTCAGGTACAAAACTTTAGAAAGTACTTTTAACGCGAGTTTTGTTATTTCTAAAGCACGAGTAACACCCCTTAAGAAGTTAACACTGCCTCGACTGGAGTTAATGGGATCTGTCATAGTTGCAAGATTAGTCAAACATCTTAAAGAGCTGGTTAACAATCTCGATAAAACATATTTGTGGAATGATTCTACGATTGTACTCCATTGGATAAAAGGATCTGCGACAAAGTGGAAGCAGTTAATTTGCATATAACCACCTGTGCAGCGCCATCTATAGGCCACTTTCTTTCCTAATTTTTCCCACGCCAAACAAAATCCCCCTGTTTGAAGTACATTCTGGTGAAATTTCACGTCTTTCTGACCAGTAGTTCTTTTTTTACAGCATTTTTAAATTTGCAGTTTAATTATGATCACCCTGTATATATACACAACTATTATATCTGTTCCTCCTTCGATATGATGTGCTCTGTTTGTGCGATAGCGGTGATAATTTGTAATACTTATCAGTAAACTACATCTAGATTTTGTTTATCTAAAAAGTACATATATATGAAATTCTGTAATTTTACTTTTAATTCCATGTGCATTCCAAGTTGCTATCATTATTGGTGAGAATTTTGAAGGGTTTCTATTCATTTTGTGAGTTGTTGATTTTTTTGCTACTTAGCTATAGGTTCATTAAATTGTTTGAGTCGTGGAACTAGACCAAATATACCTGATGTTTGCACATAATTTACTAAAGCCTGCAATTTTTTACCTAGATTTTTGGCTTTCCCTATCGTTTCTTTTGTTTTACTGAATGCTTCATTTTTATTTAATGCATTTGTGCATACGTCGATTGTGGATTAGTACATGGTATTATTTTACTTATAACTGGCTAGGCTAGGATGGCATTGTGGTTAATTTTCGGAAATGTAGTACATACTCTGAAACTTGCTCAGTGTGCTTCTCCGCAATTAGCACATTTGGCTGGTAATTCTATAGGTTTTGTGCACTGTAACTGATGATAATCTCCTGCACACTTGAAATTGTGGTGACATAAGGTTTGAGCATGATATAACCCTTGGCATCTAAAACATCGTGTGATGTCTTTTCTTTCTCTGTATGTTTCTATTTTGACTGCGAGGTTAAATAAATGTGAGATGTTATCGATTTCTTTAGTTTGTTCGTTTTTAGGGAGTGTAACTATATATAAAAGAAGCCCGGTGGCTTAGTGGCAGCGTTTCACGCTCCCATGACACAGGTCCGAGTTTCGATCCTCGGGCTGGGCAAAGTTGACTCAGCCTTTTCATCCCTTCAGTGGGTCGATTAACTGAGTACCAAGCATGCTTGGGAACTAAACACTGGGGGTCTTACATTAGGCTGATGTGGAAAATATCAATCCGCAACAACCCACTTGGTCCTGCCTGAACGCCAGAGGGCGTTCTTTGCAACTTGTATTTCGTATTTGTTATATAGTTTTATAGTCGCTCTTTTGTTTTATTTTGCTTGCTTTGGTAGGAGAACTATGTTACTCATCTCGGGTCGATTTAATCGGCCAAAAGTATTTGTTATTTTTTTCTGTTATTAAATATTAATTACGTTTTCAATTGCGTATTTATTTAGTATACTTCTGCAGTGCCTTCACCGGTTCTATTTAGTTTTTAGTTTGATATATATTTTTTTCATGGTGCATCGGCCAGGAAACGGCACTGCACTTCTTTATTCGTAAATCGTAGGAAGCCTTCATTGCTGTTATAGTTTGATTCGATCAGAATTCTGTTGTGCTTCATTTATAATTCTCCGCCTTTTGTGGGAATATCGTTGCTTCTTCCATCAATTGGATATTTATTACTGGAGAATAATTAGAGTGAGTTGTTTATTCTTGATTTATATATTAGTTAATATGGATACCGAAAAAATTAAGAACAAACGTAAAGCTCTTAAGAGCAGTGCTACTAGATTTGTTAAAAACTTAGATGTCACTTTACTTAATGAAACTAATGTCAATACTTTAGAAATATTAAATAATCAATTAATTGAAAAAATTGATAGTTTTAAAATTGCTGATAATGAGCTTCTTAGTGTTATCGATGCTAAAGATATTGAGAGGGAAATCGAACAATGTGAGATTTTTATGGAAAATTTAATATCTTATAAATGTAGAATCACACAAAGAATAAAAACTCTTACTCCTCCAATTGTGTCGCCTGTTGTTGACGCTACTGATGTGCTTAGTTCAAAGGTAGAACAGTCTAGACAATCAGTTAAATTGCAAAAATTAACTGTTAATAAATTCTATGGTGACCACAGATCTTGGTTAGAATTTATCAGTCAGTTTGAAAATGCAATCGATAAAAATAGTAGTTTATCTAAAATTGAAAAACTAATTTACCTTAAAAGCCTAGTTGGAGGTGCAGCAGCGAAAGCTATTTCCGGTTTCGCATTAACAGAAATAAATTATGATGCAGCTTTAGAACTATTAAAATCTCGATTTGGACAAAAGAATTTACTCATTAATGCGCATTTAGGATCTCTGCTAAGCTTAACTCCCATAAAAAATTCAAGCGATACGAATAGTTTAAGAAAATTGTACGATCGTGCGGAAACAGAAATTAGGAATTTAGAAAGTTTAGGTATAAGCTCGGAATCATATGGTAATCTTTTAACCCCAATAATTTTAAAAGTATTACCCGCTGATTTAACCTTAGAATTTAGTAGAAAAAGTAAAAATGATGATTGGAATTTGGGAGCTCTTCTTCAGTTTTTAGGTGAAGAAATACTAAGTCGCGATAGAGCTCTCTCTTTCTTCCTCCTGCTAAAGAAAAACAAACTTCAACTCCCCCTTTTCAAGAGCGCAGTAGTGGGGCCTTCGGGTCAAAGTTCTCCCACCGCGACGCTTTTCGAAAACCGAAAGGCAATAATTCTTCAGCGGCTGAGCTTTTATTGGGTCACACAACACCTAATAAATGTGTTTTTTGTAAGGAGAATTCGCACGACTCTTTTTTCTGCGATTCAGTCAGCATAGAAATGAAGCGCGATTATTTGAAAAGAAATATGCTTTGTTTCTTTTGTTTTTCAAGTGGGCACCCAATTTCATCTTGTTTAAAACTTAAAAAGGATAAAGGATGTTCATTTTGTGGCTCAAAATTACACCCAAAAACCTTTTGTTACAAATATAATAATTCTAACGAAGCAGTTTTTATCACACAAGAAGAAAATAATGACATCATTACTAACTTGTCTTCTTGTAAAACCGAAACTAAATTGCAAAAAGTTTTATTGCAAACTGCGTCAGTTATTGCTCGTAATGGAGACCATTATAGAAAATGTCGTTTATTGGCCGACACAGCGAACTTTTATTGAAAAAGAGCTTTCGAAATTATTGAAACTTCCAGTGATTCGAAAAGAAAAACTTTCTGTTTATTCCTTCGGGAACCAATCTCCTATTGGAAAAACATTTAATGTAGTTAGATTAAGATTAGAAAATAAGGAAGATCTAAATTCATATTTAGAAATCGAGGCATTGGAAGCGGAAAAAATATCCACTGCTCATATTCCCCCGCCCGACATAAACATCACAATTCATAATAAACATTTAAGAAACTTAAAACTAGCGGATACATCTAATAAAGATGTTGAGATTTCCATTTTAATAGGCGCGGACTATTATTATAATATTATGACGGGTAGAATAAAACGAATTAATCGAAAACTTGTAGCTGCTGAATCTCTCTATGGCTGGTGCTTAATTGGAGTCGCAGAGACTTCTAACAAAAATTTCAGGGATACTTTCACTATGAAAGTAGTAATAGAAGAAGACATTTCGAAACAATTACAGACATTTTATGGCAAATAGAAAATCTAGGAGTCGAACCAACTAACGATAATCTAAATTGTAATGATAAAAAAATTTCATGAGAATTTGAAGAGAATATTCGGTTTCGAGATGGTAGACATGTAGTTAAATTTCCCTGGAAGGATAATTTAAAAGAGTCACTTGATAATAATTATGATGTTGCGTATGGAAGATTTTCAAAATTGTGTTATAGGTTTCAAAATGATATCTCCTTATATAATGAATATAAAAATGTTGTAGATAATTACATAGATCAAAACATTGTAGAACCTGTTCCCGAGTCTTGTGTAGTAGACAGTGTAGAATTTTATTTACCGCATAGGGCAGTTATTCATCATGATAAGGTGTCTAGCAAACTCAGAATTGTTTTTGATGCTTCCTCACATGAAAGAGGCAAGCTTTCATTAAATGACAGTTTGTATGTAGGTCCTAATTTGTATCCTGATTTATTTGAACTTTTATTGTCTTTCGAAAACATCCAATCGCATTTACAGTAGATATTAAACAAGCATTTTTGAATATAGAGATAGATGAATCGGACAAAAATGTAACAAGGTTCTTTTGGACTGACAATCCTTTTTCACTTTCGGAGTCTTTAAAAGTTCTCAGATTTAATAGTTTTATTTGGAATAAACAGCTCACCCTTCTTCATAAGTGCAACAATTAAACATCATTTGAAAAAATATTCAACTCTTTTTCACAAACTCATGATTTTTTGAACAACTGTTATGTTGATGATATCATAGGAGGACAAAATACTGTTGCATCTGCCTACACAACTGCTGTTGAATGTGCCCAGATTTTTAGCGAAGCGAATATGCCTTTACATAAATGGGCTACAAATTCTGTGGAGTTACGTGAACTTTGGATGAAAAACGGTTTCTCTACTGAAACAATATCAAGCCCAATCGGTCAAAATATGATAAATTATAAAGTGCTTGGCATTTCCTGGGATACTGATAGAGATTTGTTTTATTTTGATATAGAAAATCTATTATCCTTCGTATCGAAAGGCAGACAACTCGTCAAAAGTGTTTTCAATAAATGCTTAGTTTGTAGGAAATACAATGTTAAACCAGCTAACCAAATAACAGCGCAACTTCCAAAAGAAAGAATTTTAGAAAATCCTCCCTTTGAAATTTGTGGTCTTGAATTTGCAGGACCAATATTTTACAAATGTGATAAAGAGGTCAGAAAAGTTTAGTTTGCAATTTTTACCTGTTCTGTACATAGAGGAATACACTTAGAATTAGTCTCATCGATGTCTACAAAACATTTCTTACTCGCTTTTCGGAGATTCATTTCCAGGCGAGGCAGTTGCAGCGTTGTTTATTCAGATAATGCTAAAACGTTTAAAGCTGCAAACCGGGACTTCATGGACTTTTTCAATATTTTACAGCATTCGGAATTTAAAGATTTCATTTCATCTCGTGGGATTAGATGGAAATACATCGTTGAAAGAGCTCCCTGGTGGGACGGATTTTATGAACGGCTCGTGAAATCAGTAAAAGATCCACTCAGAAAAATTCTTGGGAAAGCTCTCCTAACGTTCGAAGAACTAGCAACGATTATAACTGAAATCGAATATGTTATCAACTCGAGACCTTTATCTTATGTGACAGATAAATTTTCTGAGCCCGATCCTTTAACACCTCTTGATTTCTTGCAATATGGAAGAAAAAATCATGATTATCCTCTTCACTTCGCTGAATTAGCAAATAGTCTGTCAAATAGAGAATCTTTGATCAAGAGAAAACAATATCAAACTGTTCTTTTGAAACATTTTTGGATCAAATGGAAAGAACAATACCTTCTCGATTTGAAAACTGTACATCGTTATAAGTCACCAAATGTTCGCCCAGAAGTGAAGATTAATGATGTTGTGCTCGTCGAAGGATCCTCTAAATCCAAACTGCTATGGGACTTAGGAATAGTTCAAGAAACTTTTCAAGGTAGAGATGGACACGTTAGAGCCTGTATTGTTAAAACCAAAAAGGAACTTTTCAGAAAACCAGTACAATTGATATACCCTATCGAACTGAAGGAGTGAACTGGTTTTTGTTTATCCTTTATTGATATTTTTGAAACATTTATTGAAAATACCTTTATTTGTAACCTGAATTCTGTATAAGTTTGATTGTAATTTAATTGATTCATATGTTTGATTGTAATTTTGTATATTTTTATACTTCTAATGTTCAAATTTTAAGTTTTAAAATGTTGATATAATTTAGTGATTTGTGAAATTTTCAATTTTTTCCTATTTATAATTACAGTAATTTGTTCAAAAATTTACTAATTTGTTCGCCAACATTGAATAATTTTAATCCTCATAAGAGCTGTTTTATATAAATATTTGTTTAAATGTAGTTAAGCAAACTGGAATAATCTTGTGTATAAGTTTGTAATCTTTGAGTATTAACCATTTAATATTAGTTTATTTTTGTCAATTTGTAACTAAAGTTTTCTTGTATTTGTTTTATTGCAATAATTCTATAGATACTATTGATGAACTCTTTGGAGAGTTCATGGTGGGGAGCTGTGGAAAATATCAATCCGCAGCAACCCACTTGGTCCTGCCTGAACGCCAGAGGGCGTTCTTTGCAACTTGTATTTGTTATATAGTTTTTAGTCGCACTTTTGTTTTTGCTTGCTTTTGTAGAAGAACTATGTTTCTCAGCTCGGGTCGATTTAATCGGCCAAAAGTATTTATTTTTTTTCTGTTATTAAATATTAATTACGTTTTCAATTGCGTATTTATTTAGTATACTTCTGCAGTGCCTTCACCGGTTCTATTTAGTTTTTAGTTTGATATATATATTTTTTTTCAGGAACTAAACACTGGGGGTCTTACGTTAGGCTGACCACCTAACTGGGACATATGCTTCGCACCTCAGGGCCCTCGGTCATGAAAACTGTTATGGGCACTGTAGGCCTTGGCCCACATGGGTTGTCGTGCCATGGAGTTTTAGTTTAGTTTAGTTTAGTTTTAAGTTAATTTTTTATTTCCTTTTACTTTCTTCGTCATTTGTGTTATATTAAGAATTTGAAAACCTAATATCAGTTTCTGAGTAATTTCTTCAGGAGTATATATAGGAGGCAGATTTCTTATGACAATTTTTAAGTTCTTATCCTCTGGGAGTATGAAAGTGTGATGGGATGTTTTATTTTAATCCAAATTGTACTTATTTGTGTCTATGTATTTCTGAATTTTCCACTTCAAGCGTTACTATTTCATTTTCTGTCATTTTACCCTTATAACCTATTATATTTTTTGCTTTAAATATTTCCTGTTCATTTTCCCAATTTATATTTTTGTCTTTTATAACTATGGGTGGGACTTTACAATTTTTCTTAGCCTGTTGGAAGTTTTGTTGTTCATTATTTTTATCTATTTCTTTGTTTTTATTTAACTTTTTGTTTGCTTTGTTGTCGTTATTGTCTATTTTTCGCTTATTAGACACTAATTTTTGTTTTTTAGGTAGACTAACAGGTAGTGCTGGGAAGTCTTTATCCTCACTGACGACGTCGACATCCTCGTCGTCACTTAATGCTTCTAGTTGATTTTTAGTTGGAATTTTAATTCTGAACGATGGTGGGTTTTTTTAACTTATTTAGATGATTATCTTTAAATTGATTTTCATCATTGTTTTTATGGTAATTTGCTAATATGTCAGTCAGCTCAAGACTGTGTATCCTGAGAAGTTCTATATCATTTTTAGTCATGTCTGCATTTTGCTAATTTTCTGAATATATTCTGCAGAGAGCCTAATCTTGTCACTCGTTTCCTTTATTCCTATTCCAAAGTCCTCTATCATGCATCTAACCGTGTTGGGGCCAGGTGTGCAGTCCCCCATACCTTTGCCAGCCTACACAAACAACCCTGATGCTTCTGAGCGATCCGTTACTGCCATATATAAGTGTCATATGCCTGTCATCACGTGGGTAAAAGTTTACTTACGGGTGCCCCTTGAATTTTTGGATGCCAAGATATTCGCCAAATTGTGAATAACACAATGGCACTAATCCAATTAAAGCGCTGAAAATACCTAGGTTACCAAAAATTAAAGTGTATACCCAGTATTTATCGACAAATTTTTTGCCAAATCAAGGGGTATCTACAACGAAACCAGCACGTGTAACACTCGTAGAGCAACAAAATGATTGCGATCGGTCCCATCGAATCGCGGTATTTCCCGCATTCATCAATAACAGATCGGTAACAAAATTGGGCTTTGTTTCATCCAACACGATGACTGATTTCTATCAAAGGAGAATCCTCAATCCCTATCAGCTATTTGGTTGAACTCAGAAACTTGTTCGAAAAACACTCGATGTGTCGTCTTCTACAAAACACAATTAAATAGCTTACCTATAAAAAAAAGCAGCTTTATAAACTGACAATCTCTTTTATTTAGCACTTCCAGGTGGCAACAAGAATTAGAATTTATTTGATTACCAGGTATTACTGTAATTAATGGTCATGGGAGCAAACTCATAGTATTTACTCAAAATTTTATATGTATATATTGATGATAACTGCATTTGTAAATAATGTAAACGTGATCAAAGCTAACTTTAACGCACTATAAATTTCTTATGAATTATCGAGCATAACAAGTGTTTCAGAAATCTGCTCCCTTATCCTCCTGAAAAAAATGAGATTTCCTCTTTTTAAAATCATTATCTATGCATAACCGATGAAGATAAGAGTAGAATATGGCATCTGTTCCCCCTACCTTCTTACATACTCGTAATGTTATTCTTTATACTTTCTGTTCGATTTTCGGAAAACAACCGTTTTCACCCTTTGCAGCGAACGTGTTTTCGATTTTTTCAATGCACCGTCGATTGAAAATGCATTAGAAGGCGGATGTGGAAGATATCTTTGTTTAATATTCAATAACTTGGTAACTAAATGTAATTTCAAAACACCTTATAATTTCTTTTAGCTGATCTTCACCCGAGACTCATTTCGGGGTGCAAAACGCAGTTTTGAACAAAGATAAATGAAAGGTAAATATTTTTAAAACTTGTGTAAATATCGTTACTTTCAAAAAATGAAAGTTGTTAGTCAAGAGTAATATACATGTGAGTGTGTTGGCAAGACAAGATTAAGCAATGATATTCAATGCGTGATGATATATTTAGTACATTTATTCGATTTTTAAGACAACTTGCTTTAAAATTAGAGTTAATCATGTCCATAAGCACTTCACATTTTTTGGTACTTGAAGCTAATGTAATGTGATGAATACTACTTAAAAGAAAGTTAAAATTTCAAAACATACACAACACTATTTATTCTAAAAATACAAAAAGAAAAAAAAATACAAACATCTTCAGGAAAAAAAGAAAATAAAATAAAAACATTTTACTACAGTTCATCGTTTCACACAAAAATATTAAGTTCGTTCGTATAATTGCTTTGAGATCGAGTGTACGATCTACCAGAGAAATATCTAGTTCACACTATATTACTAGCGCTTGTAAAAACACGTCATTTTACCAGCAAGAGGAAAATAAAAGAATTAAAATATTTGTTTCTGATGCAAGAAAAATTTTAATGAATTAGTAAGAGAATAATTAAGCAACAGAAGTTTTTGAGGCATCTTTTTTTAATATAGTTATAAGTAATTACAGGAAAAATATCGCAATTTTATTATCTCTCTATTTGAATGGAGTTTTATTACAAGTAAAAAATATTATTTGGTTATTAATTTATCAAAAACGGTAGCAGAATAACAAATAGGTTATTAAAATCTAAGCGACATAATTACATAAATTTTAAATATTTTTTTCATACAATAAATTATTCAAATAAATAATTCGACAAGTTAAAGGGAATCAAACATCAACGAAATAATGTTTAAAATGGCCACCAGATGGTGCCACAAATGACCGACTGCTCTAAGTTATGGTTTCAAATAATAAAAAATAAAAAAATTAAAAAAAAAAACGCGTTTTTTACTTTATATTTCTTATGCGTTTTTATTTCTCTGCAGATTTAAATATATATTTTTTTCCAGAATTTTGTCAGCTAAACGGTTATTTTTTGGATTAAATTCTAACTTTTTTGGATTAAATTCTAACTATTACTAATTTTTGGAAAAATTAGTAAACCTTCAAAAGTCAATAAGCTTAGGGAAATTATGTATAATCAAAAATAATAATTGAAATGGCCAAAAGATGGTGAAAGAATTTAATTACTTCTTTATAATATTAAAGTTTTAAAAAATCACAGGGCTATTTTTTTAAACCTTTCTTAATCCCAATTATCTCTGAGGAAGTATTTTTAATTACTTTTTTTAAAAATATTTTTGACCATTAGGAGAAAAATTTCTTGGACTAAATCCCATTAGAGAAACACTTCATAAAATTTACATTTATATTGATATATATTTCATAAAAAACCTATCAATTTATGAAATCTATTAGGAATAGTGAAAATAGTTAATAATTCAATATGATTAGGGCGATTATGCATCACCAAAAATAATAATTGAAATGGCCACTAGATGGCAACAGAAATTACTAATTGTTTCAAAAGCGATGACCAGCACGGTGTTTAGTTTTGAAAAATCACATGGCTATTTTTTTAACATTCCTTATACACAATTAACTCTGAGAAAGTATTTTTTTAATCTTTTTTAAAAACAACTTTGACCATTTAGAGAAAAAATTTTTATAAATCGAATTGCATTAATAAAACTTCATAAATTTAACATTCATATTGATATATATTTGATAAAGTACTTATCAATTTATGAAATATACCAGGAACGAGATATTTTGTCACAACAGTGAGAAGAAAGATTATGCTTTTCTATCAAGCGCTGCAAATATAGTACTTAAATAGAGAATGGTGTTCAAGTAGATTTATTTGACTTTTATATCACAGTGTTCAAGTTGCTGTACTGATGTCCGTGCTGTGGTCATCGCTTTTGGGGTACCCTGCTGATGTGGCAGACGCAGCAGGACGGGATGAAGAAGTTCTCTACCGACGTCCCCTGTCCGTCGGCATCCAAGGCGAGGAGTTTTTTCTTGATGAACTTCTGCTTGCACGTGTTGATGTAACCGAAAGGCAGAGATATTTCTCTCGTGCAGGGCTGTCCAGGAGACCTGAAATAAAAAGAAAAAAGACATAAAACTCTACACAAATTAAAATAGTTCAAGAGTCAGAAACAACCCAAGCAATTTCATTAAATTTCACAATTTGTTCTTGTTCATCCCTGGTGTAATTGGAGCAATGTTGACGAATCTGCAAGTTACAAAAGGTGAGGCAAGCTAACTTCCTTATTTCGAATTGTAATAACACGAAAAGTAGTAAAGATTAAGAGGTTGGCGTGATTTCGTATCACAAAGATGAGCGAATAAAAATGTGTGACAATATGGTTTAATCGCCATCAGGCATTGGAGCAATGAACACTGTACATTTGTCGTTGAAGACCAATTTTTCCAGGTGCCTCATTTCAATCAGAAACGATTTGGAGTGACCAACACATTCTCCCGATTGGGTCCTATATAATTTCTTTTGTGGGGCGTATTTAAAATCACGGGCTTATACTGACCACTCATAAACTTTGAGAGATCCGAAAAGAACATTCGAAGAGAACCGGTGAACATACTTGATAATGTGCCGACCAACTTGTCTAGTGGTCAGCGTGCCTGACTGCGGATAAGGAGGTCCTGGGTTCGAATCCCGGTTCTGGCATGGATGTACTTTCTCTCTACCTATCCTGTCTTTGTCCTTTCCTTGTATGAATGAGGTGTGAATGGTTGCCCACCCTATAAACGGGTACCTATGGTATGTGTGTAGAGCAAAGTCGTACTTTCACCTTCATGGTGCTCTGATTAAAACGAAAGACGCTCCCAATTGACTTAAATTCGCATAGCCAAGGCATAGCGAGCGTGGCTTGTCCAAGTGTCATTAGTAACAACAACAACTTGCCAAAGTATTGGAGAGAGTGATGAGAACAGCAGGATTCGGTTCACCCAGAGTATCGCCAATGGCGGGCGTCACTTGACCAATTTGATATTCAAAACTACGTAAATATATAACTTTTATGTTAAATATGTAACTTTTGTATGCAAAAATTAAAAGAAAACTATATCTTTAATATTTGTATCATCGCAATGCAAAAAAAAATAAGTTACCTTGTCGCACCCTGTATGTGGCAAATATGAATCTATTAAGGATTAACCATTTTAAAGTCTATACTTAGATTTTACTACTGCAAATTATATGGTTACATTTTGCAAACGAGATCTAACTATACCAGGACCTAAATAGATTCCAGTACTTCTGAACTGAAGACCAGAAGGCATTTCGTCTCTTAACAGGCGACCTACCTTTGTCATTATCAATGTGTGGAAAAACAGATTTTGTTTGTTATTCGAGAAAAATTGGACTTCTTTCTCCAATTTTAAATGGATTTCGAATCATTATAAAAACTTATTGAGGAATCGAACAAACGAATAGTTGAACAAAAGATCAGAAGCACTCAGCTTATAGTTTGATATAAAATAATTAAAATATTCGTGAATTGTGTACAAAAATGATTACAATATAATTAATCAGTATAATGAAATATATGATCATAAAAAAATATTTAATTTAAATGAAAATATTCTTAGAGGAAATTCTAATTCTTAGGGTTGTTTATTTTTTGATTCTTGATTAATTTTTGTATGAGACATATTGGTACATCTATAAAATCTTATCGATCTAGAATAATAATAAAGTAAATGTATTAAACCACACTATTTTTGTCGAGAATAGGGAAATATAGAACAAATAAGTAGTTGTTACTTTTTAATAAACATGCATCCCTCCAGAAAAGAATTTGAAAATTCTTTTCGGCCGAGTTTTTTTCCTATTTTTCTCGTTTGACTTCATTCATATTTATTGTAGAAGATAACAGTTTACAGTTATCAATTGGGGGTATAATATCAATCATCTTGAAATTTCATTTAAATAACTGTTTTTGTTGTTAGAATAATAAATTAAAAATACCAAGTATGTTGAGATATTTTACAAATAAACTGCGTCACAATTTTTTTAATTTTATGTTTTACTTTGGGTTCTAATTTTTTTTAAATATGCACAGAGAAACAACATGAAGTAGTTTTGTGTTAATTTAGTGATATCTGCGTTAATTTTTCTATTAAACGAGATTTTACACTAGTACAAGATTTTACAAGTTTATTAAGTATTTTATTCAAAATTTTTAAACATACAACCAGATTAAGTGAAAAAACTCTCTATATATACTTAAAAATACTAGTTTATGTAAAGTTTATTTACCAGATAGCTAAAATTATATGTAATTGTACATTTTTTCACCGGGCTTTGAAAAGAGTTATGTAAAAAAAAAGGAAAAATAATTGGTGTTATTTCGTTTGAGCCATTTCAATTTTCGTTATCCATGGAAACTTCCTACTAGAACTGTCCACGTGCGGAAAGAAAAACATCAATGCCTAAAAGTATCCCAATAAGTGAAAGTCATAATGAACGCATGCAGTTCATAACCTTGAACTTGACCTTCAAACCATACCCCGATGAATGATTGGTCCATTTATTCTTTTCTGAAGACAGTGCAAATGTCAGTTGCGTGTTGCCGCATACAATTACTGACAGAGTACGCTATTTAGAAAGAGCTACCAAAAAACTTCTACTTTTCATTTGCATGCGTTTATTGAAATAATATATGCGCAATAAAATTAAAAGAATATCGAGTTCTCTAAATATTTTATGCTCTCTTTTAAACTTATAAAATAAAAATAACATTCACTTGAATATCTTTACACGCATTTACTTCAAAATTTTTATCACAGCTAGTTAAAAAACAAAATTTAATGAATTTGCAATTTGCTTTTTTATTATGCCAGTAACTGCTCATTAACAGTCTATATTATGCAGTTTAGAAATTTCTTATGTCTCAGAGCAGAAAACGTCACGTTTGAATCCCTTAGAAACTGATAACTGCGCCAAATAGATACGAAGTAAAAAGATTATTATACTAATTTATTTTGTCAAACAATTTTAAAATCTGTATTTATATCAAATCTACTGATTTATGTTTTTATATTCGCATATTATTTTATAGATTATAACTTAGTATAATTACTAATTATACTTGTATAATAAAAAACATAATAGAGGCAAGATAAAATACTTGCCTCTGTTATGTTTTTTATTGCCTTAATTGCGAATGAAATTCTTAATATAATAATATCTCAATTATTTGCACATTCAGTTAGAAAAAAAGAATCTATAACAATTCTTTAAATTTCTATCAATAATACAAAAAAACCATTCATTTCTATAGTTTCATGAATTTAAAATATGTTTTTAATAGATTTAAAGCAGATTCTTCTAAACCGTAATTTGGGAAAAGGACTGTTCACAGTATTTATGGCGAGATAATGAAATTTTTGTCAAGTTTTAACATTTATGCAGATTACCATTTCAGATTTATGAGCTTAATACAACTTTTCAAGGACTCCAAATTTAAAATTGACAAAATTAATGAATTCAGTGGAAGTTTTGACTTTGAAATTGAAAAGTGTCATCCAAATTAATACTTAAAATTATAATTCTGATTTATATGCTAAAACGGCTATCTATGGTGTCCAAAACTATTAAAGGATATCAAATAATAATACATTGAGTCTAGGTTAGTTTACTAAGTTTGTTTTAAATGATACAGAGGGTCTTATACAACACATTCTTTATCAATCATTTCAATATTTTATATCACTCCACAAATATCAAATTATTAATAAAGTACTGCCCCCAGAAACAATTTTTGATATGCAAATGTATGAGAACATATATTTTATACCGATAACACAAAACTTTTTAACTTTAAATCCTTTAATTATAAAGAAATTTCTAAGAAAAAAGTACTTTTTATCCAAAAAAAAAATATTTGCAAACAATATAAAAATTTAAACTACAAATAATATTGGTTGCAAGCAAATTTAATTAAACATTTGAAAAGTCACAAAAAATATTATTCTTGAAAAAATACTATAAATTTTTCAAATATATATTTCTTTGGAGCAACAAAAAATCTGAGGTATGTATGTATGTAAAAAAATAATTTAAATGTTTAAAATCTTATCTTTACAGTTAAAGATATAAGGTAGTTTCTTTGATCTTTTTTTGTATAGTGTGAAAGTCCGAAGATTCTTGAGACGACATCCGGTCATTACTTCCTCTACCCCACCACCCTTTACGACCGGGGAGGAGAAGGGTGACACACAGGCAAAGAAGTTTTTTTCTTCTTTAGTTTATAAAAAACTAATAGTTTGGAGTGGATTTCTGGCAGGGGTGCAGGGGAGAGAAGACCTCGCCTTGTAACAAAAATGGCTGTTATTTTAGGCTCCCGAAGCCTACTTAGATATGGCATTATTATGCTTGTTGAGACGCCTGTCTCTTTTTGTCTAACTAACCAATTAGTTCGGCTTCTCAAGCCGTTTTATTAATATGTGCTTATATTATTAGAGACATCAGTCTCGAAACTAATGGTTAATTAATTGTTTGGGCTTCTTAAGCCAGATTTGTATGTAATTATTCAAAGTGTTTGAGACGCCAAACTCTTATGAATATATTTATCGGCTTCACAAGCCATATTTGATTTCTAATGTATTTTGTTATGTGATGCTTTGAAAATAAATTAAAAATTAGCATCTGACATAGTGTTATCGCATTCTTTCCTCCAAGACCTACGCACTAGAAATTCTTTCATAACGGATTACCATTTCCGATTTAGAAGGAGGGAGAACGTTACTTATAGGTTCTGTCATAAGAAACTATATATATATATATATATATATATATATATATATATATATATATATATATATATATATATATAAATTTCGTGTCACGATGTATGTTCCCGATAAACTCCGAAACTACTGAACGCATTTTGTTAAAATTTTGCAACCATTTATAATATAGTCCAACTTAAAAGATAGAATAGTTTTTATCTCTTAATTATTATTCTCAATATTTATTATACGACATTAATGTTTATTTATTGTTTAGTTCTGTAAGTTCCTAGTAGATGGCGGTTTAGCATCTAAGTTGCACAGGTATTCGGCAGATGGCGACGTGTTTATTTTTCTAGATTATACATCTTCGAGAAAATTAACGTGCGCGCGCAATCGCGTGGTTAAATATAGAATTTACACATATTTTCATGATACATATATTTTCATGATGTATAATCATACTATAACAATTTTTTGTGAATCACTTTCATAATTATACTTTGAATTGTGTTATTATTGTGCGTGTTCAGTTTGAATATTTTTAATATTATAAATTGTAAAATAAAATTTTATTTATTGCTGTTTTTCTCTACTAATTTTCATACCACCTCCAAAACATGTAAGTATTTCTTGACAGCCTTTTATTTTTATTTTATAATTTGATAATTATTAATTTATTCAAAAGAACATTTTGATCTAATTTATTTATTCAAATGATAAATTCTTTTAATTTTTTTATTTCAGTATAATACCGCGGAAAAATTTTTTAGTTTTAATAATTAAAAATTGAAAAAATAATAGTTCGATGTCAATGTTATCTACCTCATTTATAACAATTTATTTTTAGATGTTTTTAATTTATATAGTATATTTTATAAGTAAGTCACTGATTACTAACTATAATTTAATATAAGATGAATAAAATGTAAATTCAGAAAGTATATGTTGATTTGTGCTTAATTTCAAAAATTCGATACTTTACCTATTACTTTTAAATTTTTGCGAAACGTTTTATTTTTAATCTCATATGAATGAACCTATTTTAAATTTTTTTAGAAAATATTAATTTGATTGTACCCAAGAATTAGTAAAAATTGATTCAATGTATTATAAAAACTCTACCACTGCAACGCGTGTCTGGGTCAGCTTGTATATATATATATATATACATATATATATATATATATATATATATATTCAGCAAATTTTAATTCCATTTACATATATATATATTTTTTTTTCAACAGATAGTAAGGCATCACTAGATTGGTGGATTACCCTCATATTTGGAAGGCAGCAAGTTTGATATCTAAGCTTGACGTAGATCATCAGGCTGAGAGGGGTTATGAACATTAAGCATTTAGAAAACTTGGTAAATTTAAACATATGTACTCAAATTGGTTTGTTTGACATAGGTTTCCGGCTACCTACTTCTACCCATTGAAAAGCAGTTAATCATAGCCAATGTACTCGTAGCTCTGAGCCACGGTTAAGTGACGAGGTGGACACCGGAACTGGCATTTTCCCCTCCACACCAGTGGAAGAACATTGCAACCACGTCGTATTTTATATGAAACAGTCGCTATTAGTAAATAGAATGGATCTTTGATTGTGTCATGTATAGAACTCATCACCTCTTGGTCACGGGAATGGCACCATTCCCAAGCAAGACACAGCGGCCTGGTACTTTCTGATAGTTGAGAGGAAAGAGGTCAGCGCAGGTGGTGATTTAGTTTCTTAGGCAAAATTACGAGACTGCAGAAAAATGGGAGGGGAGTCGCTGTATCGTAATAACCTAATCCAACCTAACGAATATGTCTGCGTAATTATGGAAAAATGTGTTGCAAGAAATACAATGATAGCATAGAAGAGATGAATCACACTTAAAAACGTTCTCAACCATCCCTTAAACTGTACACGTGACACTCCCGCGACATGTCAAAATAAGCAACCAATGACCTTGTAACAAAGAAAAGTGTCAACATTCTTCAGTTATGACACAGAAGTTCAAGTACAAAACCACTTATTACTATTTCATTAACTGTCTGGCATGATTCTTAGTTTCCTCGTAAATGGCTAATTAAGTTTTTATCCATTGTACATTCAACTATACAAATCTCTCTTCGAATTAATTAAAATATTTGCTGCTCTGTATAAAGTATATTCATAATAATACAAAAAATTTTTTTAAAAAGAAATATACACTGACAAATGCAGTTGCATAAGATATTCCTGCGAATTTCTAAGCAAAAGCTAGAAAAAATGGAAAGTATTTTGTGCAAGGACCAGAATTGTTATATATTTGTACACATATTTATTATGATAGGTTTATATAATTTACAGCAAATTTTATTGTATTGTTTGTTAGAGATTACAATTTTATTTTTTTTTCCAAAATTATTTGTTTATTGTTCTTAGATATTATAACATGTAAAAAAATATTTCGTTTTACATTAATGTTATTAAAATTCCATTTTTAAATTTTCTATTGTATGGACTTATTGTGGTTTAATGCTAATTATAAGCAATATGGAGTGAGAAGTGGCAAATTCGAATCTTTGAACAACAAGAGCAACCTGTTATATTTCAACTTTATGCATATCATCTATCTCAGTAGGATTTTCCTGGTTTTCTTTTTGCAATGAAAGAATATGGCCATCTCTCAGTGAAAAATCATTCAGGAAAGCAAAGCACAGTAAATATTATAAAAAAACATCGCTTTTTGATGTTATGCAATATAATATACGATATCAAAACGCTCTATTTTATTTTGCTTCAAATTTATTTAGAATAATGACCCTTCGAAAAGAGTGGATACTGTTTATTTATTTTGTAATGTGTGAATACAATGTGCAGGAAAAACGTAATGTGTGAAAGTTATCAATCAACAGCGCACTGTACGATTAATTTATATAGAGGGAATCATTCATCACGCGTAAGATACTCTCGTTTACGCCAGCGTAGAGCATAGGTTCCAAAAGTGGTCCGGGTGGACCCCCAGGGGTCCATAGGAGACTATACGGGGGTCCACGTAGAGGTGAATAGAAAACAGGGGTTCACAAGTTGTAAGTGAAAAATAATCTGGTTTTTATAATAAAGAACAAAAATTTTGGCTTGGATTTACTTATCAACGTAGGCAGGTAGCAACATTCACTAGGTAGGTACTCAAAAATATTCGAGACTCAATTCAAACACAGAATTGAATAGAACAATAGATAATAGTACAAGAGTTTACACCACATGTCGAGAATTGCAAAGTGCCGCCCGTGCGCCATCTCTTTAAAAGTATGACTATCTTTTATTGTTGATTTACATTGCAGAGTTCATTGTTGATTTTTGTCAATTGTTGATTGTTTGTAATAATGTTAATAATTTTGCATAACCACAAGAATTATTTTAATAAATAGGACACAAGAAAATGTGCTACTTTTTTTTCTTAACACCCCCAATTTAGGGTGATATTTTTTAGGAGTTTTGGGAATATAGTAGAGAGAAATGCAGCAGCAGGGGGTCTACCGAAAATAGTAAAATTTTGAAAGTGGTCCACGAGAAAAAAAAGTTTGGAAACCCATGTCGTAGAGTCTACTACACTCGAACACTCTGCTTTTAATTAATCAAAAATGTGCGTTTGTTTTCGAACGTTTTACAAAAGTTTTGTATATTTACCAAATGACAGGCCGAATACATGCTTCAGAGATAACGAACTTATGTTTATTTTAATTGTATAATAATTGATTAATTGTTCTTATATTTTCAGTGTTTCTTAAATGATGTACTACTAAAAAATTTAATTAATATAATAACTATTCCATTCAAAATTAAATCTATCAATAAATTCATAATAGATGTTAATGAACAAATATTTTGTTAAAATTGATGTATCTTATTAAATAATAAGATAGATCAATTACATACAGTGTGTGTGCAATATGTATTGAACCTGTTATTATTCCCATGCAAGAGTCGATGTCCTACTTCACAACGCTCTGTTTAGAATATTTTTAATTTAAAATAAGTTTTTTTCCGTATAACAGTGGAAGTTATATAGAACTTTTTCGGAAAAAATTCATCTATATTTGTAATAAATCAAGAATTATATATATATCAATAAATAGCTATATAATTTTTAGATGGATTTTACCGCAAAAATATATTGATGTAGTCCTTAAATGATTTTGTATTTTTTGCTAATAAAATAAGAATATTTAGCATATTATGTCTTATGGTAATTTTATCCTTATTAAAACAAATTTCCTAAATCATATTTTACAATAAAAGAGTTAAAACGGTAAATTCTGTAAAACCGCATTCAATTTTTAAAAACAAGGAAACAAAGTTCTTCAATAATTATTTCTCATTTTTATTGTAACGCTTTCCAAATGTATTCACAATAGATAAAATCTGGAGTTACTACTGTTTTTTTTTTCTCTTTTTTTACCGAAAGCAACAGAGAAGTTAAAGGTTTCGCAGAGGTCGGTATCAACCAAACTTTGACCCTGTTTTAAATAAAACGCTTAGGAAAAGGCGGTAGCACAATTTGAGACACGATACTTACCGTTCACCAAGGTTAGTTCAGAATCACGATTAGAGGCTGAATAGTTTATGATTTCCGTAATTAGCTTATTCGGAATATCAGATAATTATCGTCTGCTAGAATTGCCTCCATTGCCAGATTTCCAATACTGCATTATTTATTTTTTTTAAATTCCTTCTGGAAGGCTGTGTTCATTTTGAAGTAATGGACTGATCACCTTCAAGGTTATAATTGCTGTTCCCGCTTTAGAAGACAATGGAATAAAATTGAAATCAGAACCTAGATAATTTAATTAATTTTCATGATGATGGAAAGAAAACGCGATCCGCACCCGTGATTAGAACATGATCAACGCTCTACGTGGTACTGCTTTTGCTCTTTGTGCCAGATTTCTGGTGAACAATTTATCTTGTTACAGAGTAGTACTTTTGCAATTTTATATCTTTAAATGTATTTCTCGCATGTCTAACAAGATTGGGAAAATCTATTTAATGTAGTTTATCAAAGCTTATAAACTATGAAATGAAAAATCAAACAATAAATCAAATAAGAAGAAATTAAAAATCTAGCAAAATAAATAAAAATGAAAATCAGTTTTAAAAATAATCTGGGGTAGCATAGTTAAAAATAATTTAAGATAAGTAAATGTGTGTGGACTTTTTTTAGATAATATTTCATTAAAGTAGTTTTACTTAACTCATAAATTCGTGACTGGCCTGTAAGCAATAATAAATTCCAAAACAAAAAAAAACAAAACAAAAAAATTGCCATTTTAAATAAATTTTATTCAGACGACGTTAAAAACTTTTATCTTATTTTAACTTTTATTTTCTTTAGACCAATTTTTTTAAAATAAAATATTCTATGCAGACCGATTAGTAAATTTGTTTTTGACAAATTAGAGCTTTTTTTGGTAATATTCTAAAAGAACATAAAATAATATACATATAAATTTAATATACAAAAATAAAAAAAACTTAGTTTGGAAATGGACAGATTTTACAATAGCAGCTTTCCTTTTTATGTATTCTGTTAACTGTACATTTCTTAATTATTATAAAATCTGAGTTTAGAATTTTAAAATTCATAGAAACTTATAAAGTTATGTTATATCATTTTTAATATTATTTACATCAATTATTATTTCGATAAAACCATCATAGTAATCATAATCAATAATATAAAATTAATTTAAGACCATTGTTCCGTACCCATAAGCGCTGTGAGAGCAGCGCCATCTTTGTTTATAAAAAAAAAATGTGAGAGAGGGAGTCGAGCTACGGCCTTGGAGGAGGGCAGTTGTAAAATAAGAGAGGTGAAGCTACGAAAAATAAAGAGTTTTTGCTTTAAATTTTACAGTCCACTTATTCATATACCAGAGCTACACAATAAAACATCTGGTCCCCTTCGCCGGAGTTTTTTGATGAGATATTGCCTACAACGAGTGCGAGAATGAGTAAACATCAACAACCCAACTGTCTTTGAGAGCGGTATCAGTTGCTTGAGCTTTTTTGGTCATTCACTCCCATGAGATAATTTATATTATCAGTTTGAATTTTATTTTGTTGAGCTTAATAACTATGTTTATAATTTGTGTTGTTGATTAACTTAATTATATATAAATTTTAAAAATTGAGTTTTGAGTTTCGTTTTCAAAATGTTTAAAAACGTGAATAAAATTGATTCGCAAATTGCGGCTACAGAGTTAGGAGAGGTCATTACTGATAGAATGAAATTGTAGAGTTAACGAACATTATAAAGAATAATGTCACGTTTAAAAATGAGCCCGAATATGTAGCTGATCTCTTAAAATCTATAAAAGAGAACCGTTTACTAGAATTAGAGACAATTGAGAAAAACAAGCAAACAGAGTTGCAATTAGAGCAAATAAAATTAGAGAGAATGAAAGCTGAATTAGAATTAACACGCTTGAGAGTAGATTCAAAAATTGTTGAAACTAATTCAGAAAATAAAACTGAAGACTGCAACTCTTTAGATTCCTTAATAAAAAGCATTAAAACATTAACGATTAAAATACCGAGTAAACCAGAAGGCTGGAATCTATTTTTTACTTCTTTGGAGAGAGCATTTGTAACAAAAAATGTTTCAAATAAATTTAAATCAGAGATTCTTTTAAATTTGCTCGGTGAAAAAGCATCAAATGTAATTACTTACATAGGCGACGAGGAATTAAATAATTATGAAAAAGTTAAAGAAATTATTCTCAGAGAATTTGAGCCCACACCACAATCATGTTTAGAGCAATTCAGAAAAACAACAAGATACCCAAATGAAACTCATGTCCAATTTGCTTCGCGCTTAACAACAAGTTTCGATTACTACTTAAAATTGAGAAAAGTGGCTGATTTTGCGAAATTAAAACAATTAATTGTATCTGATAAATTATTTCAAACAATAGATAGAGAAACCGCTGCTCATATCAGTATTAGACAGTCAGATACTTGGTTTGAACCCATAAAATTAGCAAAAGAAATTGATTTATTTTATGTATCCCGAGGGAAACCGCTAACGGTAGAAAATAAACTAGTGAATCCGAAAACACACCCCGCAAATCAAAGAAATACTTCTAGAGTGTTTTTATCCGATTTTAAGAATTCAAAATGTCTCCTTCGTTCGGAAAATCTTCCTTTATATAAATGCAAAAATTATATGGATTTGCCTATTTCTGATAGATTAGAGATAGTTAAGAAAAATAATTATTGCTTTAACTGCCTTGGTAAACTCCAAGAAAGTAACTGCAAATCGCGGTTTTCATGTTATTTATGTCAAAGAGAGGGAGTCAAAAGGCGGCATCATTGCTCTTTGCATTTTCCGAGAACTGAGGAGTTACCACCTGCACAAAGTGAAAGCGTTAACCGACCCTTATCAGCCCCCGTGAAGAGTCTTCACTTTCCCCACTTGCCCCGATCTTCCCTTCTAACCAAAACAACCCAGTTCTTTCTACTCGAGTCGTAAATCTGTCAAAAACTGTTTTGCTTAGTACGGTAAACTGCTTGCAAAGAGATCATGGAGGAAATTTTTACAGAGCGCGTGCGATTTTAGATCAAGGCTCAATGAATAATTATATAACGACTGATTGTGCAAATAGTTTAGGCTTAAAGCGAAATAAAACAAATTTGACAGTTTGTGGTATAGGTGATACATGCACAACAATTAAATCGGTTGCTAAAACTACAATTTCTAATTTAGAGGGAAATTTTAAAAAAGAGTTAGAATTTTTAGTTGTTTCTAAAATTACTGATTTCATGCCGTCAAAGATGCTTAAAATTAATGTACCAGAGTTAAAACATGTAAAATTAGCAGATGAAAACTTCAATAAACCAGGATGCATAGATTTACTTTTAGGCGCTGAAATATTTTACGAATTATTACGTCCAGATCAGATTTTTCCTGTAAATAGTGATTTGGTTCTTCAAAATACCGTTTTTGGTTATGTAGTTTGTGGAAGCTTACCCACTGCAATGGGGGGAAAGGTACATTGCGGATTTATTAAAGATAATACTGCTTTACATGAAGCAATAGAGAAATTTTGGGAGATAGAAAATGTTGAAACTAAAATTTCTAAAAATAAAGAAACAATAATATGTGAAGAACATTTCAAAACAAATGTTAAGAGAGACAGTACAGGGAGATATATAGTTAAATGTGTTTAGGTAAATCAAAAGATTTTGCATTAAAAAAATTAAATTCGTTATGGAATCGTTTTTTAAGAGAGCCTGAATATTTAAAATTATATAAGGAATATTTGAGCGAGTATGAGAAATTGGGTCTCATGACAGAAATTCCAGATTGTAAAGAAGAAGTAGGAACGTATTATATGCCCCATTTAGGTATTTATCGCCCTGATAAAAGTACTACAAAGCTTCGAGTAGTATTTAACGTATCTTCTCAAACAACTTTAAGAAATTCACTTAATTCCTTACAATTTAATGGTGGTACTTTACAAGAGGATCTGTTTTCAATAATGGTGAGGTTTCGTAAACATATTTATGCTTTTGTAGCAGATATTAAACAAATGTATAGAATGGTTTTAATTGATCCTAATCAAACTAAACTTTTGAGAATTCTTTGGAGAGGGGGAGTGGATGAACCAGTTAAAACTTATGAGCTCAAAACAGTTACGTATGGCACAGTTAGTGCACCATACCTTGTGTAATATTTTTCTAATAAAATTCTCTTATTGCTAATCATGTTTATCAATTCATCTTAATAATAAATTCAAATTCTAAATAAGCTTACCTTGAGCAGGTTTTTTATTTCTTTATAATCATAGGACATACTTAAACAGTACAAGACATGGAAAAAAAAAACATAGAACAAAGAACATCTATATCACCGGCGCAGAATCTTATTCTGTTTGTAAACAAAGATATTCGTGCAGTGCGCCCTCTATAGACAAATAGTTGCAACACCTTGCAACTAGAGTGCTTTTTCAGCTATCAACAGGTGAAAAAGAGAAGTACCCCCTAGCATCACCCGTCTTAGAGAGCGACTTCTACATGGACGATGTGCTTAGTGGTGCTGCCACTATAACTGAAACCAAACAGCTTCAAACTGAACTGGAGTATATCCTAAGGAGTGGAGGAATGACGCTACACTAGTGGTGTAGTAATCATTCGGAATTGAAGGCAGGCGCTGATAATGACTACAATTTCCAGGAAGAGACAAAGGCGTTAGGAGTTCTATATAAGTATACAGCACAGATCATTTCACCTTTCAAATACATCTTGAGAGTGCAATTCCCCCAACGAAAAGATCAGTGCTTTCTACAATTGCAAGAACTTTTGATCCCCTTGGCCTCTTGGGTCCAGTGATAACTAAAGCAAAGATTTTCTTGCAAAAACTTTGGTGTTTAAATCTAGAGTGGAGTGATGCCCTTCCTGCAATGGAAGCACAGCAATGGCAGAACTTTATTGAAACTTTGTCAACGATCAACAATGTTAAATTTAAACGATGCATATTGATAGACAAATCAATGCACATTGTGCTCCATGGATTTGCGGATGCATCTGAGTCTGCGTATGGATGTGTCATCTATTGCAAATCAACATCTGAGGCTGGAGATTCTGAAGTGACTTTGGTTTGTAGCAAATCACGAGTGGCACCTCTTAAGAGAGTTACAATCCCGAGGTTGGAACTGTGTGCAGCAGTTCTCTTAGCGAAGCTGATTACAAAAGTTAAAGATGCCTTAAAGCTTAAGGAATGCAGTAAGAACATCTATTTGTGGAGTGATTCCATGATAACTCTTTCGTGGATCCGGAAAGAGCCTTACCTGCTGAAGACGTTTGTTGCCAACCGAGTTGCTCTAATACAGGACTTGACAGAGATTCATCAGTGGCACCACGTGTCATCGAGGGACAATCCTGCTGACCTTATCTCGAGAGGAATGGAACCTAATAAACTTATTGAAAGTGAACTTTGGTTTAACGGCCCCAATTTCCTTGCTGAAGAAGACTATCCGTACCGAGAAATTCCTGCATTAGTGATACAAGATGAGTTTACCTCTGAACTGAGAAATATGCCTCAAAATGACTCATCTGTGTTGACTTTAACTTCAAATTCCTTTATTTCTGACTTACTCAACATTAGTAATAATTATACTAAAATATTGCATGTTGTAAGTTATATTTTCAGATTCCCATACAACTTAAAGAGCTCTACTAAAAGGAGGATAGGAGAATTGTCAACTGAAGAAATCAAGGTAGCAGAAAAATTCTTAGTAAAAGAGGTTCATTGACTAGAATTCCCATCCGAAATGAAATTTTTAGGTCAACAAAAACCAGTACCTGATAAAAGTAAGATAAAATGTTTATGCCCCTTTTTAGATCAGGATGGATTATTAAGAGTAAATGGTAGGATAAAAAATGCAAGTATAAATTTCAATAGTAAATTTCCTATTATTCTTTCAAAGGGCCATAAGCTCACAAAAATCATTATAGAAATGTATCATAAGCGATATTTTCATTTAGGGCCAACTGCTTTGCTGAATTATGTCAGACAAAAATTTTGGCCTATACAAGGTAAAACAACGTGTCGAAAAATTGTGCATGATTGTATTACATGTTTTAAAGTTAAACCTATAGGAGTTGAGCAATTAATGGGTGATTTGCCTAAAGAGAGAGTTACTCCAAATTTCCCATTTAATTGCTCAGGAGTTGATTTCTGTGGACCATTTAATATTAAATATAAACATCAAAGAAAAGATGTCTTGCACAAAGTATATGTATGCATTTTTATATGTTTGGTTACCAAAGCCATTTATCTTGAAATAGTAACAGATTTAACCTCAGAAGCATTCATTGCCTGTTTAAAGAGATTTGTTGCTCGTAGAGGCATATGTTCAAAACTATATTCCGATAATGCAACAAATTTTATAGGTGCAAATAAAGAATTGTCCAGACTGCACCATTTAGTTTTAAAACCAGATGAGAAACTTGCAAATTATCTTTCAACAGAGGGAATTGATTGGCATTTTCTTCCTCCTAGAGCCCCCAACTTTGGTGGTTTGTGGGAGAGTGATGTGAAAATATTTAAATTTCATTTTACTAGAGTGTGTTTCAATGCTAATCTTAATTATGAAGAGTTTTTTAACTGTCATTACTCTGATAGAGGGTATTCTCAACTCCAGACCGCTTGTATCTCTGTCCTCAGATACTGATGTGTATGATGTATTAACACCTGTTCACTTCCTAATTGGTAGACCTTTAAATGCTATTGTTGAACCTAATTTAATTGACATTAATGAAAATAAATTGAGTAACTGGAAGAAATTAACAAAAATTATTCAAATTTTTTGGAAGAAATGGCCGGTGCAATATCTTAATAATTTACAACAGAGGTCCAAATGGAGAATTGAGAAAGAAAATGTTAAAATCAATGAGATAGTGCTCATCAAAGATGAAAATCTACCTCCTCAAAAATGGTCATTGGGTAGAATAGTGCAACTCTACCTGGGCGATGACAAACGGGTCAGAGTTGTTAAAATAAAAACTTCTTCAGGAATTTTCAAAAGACCCATTTCAAAAATTTGTATTTTACCTATTAGTATACAATTGTTATTATATTTTATGTATTACTTTTTTAATTTGTGTTTATATTAATTTTTGGGTTTTTGGGTTTATATAATGTTTATATTAATTATGTGCGTAAGTTTTTTTAAATTATTGTATGTTCATTGGTTGAATGTAACATTGCAACGTGGGGCGGAATGTTCCGTACCCATAAGCGCTGTGAGAGCAGCGCCATCTTTGTTTATGAAAAAAAAAGACACACAAAAAAACTGTGAGAGAGGGAGTCGAGCTACGGCCTTGGAGGAGGGCAGTTGTAAAATAAGAGAGGTGAAGCTACGAAAAATAAAGAGTTTTTGTTTTGTTTAAATTTTACAGTCCACTTATTCATATACCAGAGCTACACACTAAAACAACTATCAATAGCTTTCTTGCTATAAAAAAACAAGTTATTCTTTTTTATAAAATTTATGAATACTTTGCTTCATTCATAGTATGTCCAATGTAATTTTTCATTAATATCATTCAGACAATACTAATTCGAATTATTAATTATTATAATAACTTTAACTTCGACTTTCAATAGAACAATATATATATTCTTAAAAACAGATTTCCATTTCTATTGTTTGAGGGGTTTTAACAAGTTTATGTTTGACAGAACTAAAACATTTTTGGTCGCTATTTTCATTTTTATGTGTTTAATATTTACTGTACATTTCTCAATTATTATATAATATCTGATTTCATATTTTTTTAAATTCATAATAACTTGTTATAAAGTTATGTAACAACTTTTTTTTTATTATTTACATCAATTATTATTTCGATAAAATGGTTTTAGTTATCGTAATCGATACTATAAAATAAATTTAAGATCACCAATCATTTTTTGCGAGGACTAAAGATATTTATTCTTATTGATATAATTTATGTAAATTTTGCTTCATTAATGTTATTTCCATATAGTTTTTCATTAATTTTATTCAGATGACAATACTAATTCGAGTGATTATAATCATTGCTTTAACTTCGATTTTCAATAGAACAGTCTTTTTAAAAACTGATTTCCATTTCTATGTGGCTTGAGGTATCTTACAAAATTTATTTTTGACAGAACTAGAACACTTTTTGGTCGCCATAATTCTAGGAAAACAAAGACAACCACAATCTTCGAACACTATTTCACCACTCACACAAAACAAGAATTCGAAGTATGCGTGACATTTTGTCTATCCTTGACACTAAAAACAGTATCCTTTTTCATTTTTTAACTGTTGGTTTTCTTTTCAAGCATCTCAAAATCATTCGCAAATTTGGAATTACCCTGAATCTCACAAAAACACCGCGGAAAACAAAGGGTGCGCACTTTCGGGAGTGGCTTGCGTAACCATAAGTATTAACGTGTATTCATTTTCCAAATCGTTTGCAGTAACGAAAAAAATGTCACACGATGAAACTCAGTAACATTAATTCCATTGATTATTCTTCTAGAAAATAAATATAGCTGTTTTTTACTTATTGTTTTCACGTTAATTTGTAGCTTAGTGTGCCTTATGTAACTTATTTTATTATATAACATTAAATTCATTTCGCCGTGAAGATCAAAAGGAAATAAAGTTTAAAAAAATGGTAATATAAAAACAGAAGTCTAAAGATAATGAAATAGATGTTTATTATTACTTACATCTTTTGAGCTA
Source organism: Latrodectus hesperus (assembly GCA_037975125.1). Classification (NCBI taxonomy): domain Eukaryota; kingdom Metazoa; phylum Arthropoda; class Arachnida; order Araneae; family Theridiidae; genus Latrodectus; species Latrodectus hesperus. Next base: position 6,546,496 of record JAJQOW010000018.1, on the reverse strand, counting down.
TTTATTGAGATACTTTTTATTTTTATTTGTCTATAGATTACATTATTTTATTTGTATTAAAATAAAAATTATTCTTCTACTTCTGCTATATCTGTAACAAATTTAAGAATAAAATGAAGAATCGACTCATCTATCTTAAATGCGTAGCCATTGTTATCAACAAATGTGCTAATTCTTTAATAAAAATATATTCACTCAGGCTCCATTTATCCGTTAAAAATTGGTAAAATGAATGTAAAAATGACAACTGAATTTGCGGAAAAGTAAAGTAAAGAAATTTTTGCGTAAACAGATATGATTGTAAGGGGGAAAAAAGAAGAAAATTAAAAGCATCTAAAAAAGAGAGACGTTAAAAGTGATAAATTGCCAAAATCATTGTTTCTAAGAATATAATGGATAGAAATGTGTACAAGTAATAATCATTACATATGATTAGTAAATAATTATATTTTATGTTATATTAACATAGATATCACTGGTTGCTTTGTGAAAAAAATTGGGCTGGAATATGTGGTCGAATTCTTTTCACAATTTGCATTTAAGTATTTTTGAAGTACTGCCCTAAAATTCTTTGTAAAAAGTTACGAAATGAGGTTTTAATTTCTGTTATAATATACGCAAAACTTAAAGACAAATTTTGCAATAATTTTGGTTTTAAAAACCAATATTTTCCTGACGGCATAATTTTTTTTTGTTTTAATGAATACCCTTTGTTTCCTTCAAGTGTTTACGTTATACCATCACTTTTCTTATGCATAAAACCTAATAAAAAATTCCATTTGACCTATATCAAATATATTAATTTAACTGAAAATTTTAAAATGTATTCAACAAAACTTTTCTGCGTACAAATTTTTCGCATAATACTAATATATTTTAAAGAAAAAACATATTTTTGTAATAAAAAAAGCAAAAGTTCAACACAATTTCTGAATTAAGATATTGTCCAACAAATTAGATTGTTTTGGTAACTTAAAATGAAACTTTTCTGTGAGCTAACTATACTTTCAGTCAAATTCTAACGATTACAGAATAGAAGAATTTTTTTAAAAACAAGATTAAGAACTTGAATTCGCAAAAAATTCTTATATTAAAAATCTTAGATTCCTTATAAGAGACTTTAATTTCTTTACATAGTTATGTTAATATAACATTTAATATAAATCTAGCAAATCACTAAAACTTTCATATCATAAATTCTCTTCAAAAATGATTTCATATAGCACAATCAAATTACTTCTATCCTAATTTACGTTCCTTATATTTTTTTTAGGTATTTTTAAGTAATGTTCAAGAAGTTTATTAGAAAAATCTTAAATATTAGTAGATAAAAAAACAAGCAGGCAATGTTTGTCCTCAACAATTTGGTGCGCATGCGTTAAAGAAAGCCTAGTTGACAAATTCTAAGTTCCCATTTTAGTTACTAGGTGTAACTCTTGATGTTTTTGAGCTGAATTTTTCTAAAACAATGTTTTTTTAAGAGTTAAATCTCAGTTAATGTGATTGTACTAGGATTAACTGTGATTGAAATCAATGGGATTAAATAGTCATGTAAATCAGGGGTTGGTAAAAGAGCTGATTATTGAGTGCGTTACTTACTCGCAAACATCGACCCTGATGATCTGCCTGAATCTGACATCTTTGTTCTGAACGTTCACTATATACTTCCATTCAGAGTTATCGTTCAGAGCAGCTTGAGGGGGAACGAACCGGGTCCTTGCAGCACAAACAGGTTTCTCCTCATCGTCTAACTGCCGTCTGATGATAGGCCTGGAAAGATAAAAGTAAGATTTTAATAACTTTGTTGGGATTAATAGAGACATGATTAATCAGAAATATTAAGATATAAAAAATTGACTTATTTATAGGGAATATTTCGTACTGGTGATCATCTCATAATTATCATATTTGACTCATGGTGGAAGAGAAAATAAGGCATAGCCCAGCATGGGCCAGTGCCTTCCTTTGAATTATGGTCTACTACTTACACTTGTTGGCCAGTTTCTTTCGTTGATAAGCCAGGAAATCAGTCTCCACTAGCTCCATCCATATCATTTTAGGTGTACTCATGTTTCTGCTTGTTAGAGGTTTACGCAAAAGACTTTTTCTAATGTGAAGTCATCACTTAACATAATACTTTAGGGGTCATCCAGAAATTGAATTCTGAAGCTCGTGATTGGATAGTATAAATATTCAAATGTGGGAGATGTTTATGTCAGGAAATGAAGGAGGCTTCATATAACAGAATTGTTCTATTTTTCTTCAAATGTAGTATTTTTAAAATTTTACAATTAAGCGATCTTTGTTCTCTGGATGACTTTCATATGACATTGAAACATTTATTTGTTGTAAATGAGGTTGAAGAAATATGCAATTTTTAAAAAATTAATGAGTTTTGCTCACATAATAATGAGAGATTTTTCAGAAGCTGGTTTCTAATATTATTTTTCTATGCGTCATTATCGGCGAATTTTTAACTGAATGAGTAGTGGTCTGGTCTTCAACTCAAGAATTCATAGGTTTGATTTTTATCTCGAATTAGTGCTTCAAAGTTTATTTTAAATAGTAAATCTCAGGTGTAAAAAATATACAAATACAATTTTGTACAAAAAGTAATAATAGGTGAAAAATTAAACTAAAATCTTGTATAAAAGGGATTTTTTTAGTATCAAATCACTTCTGAATATCATTACATTAGTGACAAAGAAGACAGCATTGCATTAAAATATGAAAGCAAAACAGAAACGTAAAAAATTACAACAGTTACAACTTACATAAGCTGAATGACTGATATTATTACAAGTATTGTATCATTTTCAAAACACAGCCATTTGTTGAAAACGATAATAAGGGATAGTAACTTCTGGGATTCTCTAAAAATCAACTGTACTTTATTCTCAAATGTTTCGATATCCACAGTAAATTATAGATCCTAGTTGATAGAAATGTTGAGTTTAAAAAAATGATCGTAAAGTGGAAAATAGACATACCAAATATGACAGGATTTTTTTTCTATTACTCAATATGCTTTTAATATTATTTAACACCGTATTCAATGTTTCGAATTAGTAAACTACGATGTTGCTCTTAATATTTACATGTTCCATCCTAGTTTGGCTCTCGTGGCCAATAAATATTAAATGTCATATTTAAATATCATTGCTCATACAGTTTTTACAGGATATCACAGTTCATCGATCATAATGACAAATGCTTATCAATATCATCTTCCTTTTATTGTGCAAATTTCACTTGCGCAGCTAATTGTCTTCTTGGTGTGATAATTTCATAATCGAATTAAAACTGCTGCTCTATTTAGCCACCATATGTATAAAACAAAAATGACGTAAGACTCGAGAAAGAACCAAAAAAATCCGAAAACCAACAAAATCTCAAATTGGCAACACCAAAGGCGAAACCGACACTATAATCAAAATAAAGGAAGTCAGATTTGGCAAGAAATCTCTTGGGGGGGGGGATATATCATACCTATACCGTCTGGAATGTAACTTTTCGGGGCATAAATAAAGTGGATTATCATACTGAGAGTATTATAAAGCACTGATTTTGTTACCCCATTACAGCACTCAAGATGATTTCAAAGATTGGTATAGATCTTTCTGAAACTACAAACATGGATTATTGTTGGTATATTCATGTAAATGAACTGCTCACAGATCCTGTAAAATAAAGTAATACTTAAATATCACACAATTAAGTGCTCTTTAAAAAATACTGACTATGAGAACTATTAGTGTATTGATGTAGAAAAGTCATTTAGATATACATTTGTGAATAAAGTGAAATAATCTTTTGAGTACGAATATAGGTTCGTTGTGAAAAAATTCAACAGTAAAAATTTCACATTAAAGACCAGTATGAAGTAAGGCAGTGACTCTCAAAGTGTAAATAAACAAATACTTTGAAAGTCACAACCCTACTTCATATTGGTCTTTAATGTGAAATTCTTACTGTTTATTCACAAAACTCAACAGTTAGAATGTTGTTGTTGTCTTGTGCCAGCTAGGCTGGCAATGTGGGGTGCGCTGCTCTATTTTTCTATCTGAATTGTAATTTGGTGTGGAGTCCGACTTCCTTAGTACACACATGCCGTAGGTACCCGTATATAGGGTAGGTAGCCATTCACAACCCATTCATACAAGGAAAGGACAAAGACAGAAGAGAGAGTGAAAGTATATCCATACTCGAACCGGGATTCGAACTCAGGACCTTCCTATCGGCCGTCAGGCACACTGAACACTAGACAAGGTGGGCGGCATCTTAATTATATGCATCTTAAATTATGGAATTACGATGGCTGAGAGAAGAAGCTGCGAAATTTAACTCCTTTCTAATCCCCACATTCTGATTTCTTTTAACTTCTTGTTTTATTCTCCTTAGATTAATTATTTATGAACTATTAGTAGAATTATTTGCTTGACGCAGTTTAAAAATTTTGCTAATAGTAAATTGAAAATATCCTCGAAAGGAAATAAAAGTATCAGTGAATCCTTCAGAAAGATAAAGGAAGTTTCAACTACATGAAACAAATTCCAAGCTAAAATACTTCCTAGACGGTCCAAGAATTGCTTCCGTCAAAACTGTTAAAGGATTCAATTTTTCATTACCAAGTACGAAGTGCCTCTTCATCAAAATATTAAATCCACAGAAAACTGAGTTTTTTGGACACTAGATTACGAAAGCAATATTACCCACCCATGTTTGTTTAGAGTACATACAGCTAAAAAACTTATTGCATAGTAATATGTATATTAAAACTACACTATATGCTAAATAGTTGGAAATGACTTAAGTGATCCTCTTATATCTTAAGTAAAACTTAAAATATAAACTAAAATCTACATGTTAACAATTATATTTTTGAGATCATACTACAAATATTACTAGAAAGGAAGCGCAGTTTGATTTTCGTATAATTCAGTATATTTAATATAAAATTAAACTCGAATGAATACCCTAAAATTAACCAACTTTGCTCGAAGTTACTAGTTACCATGTCAATCGGCATATCCCAGCTCTACTAGCTCATGGATGTTGCCACCGAGAGATTTTATTTAGTAAACTTATTAAATTTTCTCTCAGAGTATATACATGTGTCGCTTCCAAATGATTATTTTTATTTTATTTAAATTACTTTTTCCATTCCAATTCCATTCAATGCAGTTTTAAAGATAGCTTAACAAAAGAAATCTGTGTTAAGTTGTTTTAAAAGATCCACAGCGTTTTATTTCACAAAAAGAATTTCCGTAAAGATATGTGTATAGTATTCACATGACGCAATAAAAGAAATCTAGAAAATTCTCAAGCACCCTCTATTACACACATGTAAGCACTGATAAGCATTGTAAACATTTTTTTAAATTCTGATTTGATAAAATTGAGATTGCGTTTTTGGTTTTTGCAAGTATATATACCAAAATGTTGCTTTATGAGTTTTTTTTTTTTTGGTTTCCTCTGGTACAAGAGTACGACCTAATATTTTTACAAAGACTTTTAGGAACCAAAGCGCTAATAATGAACAAAGGCTCTTACCAGGGCCCTGAACAATTAGATCGACTCCAAGATGGAGTTAAATATTTGATTTCTAAGTCATATATCTCGGAGTCTAATAGTGAATTCCTTTGAAAAAGTAAGGAATACAAGCAGTTATTGTCGGTGAGTTATTGATCAACACATCAGAAAAACAAACTTTTTTTTTGTTTAATAAATGAAAACTGTTAGTGATCATAAAAAGTTAACCTATTAAAAAAATTCAAGTGGAAAAATAAATCGTTTGTCTTATTTGTTTGATTTTTGAAAGCGATTTGAACTTTTTAAATTGGCAGTATTGGAGTCAAAGTATACTAATGCCCTAGAAAATTAAATAACAAATATAAATGTGTTATGGAGAAAATAATTCATTAATTTTATCCGTGGTGTTATCTTGTTAATTATCTTATTTTTATTATTTTATGGCACATTTTCATTTATAATTTATCTAAAATTATTAATACTTTAATAATTTTTGATAAATTAATAATATATTTTCTGTGAGACTAAATACAGTTATTTTCATTAATAATTGTTTAATTTTTTATTAGGTAAATAGCAAATGAGTTAATTAAAAAGTTTAATCTGTATATGATGTTATTAATATCTTTCTCTCATAATTTTGCAACAGCATGACCATAGTGTTGTTATAATTTTATGGGGAATGAGCAGGTGATAATTTTCTAGACGATATTTTTGGAGCATTATATATATATATATATATATATATATATATATATATATATATATATATATATATATATATATATATATACAATATTATTTTAACTATACAACATTATTTTAAGGTATCAGAGACAATTTAATCAGTCTTCGAATGAAAATTCCAAAATATCTCATCAATGTTTTCAATAGTACTAGTACATAAAGAATCAATATATACAGAAATTTTTAAAAAACGTGTTTGGATGGAAAAGAAATTTTTTAAATAAAATGTTTATTGATAATAAAATATAGGGAATTTACAGTTACTTTTTACAGTTTCAAATTAAGTTACAAAATATTAGGAGTAGAAAAACATTTTTATTAATTTTTAACATCATGTATTGGACATTATATATGTATATATATATATATATATATATATATATATATATATATATATATATATATATATATATATATATATATATATATATATATATATATATAATGTCATACATTACGTAATTAATTTCTTGTCTTGGTGAATATTACTATTACGGGAATAATATTATCGGGTATCAACGGTGTACAGACCAACCATGACACCTGTGGTACGTTTAGTATGTAGGAGAGCTCAACCAAAAATGTGCCCCGGAAAACTTAACCCCCTCAGAAGAGTACATCATACTGGTCACTCATTCGTTGAAAAAATAGTAGCGGGAGATGACGTCATCGGTCAGTTTGAAATTCCTTAACCATATTTGGTAATGTTCATAGTCCTAATTACATTTTGAAATACCGCAACAAGGGTGGAATATAGCATATACATTTATTTAAAGGGTTTACATATACAACAATATATATATTATATATATATATATATATATATATATATATATATATATATATATATATATATATATATATATATATATATATATATATATATATATATAATTTGTTTGAAGCATCCGAGTTTCTATATACCTTAGATGTGCGCAAGCACATGCACAAAATATTTTGTAAATTACCCATTATGACCTCCAATAAGACGTCAATTGTCTACAGGAAGGAATTTCCATACATTGTGGACTTTTATTTAGACCCGTGAAATTCCTAATCATCCATTTCAACATACGTGCATGCACATACAGCAAAAATCCATTTCCCGTCATACAACGGAAGGTTTAATCGAACTAATGCCTGTTGGTCTGAAGAGCGTGTTTATTTCATTCATTCTGCTGTAAGTTTCAAATGCTAATCGACGAATATGGGATCTTTGTCACTTCATAATGAACTGCCTAATTGTCCACGACTGCGGTGTGGCCATCTCGTAATATCCTTCATTGAGGACTTTTTATAGTCAATATGAAGAAACTTGGAAAATTCCCAAGCACTAACCTCGACAATGTTCATTTTGTGGTTTAATATTCTGTATCATGGTGAGACGTGCTAACAGAAGTGTATAACATCCATCTGCCACAGTTCAACGGTGTCTTGAATCTAGCGCGGGACATTATGCTCCGAAGTTCTCAGGCTCACCATGATCTAGAGGCTCTCCTGCTTTTAGATTATGGTGAGCAACAGAGGATGCGAACTTGGTGGCCAGATTCTTTTCTAATATTCGTAAGCGCATAAAAGCTGATGAACATTTAAGTGACTCGAGTAGATAAGAGTAAATGCCTAAAATAAAGTGCTTCGTAACATTAAGTATTGATCTTAGCATCGAAATCCAAAAGCATTTCATTAGCGATCACTTAATTGCACTACATACACGTCATAATGTTTGTAATGTTGAAATGGAAACGACATGAAATAAAATTTCCGTTGTGATCTTCTCAAGGCCGGAGGTAGGATCACACTCTTTGAAATGATAGGCTCCTGGGTTCCATTTCAGCCGTTGTTAAACATGTGTCTGGTTTTCTATTTCATGCGACCATATTTATCAGAATGGGTACTTGAGAGTTATAACTGACTATACGATTCATTGTACCTTTATGAAGTAAGAACATGAAGTATGGTAAATATTAAAAAGCCTTACAACAGATTTCAATGACTAGACATTCCAAGACGCAGAGTTGAAGAAAAAAAATTTCAAAATAATTTTCTTTGAAAAGTGCTTAAACAATTTACCAAGGAAATGTAAATATGTGCTATTGCGCTCCGAAACAATAATTTCTGAATAAGTCTTTTGACAAAAAATTTTTTTCAGTGATTTATGAATTTGAAGTTAAGTATTGTATTGTCAATATTATTTTATTTTATAAATATAGAGATTTTGACTACATCGGGAATTTAAGTACAAAATTTAGGTTTGCCTTGTAACAAAGAGTTTATTACCTCCGCCTTCTGTGCAACGACTGCGTGGCCAATGCGGTGGCACCTGAAGGTGCAGGAGCGTACCTCCACGGTACAGGTGCACTAGGCAAATGGTAGTCGTAGTGTACCGCAGTCTGGTACACGACGTACCCGTCATGTTGTACTTTGGGAGGACCTTCGGGGAGAAGTTCGTTGTTGGGCTCAACGTCACCCTCCCGCTCGTCCACGAAGACGGTGGTGAAGTTGAATCTCCTGGCCTTGGCACTGCTCACGATTTGGTAGATGTGCTCACTGGAAGGAATAAACAAATGACAGGTTCAATGTTCCATTTACACAAAGAGAAGTTAACTTTATAATGTAAATGCACATAAACTATGGAATTACTATATTTTTTATATAAGGAATACATAAAGTTATATATTACATTATTACAATAAGTTTTTCTCTCTCTGCCCATTTACCCGGAACGATAGTACTGAACAGAGCCACTCCTTAATACTGAATCATGGTCATGGAAAAAAGTGATACCAGCTATAAAATTTTCCTCTTCAAACTTCGACACCACCAGCAATAAACCCTGAGAAAAATTAAAATGTACAAGCCTTCTTATGATTTTAGTTTGAATCAGATAGCTATCGATATCTGATTCTATATTCTGATATATTCTAGATTAGAAATATTCTGATTAGATTATTTCTAATCTATCAGATATATTCTGATATTCTGGATCAGAATATATCTGATCCAGAATATATATAGATATTCTATATTCTGATATTCTGGATTAGATCTATATTCTGGATTAGAAAACGGCGACATATTCCATTATAAAGTACGAAGACGCGTGAACTTTGAAACAAAGGAGAATCTCCTCCAATTTGCAGAAAAATATGGATGCTTATTATATAAACATCTAAATTGAAATGCTTATTAAATGAAAATTGTCTTAATTATTAGAATAAAATAAGGGGAAATGTTATAAAATACCAAAACATTCATAAAAATAACTGGTAGCTAATAAAAAAATTTGTGAACTGATCAAAATTAATACGTAAATAAATACTTTTCACTCACTAATAAGTAATAAATATGAAAATTATATACATAGAATAAATAAAATTTATATATAGAATATAAAAAATTATATTATTTCATAAACATTGAGTTTACGCTCATGAAACATTGAAAACGAATCTGCATTTTCCTAAGACATACATTATTTAATTTGTGTATGTGTGTGTGTCGTGTCTATGATAGTCGTGTCAAATAAAGCCGCGAGTTAGTGCGTCTGCAATTTTATCAATCTGTTCGGCATGTAGATCTACCAATGATGGCATAACTCCGATTCTTTTTGGATCACCCCTAATAGCTGGGCAGTCAAAAACGTGTTCGACTGTCAGCTGCGCATCTGGGCAGTTATCACGGTTCCGGCAGAGTCTCCTGCCCTCTCTGTCGATCTTCATGCCCCTGTGATGTTTGGTTCTAAGTCAGATATTAGTTTTCGTAGTTAATCTATTACACAGTCCATATTAGAAAACTGGTATTTTCTTGGAATTGATGTTTCTTTTAGTCTAGATTTAGCAATTGCACTAGCAACTTGCAGGGTAACTTTGTTATTGTCGATGTTGACATTTCTGCATTCTTTGGCTAATTTATCTGCATTTTCATTTCCTGGCATATCAACGTGTGCAGACAGCAACTGGAGAGTGCAGGTTTTACTCAACTCTTGAATCTCATACAGATTTAAATAAATGTATTGGGTGATAGAAGAGTCCCAATTTAGAATTGCTTGGAGAGCAGCTTTCGAGATAAGAAGATAGATAACAAGGCCTTTTCTTAAAATTAATTAATAAATATATAATCCTTATAATTAATAAATATTTAAAACTACAGCATTATAATGGATAAGAATGTGCATGCGAGAGGTCAAAATTTTAAAAAATTATGCTTTCAAATATTGCTTTAAATAGGAAATTTGAAAAAGATATATTTGAAGATTTTTTATCAATGAAATAGATTTGACTTGTGAACCTTGTGGGAAACGTTTGATCAATTGTCATGTTCTCTGCACAGTTTCATTCTCTTAATTTTTAGAATTGTATTTCAGGAGGCATTCTATAATATCACTGTGTGTTTTTGGTTTGAAAAAAAATACCAAACTAAAAATTAAATAGATCCGGTGAAGGCACTGCAGGAGTACACTAAATAAATACGCAATTGAAAACGTAACAAATATTTAATAACACAAAAAAATAACAAATACTTTTGGCCGATTAAATCGACCCGAGCTAAGAAACATAGTTCTCCTACAAAAGCGAGCCAAAACAAAAGAGTCTAAAAAACTATATAACAAATACAAGTTGCAAAGAACGCCCTCTGGCGTTCAGGCAGGACCAAGTGGGTTGCTGCGGATTGATATTTTCCACAGCTCCCCACCATGAACTCTCCAAAGAGTTCATCAATAGTATCTATAGAATTATTGCAATAAAACAAATACAAGAAAAATCTAGTTACAAATTGACAAAAATAAACTAATATTAAATAGTTAATACTCAAAGATTACAAGCTTATACACAAGATTATTCCAGTTTGCTTAGCTACATTTAATTAAATATTTACATAAAACAGCTTTTATAAGGATTAAAATTATTCAATTTTTGAACAAATTACTGTAATTAGAAATAGGAAAAAAATTAAAAACTTCACAAATCACTAAATTTGATAAACATTTTAAAATTTAAAATTTGAACATTAGAAGCATAACATTATCAAAGTATAAAAATATACAAAATTACAATCAAAACATATGAATCAATTAAATTATAATCAAACTTATACAGAATTCAGGTTACAAATATAGGTATTTTCAATAAATGTTTCAAAATATCAATAAAGGATACATAAAAACCAGTGCACTCGTTCAGTTCGAAAGAGTATATCAATTGTACTGGTTTTCTGAAAAGTCCCTTTTTGGTTTTAACAATACAGGCTTTAACATGTCCAACTCTACCTTGAAAAGTTTCTTGAACTATTCCTAAGTATCTTAGCAGTTTGGATTTAGAGGATCCTTCGACGAGCACAACAACATTAATCTTCACTTTTGGGCAAACATTTGGTGACTTATAACGATGTACAGTTTTCAAATTGAGAAGGTATTGTTCCTTCCATTTGATCCAAAAATGTTTCAAAAGAATAGTTTGATATTGCTTTCTCTTGATCAAAGATTCTCTATTTGATGGACTATTTGCTAATTCAGCGAAGTGAAGAGGATGATCATCAAGAGGTGTTAAGGGATCGGGCTCAGAAAATTTATCTGTCACATAAGATAAAGGTCTTGAATTGATAACATATTCTATTTCAGTTATAATCGTTGCTAGTTCTTCGAACGTTAGGAGAGCTTTCCCAAGAATTTTTCTGAGTGGATCTTTTACCGATTTCACGAGCCGTTCATAAAATCCGCCCCACCAGGGAGCTCTTTCAACGATGTATTTCCATCTAATCCCACGAGATGAAATGAAATCTTTAAATTCCAAATCCTGTAAAATGTTGAAAAAGTTCATGAAGTCCCGGTTTGCAGCCTTAAATGTTTTAGCATTATTTGAATAAAACAACGCTGCAACTATCTCGCCTGGAAATAAATCTCCGAAAAGCGAGTAAGAAATGTTTTGTAGACATCGATGAGACTAATTCTAAGTGTATTCCTTTAGTTACAACGCAGGTAAAAATTGCAAAATAAGCTTTTCAGACCTCTTTATCACATTTGTAAAATATTGGTCCTGCAAAGTCAAGACCACAAATTTCAAAGGGAGGATTTTCTAAAATTCTATCTTTTGGAAGTTGCGCTGTTATTTGGTTAGCTGGCTTAACATTGTATTTCCTACAAATTAAGCATTTATTGATAACACTCTTTACGAGCTGTCTTCCTTTCACTATCCAAAACTTCTTTCTGACTATTACAAGAGTAGTTGTTACTCCACTATGAATATTCTTCGTATGCTCATGCATAACTAATAATTCCGAGAACTTTGAGTTTTTTCCGTAAAGGAATAAGTTGTTTTTCACCCAGGGAAAGTTCTAATTCGCCTAATCTACCCTTTATTCGTAAAATATTCCTATCATCTAAAAAGGGTACTAGAGAACAAATCTTTGAACAATCACTAACTCTGAGTTTTTTCCAAATCTATCAACTCAGGTCCATACGCTTCTTTTTGGGTTTCTTTAATCCAATATTCTTCTGACATTTTTAATTCCTCAGTTTCTAGGGCACCCTTTATCTTTAAAGTGTTTCTAGCATTGTTTACGAATCGAAGTACAAAGGCAGTTACTCGCAATATTTTCAGATAACTGTATAATTTATCAATGTTTATGAATTTTTCTTAATCTTAAGGTAAATCTTACAGTAGTGACTTTTACGAACACTTAAATTAACAAACTCAATCGCTAATTTGATGTATTAACAGTAACATCGAATACGCAATCTCTCAAGTGGCGCAGCTTGTCCTTACTTGGACCTTGCGCCTTTAAAACCAACCAACAAACAAACAAACGCAATCTCTCAAAATCTTTATGAATTCTAAAATCGATTCCGTGCAGTTTTTTTATGTTGTTGCAAGGATTTACTGTTGTTTATTAATGATCGAATATTTTGGTAACATTTTGTGCAATGGTCCATCAACTAAAGATTGAATTATGAAATTGAATTCCTACATTTTGATCGATTACTTAAATCTCAAATAGAAACTTGTTTATAGAATAGGCAATGAATTCACACCTCATGTCATACAAGTTACGTGATAATCACAGGATAGATAGAGCATATAGTACTTACATGTCTGATATCGGGATTCGTAATCCAGAACTCATTATTCACAAACAGGCACATTGTACAACTGCTCAGTTGAACAGCTGAACATCTATTGAAAAGCTAAAATTCACTGGCATTATCTTCATGAGAATTTCAACCAAAATGTATAGTTAAAACAAAATTGTTCTAAATAATCTCGTGATGAGGTATGGACCTAACGTTGCCAAAATAGAATACTGTTGATTGGTTTTATTTGTCACTTTTAACAAACATTTTTTTATACATGAGGGCAAATTAAAAGGGAGTTATAGCTTAAAGTGGATTGATTCCGAACTACTATGAACGTCCATGTTCAAAGGCGGGACTCGAACTGTTGAACAGAAAAAGAGAGCGCTAACCATTCGGTTGCAATACTAAGGGAGAATACTAAGTATGTTCAACAACATTGTAGGATAGAATGTTGTTGAATATACTTACTATTCTCCCTATCTTTTCCCCACGTAAGAAAAAGTTCAAACTGTCAGAGAAACAGCAAAATCCACAAAAAATTCGCCAAATTCGAAAATGGATTATATTTCATATATGCCCAATTTTATATTTATAGCTTTAGAGCAACATTGCGCTTGCACATCAAACGCGATGGCTGCCAACTCCCCCTCTACTTCCTGATGAAAGAGAAAGGCAAATAAAGACATCTTTCGCAAAAGAAGACATCCATTTTCGAGTGCCCGCCAACAAGGTCAGTGCGGTAAATATTGCGACAGCGAGCGTGGGATTGTTTTCCCGTTCGGGAAACAGAAGAGTTCTTCAACCAATCTTGTCATTGACCGGATTCTCTTTTAGGGTTCCGATGAATCTGTCACCGCCCGAGCTTCCTCTCGCGAGAAACGCCTTCTTCAGAAGGTTGAAACGAGACCACTGGCCACTTCTGTCCACCTTACATAATCCACAGCGGTATTGGGAGACGGAATGGTCGTGACTGTTCCAATTCCTGTCTTATGTGTATCAAGGCTGGGGAAAACCACCTTCATTTCGGTCAACTATGTCTGCGCATTTTACCTTCGAAATCTCATTGGTTTCTATTACTTAGATAATTTGAGTCACTGAAACAGTGTTTCTGGATACATACTGCATTCCCAGTTTTATAAATGTCTTTCGACAATCCTTAGAGATAAAATTTTTCTTATCCCGATAGTTCCAAAAGATACATTTTTTTCACCTTTCTTTAAAATTAAAATGGGTTTCTAAATAAAGAATATATCAAATTTAATTTAAGAGTCACAGAAGCAAAGAAATAAATAATAAAATAGAGTATTCATAATCTTAATTGGAACGAAAGAAAAATAACCAATTTTTTGGTTAAAAATATAAAAATTTAAATCGTCCTTGCCAATTTAAACTAACCATAAAGTGGAATGTATGTTTTGTCTTTTTCATCTTGCTTCTTCTTCTGTTCAATTTTCAAAGTGTTCAATTTAGGAAGCAATATTGCTAAAGATCATGACTATTACGTGTTACTCTAAAGACTAATTCTTTAGACACGTAATAGTCATGATTTTGAAAACTTTTATTAACGGAAAAAATTATATTTAAAATATACTTCTTTATTACTGGTAAAATATTCTGAATGGATTTTTTTCTCATCGCCGACCACACTCGCACATTCGATAGTGAACTTAGCTGCAGCTCGAAGAATGAGATTTGAAGGCAGGCAGCAAATTCGTTGACAAGTCGGGCTTACGATGCCATCTCAATGCCATGTTACGTAGATGAAACGTTATCTGACGTCATGGGTTATTTCAAACCAATGAGAATTTTAATAAAGATGCATAATCATGAACTCAAAAGGAACAACCACATTATGGTTAAAAATTTTAGTTCTTATTATGTTAATTTTATATTAATTTTTTGCTACACACTTGAGGGACTCACATGACACATTTAGATATCACGCCACGAGAATTAGACAGTTTAAATCTCAGAATATATTAGACTACTATTTCAGTGATTCAAAATAAGCATTACATTTTGATGAAAAGTAACTGCAATTCAAAAAATACAGTTTCTGAGATTTTTTTCAACAATAATATGAAATGATATTGTAATAATAATATTCATTTACCTATTTAAATCACGGTTGTTGTTCTTATAACAATACGTCGAAAATAATTTACTGGAAATTTCTGATTATTTATATTTTAATAACATTATTCTATATATAATAATGAATAATTAGGTGATATCTATCTGTTCCTATGCATGAAATGTATGTTTTGAAAAATCCTCTACATAGCAGTAAAACTTTAAATTAATTTCTCAATAAATGTGAAGTCAATATATAGAAATACTGATACTTTTACTTTTTACAATATTTATCCGCTAAGCACTAAAACATGCATCAAATATTTTTTTTTATAATTTTAAAAAAATTTTACGATTTAAAAATATTATTTCTGTTAAATTTATAAGCTGTTGTAACACTTAAATAGGAGCTTCAGTTAAAAAAAAAGTAGCCATAAAACACACCAACATTTTCTTCGTATGATTTCATCAAAAACCAAAATTGTATAATTTAAGTGTAAGCACAAAAATACAATGAGAAAACAATTATCATTCATTAAACTTTATGCTACGAAGCTTTTCGCTTGAAAAATCTGATCGTAATTTTCTTTAAGTTTGATCATTATACCTTTTTTCTAAGTATTGATATACTTTTAAGAATTTACTGTTCTTTAGGATCACATAAAAGTATGCCCTTCATAATAACTAACTTCAAGGAAAGTTAGGATTTCCAATATACAATATTGACGAGAATGCCAAACATTTTTTTAATTTTAAAATGCGGAAACGCGTTACGATGCATGGCATCGGTCACCATCTAGTTAAATAATACAGTGCAGCCAAGCACTCATTACAATCTGGTTAAGAAAAAACACAGTGCAGCCAAGCACTGATTGCCAAACGATTTTCATCGTGGCAACTGGAGGATGGGATTATCCAGAAATAAAGATTTTTTTCTTCCAAAAAAGCTATTAATTCACAATTCTATCAGTCACAAAAATTACAATTACTTCAGTTTGAAGTTGTTACATCGGCTACAGCACATATGCAGTTTTTATAAATCAGAAACTAAATATAGCTGCTTGATTCAGGGGCTGAATCCTTGCTTCACTTTCAATTAATGCACTGTTTGATTGAGGTCGATATTTATTCTTCTTTGGTATGGGCTCGAGGAATTTTAAGAATATTCCTGTAGTTAACCTATGGTAATTAAGCTTATATTTGTCCTATTGACTTGAAACTTGGAAGATATTGATTTATGTTTTACTATCAAAAATTTCGCTAAGTCGCCAAATAACGCCAATTGCCCTGGACTTTAATTTCTCATCTCTGGAAATCATTATTTTCAAAAAACTAACGTTGTTTTGACTATAATTTCGCAAATGAAGTAATAACAATACAATTAAACAAGTAATTAATTAGAAATAGAAGTCCTTCATACAAATATTTACAAAAATGAACAATATATTTAATAGGAAACACTATTACGATGTTAAAACTACTCTTTCTAAGCACTGGATACCATGAGGCCAAAAAATAGAGCGCAAAAATTCCCTAGAAAGTTATCTTGTTATTTTATCCATTTTTTTAAAGATAAAATGTGAAAAGAACTGGTGTACATCCGGTCAAAAAGTATAGAATAGAGAAAGCATTTAACATATTTTTTTCTCAAATACTGACCAATATTAAAAAAAGAGGATTATACCCCATGGAGCTCCATTATTCGCCCTATGATTCAATATGTCTCATGGATCAAAAGACAAGTTGAATCCTTTTATAATGAATGCCGGAAATTCTTCCTTCATAAATTATCTTTAATCTATTAAATATAAAAAGAGACATGCAATTTGATATGTAGGTGTTTAATTATCAAACCTTTAAAAAAATATACTCTTGAAAAGAACATTTCAATCTCAAAAATGATGAATAAGCATATTTTTACAAACAAGTATTTTCCTCCAAATTTTCATTTAATTTGCAATTTTTTAATTTTATAGGATTTGTGATGTTATATATGCATTGTTATAACGCACATTAGTACATAAAATCAAAATAACAAATGCATCTCTGTGACTATATATCAGAAAATGAAATTTATACAATAGATTGATTTTTAAAATAATTCTCAAAATTATTTTATATATATACATATATATAAACACTGCTGGCCACACCAAGAAAGATAAGAGATATCATAACAAAATTTATTTTGTAGAAAACATGTTGACCCAGTATCACTCAATTAAATTTATAGATTTCTGTAAAGTGTGGTTCTTGCTAAAATCAGCAGCCAGAGTAGCCACCATTGTTGGAGATCACTACTGCCACACGCCTCGACATTGATTCAAAGAGACTTTGGATGTGTTCTTGCGATACAACAAACCAAACAGATTCCACGCGTTGCCAAACTTGATTTGGTGTGTGGTAGCTGGAGATGTAATCTGGCTCAATCGTTGAGCAATCATGGACTACATGTTTTCTATTGGCGAAAGATCCGGAGAGCGAGCCGGTCAGAGAAGCAATTTGGTGATTGACGAAGAACCCTTGGACAATGCGTGCCACGTGTGGTCGCGGATTATCCTGTTGAAATATGGCTGTGGGCAAGCCCTGAAGGTAAGGAAGGACAACTGGCTCCAACACCTCTTACATGTAGCGCTGTCTGTTTAAAGTACCGTCAATGCGTACTAGAGGAGTGCGAGAGTTACATCCAATACTGCTCCATACCATAGTACCCGGTGCAGGACCAGTGTGGCGGGTCATAACGCAGCTCTTTAGCATCTTCTCTTCACGGTGTCACCAGACAGGATTGCGACTATCGGGGTGTTGCACAGAGAAACGTGACCCGTCAGTAAAAAAATTCATTCCATTCTGTCGTCCACATCCTTCTTTTATCGAACCACTGACAGCGGAAACGTTTGTGGTTTTGTGTCAATAGACGAAGCAACGGTAATCTTGCGGATAGACCACTCTGCTGCAAAAGGCGTCGAATGGTACGCGCAGACATTGGATGATGCGTTATAGACTGAATGTGTTATGCTATGGTTCGTTATGCGATCGAACACGTCGGTCCGTCGTACCCTCCTGCATCCAACGATCACATATCCGCATTACAGTTATTTAGTTTGGTCCAACACGACTACCGATTTCCCTGAAAGGTAATCCACAATCTCAGTAGGCCACTATCCTTCTTATGTTGAACTCGGATACTTGATCAAAAATGATCTCTGTTTTCTACGAGGCATAATTGATCATTTTTTGGAAAAAACCACCAGAAAAACACAATTACCAAACTTGTAATCGCCGAAATCTCCAAGCCTTAAATATTGCTTTGAAATGGCGCCACAAACGCGCGTGATGTGCGTCGGCGCTGAAGTTCTAATCATTTGCATATCACACTTCCACTAAAGCATGTTGTAAATTTCATGTTATTTGCATGTTTCCTTCAGGGTGTTGCATTTAAGGTGGCCAGCAGTGTAAATAAACCGATATACTTTATATATCTCTTATAAAAATATAACTTTTTAACAGAGATATTAAAAAATATATTTTTCAAGCAATATGCCTGACTATAACGTAAGTAAAGTAAATTGTATTTTTAAATAAAATGCATTAAGTTAAAGGCATTTATTCATAACTCATTGGGGGAAAACATAAACATAATTGCTGGTTGGGCAAGACGTAAATTTTGAAAATGCGAAAAAAAATTAAATACTTATTTTTACAAAATGAAAAAAAAAATGCATGAAGAGGTAATGTATAATCAAGGGAGAATCTAATACTATAGGTATTTTTTATTATTGCTGTGGTTACATATGAAAAATTTTTGAAATTGACAAAGATTACAAAAAAATTTACAATGATCACAGATTTTAAAAGGTGGAAGAAACTGTTTTGCTTCTTTTAAGCTAGAAGTCTCGGAATCCAATATCACATCGTATAAATTAAAGACATCGAGGTATAAGCGGCTTTACAGAAAGCTCAAAAATCCTCTTTAATTATATTCCAAATTATTTACATTGTAATAAAAATTTTGAAGCACAGCTTTTACTTTAAGTTAGCCAATGAGTGACATTCTGCAATTATCTTCATTTCATGCAACCATTTTCGATTCCATCCCGAACAATAATTTGGCAAACAGACACAGAGAAAATTACTTATATTTATCTATTTCTTTTCTTAGTTTGAATACCTCTATAATAAGCGCTTATTATTTCACAGAAAGATGAATTGTACGCCAATTCCATATATTCATTTTCAAAAAGATTGTGATTGACAAATCCCCACTAGACATTTTTCTGTGGAATAAGAACAAATTTATAAAAAGCATCTTTTTTTATAAAAAAGAAAAGAAAATGTCAATTATTGTGATGACCTAAAGTACAAGATTACAACCACAATAGCTGTCGTAAAAGCTAGCATGCTTTTTCGTACCAGGCGTGAAATCAAATCAATAATCATGTTAAGGTTTTCTGTGCGATAAAAGTGGAAGTTACCGTCCAAGCTTATAAAATTTTTGAATTTATTTAACTATTAATAAAAATAGTTAAACAATCTATTTTTATAACCTACTAGATATGAAAATGTATCAGCAATTTTCGGGACACATTCTGTTATTTGCCATTAAAACAGTGACATAGAATCTTATTTTGATGATCCTAACAAGTAGTTGTGAAAGCCATATCTTTCATAGTATCTTGTAATGAGTTGAAGAGTATAATCTTAGCGAAAACAATACAAAGTCACCAGATTTCGCCAAAAATCTATGGCCAAGATGCTGATCAGAGCCGAGTGGCTGTGATTAACAGCTTCTGATAGCAGAATTAAGCAATCGGAAGCAAAGAGCAATAAATAAATAAAAATTTAAAAAAGACATCAAAACTAGCCTTGTGGGGGAATGGCCTCGATCTTGCATTTTAAACAACAAAAACAGACTGTAAAAAATATGAATTAAGAGAAGATATCAAAACATATTTTACCTCGTTTGCTCCGTGGAAATAATTTTCAGCTGCCGTTTCCGAGTGACCATGGAATGGAGTGGTGTTACGACTCTGGCGATTTTTTTTTTCGTAATATTTACGTGCTGGAATTTTGACATGATCGTGATAAATATTTCATTTGTGATAAAAATCAGACGACTTTTTTTTTCTTTTAACTTTTGGGGAACTTAATTTTTTTTTGTCTTTTTATTGGCAACCTCCTGGTGCGAATAAAGGACCAATTGTATCGTGCAAAGTAGGTGTGGTCCTGACCTTCAAAAAGTTGAAGAGAAACTGATATATATTTGAGATAAGAATCCACCCACTTAGAGTTTTAATGGCGATAAAAAATATCAAATAATTTAAGTTTATTTTCCTCTTACATAGTAACAATTGTTAACGTAAGAGTTCTTGTATTTGCCGCATTTTAATTTTTGTGTTCAATTAAAAATTAGAAACATCAAGATAAAAAAGATGGAGAACACATTTAATCATCTTTCTATGGAGAGAATTTAGTCTTTGAACTCATCATTGAATAAGCTTATTTATTATTTGAATAATTCGTAAATTGCAGTTTCTTAAACTTTTATATTTAAAATAAGATTAATGAGAATAAGATGAGTACTTCTTAATTTTTACTGCTCCTGCGATAAATCACCAAATCATGTAAGAAAATAACTAAATGAAAAATAACTACATGACTTCCGACTTGTATTTGCCAAATCTGACAAACCGCGTAAAATCTTAGTTATATTTTTAATATAAGCGCATAGAAAGAAATTTAATAATTTTTTTTTTATTTAGGAGTGAGGATAATTCTGTTTCGGTTTGCAATGTAAAAGATATATTACCTCGGAATTGAATATGAATTAATATGCACGAAATGTGTGAATCTATATGTAAATGAAATATATAGAAGTTTACACTAAATGCCGACCGATGGCTAAGTAGTCAGCGTTCCTGACTCCTAAGATATTGCTGCCGGGTTCGAATCCCGGTTCGAGCATGGATTTTTCTCTCAGTTTCTCTTTATTTCTTCTTAGATGGTGTATGAATGTTTCCTATAGTATGAGCGGTTTTGTGGTGGTATGGCGCGGATGATGCTACTCGTCTCCGTGACTTGCTTCACAGGTGCCCACCAGGTAACGATAAATGAGTAGCAATTTCAGGACTTGTTGTGGCTAAAGATTAGTCACCCAGTGCCCGCGTCGTTATTAAAAAAATTAGACTTTCAAAGAACGACTAACCACTAACAGTTATATATTCATGAGGCATTCATGAAAATTATGAGGTAAAAATACTGAGAGAAAGACGCTTTTTAATGTCTTACTAAAAGCAATAATGGAGTTATTAGAAGTCATACAATATATGAGAGTGATTCTTACTTGGTAATAAGCTTTGCGTCGTCTCAATATAGCAGGGGCCATAAAAATTAACGCAGTACCAAAATATGCATTATTCATAGGAAAAAATCATTATAAAATGATACACAAAATTGTTCCATTAAACTTATTTTCATTCATAAAATGTGATATAACGCAGTCATTTTTAACTTGAGTCAAATCGTCGTTTTAAATAAGAATAGTTTTACATTCTGTCTTAATATAATTCTTATTTTTTATATACATATATTTTATATTTTTTTATTTATTTTTATTTTATATATTTTATATTTTTTTTATTATTTATTTTTATTTGTTTTTTATATATAATATATTCTGTCTGTCTTTTATCACGCAAATTGAGGGGCTGAAATTTACATTACAAACATGCGATCAGGACTTCTATGTTTAATTTAAAAGGATCAATTATGTCAGTTAAGGCTAAATAAACTTTACCAAATAATGTGTTAGTCGTTTACAATTATAAACAATTTTAGCGAAATTTTTTTTATAATAATTGATAAATCATTTAAATGAATTTAAAATGTAATTTTACATTTACATATTTTGACAAAAAATGTATTGTAAGCATTTTTCAGAGCTTTATTGGAAATATTTATAAGTTTGCTTATATATATATATATATATATATATATATATATATATATATATATATATATAAACACACACATATATATGTATATATATTCTAGTGTACCTCAAAATGAAAATATACACCTGATGTCTAGCACGATATACTATTTTTTATTTATTTTATTACATTAGATATATTCAGACTTGTATGCTTGATTCTTGAGATCCGCTTGTAAGTCTTCGTCGATAATAGGACAAATAGCACCATGACAGATGTACAACCACAGAAGATTAACGAAGAAAAACACCCATGGCCACGGTGGGAATCGAACCCACACTCCTACGCACTCAAGCGATTAGCAGTGATGCCTTTGACCACTCAGCCACGGAGCGCCCCACCATATACTACTCATTATGTCGTACCATAATTTTTTCACTGTCGTCGACACGTAGAGCATTTTGGTGCGTTTCTATCATCTCTTAAAATCAACCGATTGAACGAATTAAATTTAAACCAAGATTAAATGACGGGGTGAATACCTGAACTGGCATTCTCCTCTCTAATTTTCCACATGCATACTTATAAGCATTAGATTCTACGAAACTTCAGCAGGCAGAAGGATGATAATTTTCAGTTCAATGGGGCATCGAACTCACTACACTCCGAATATGAGAAGGAAACTTTTCTTCCACCGTACTAAAGTGACCTTATAATATCAAACTATTTTTAAATGCTTCCCAAGTTTTTTAGCTTATGATGTAAAATCTATTGAAAATTTTGCTAATAGCAATGTCATTTTTAATTCCGATGCTTAGAAAATATTAAGTTATTTAGTTTGAGATATTATGCAAGTTATCGAATACAACGGGTTGCTAAAAAAATAATTGAAATCGACGGATAATTCATGCACAAATTTATCACACCTGCAATTTTTAAGTTGATATCCCATTACGTAGGTATTTATTTATGTATTACATTACATATATTCCGACTTGTATGCTTGATTCTTGAGATCCGCTTGTAAGTCTTCGTCGATAATAGGACAAATAGCACAATGACAGATGTACAACCACAGAAGAATAACGAAGAAAACACCCAGGGCCACGATGGGAATCGAACCCACACTCCTACGCTCTCAAGCGATTAGCGGAGTGATACTTTGACCACTCAGCCACGGAGCGCCTATTTCGTAGGTAGGCGTGGTACTCGTTGTAGTGGATTCTATTTTTCACATAACCGAAAACTGAGAGGAACTAAATATGCATAAAAAATCTTGTAGAATTCAATATTTCTCCAGTAATGTGGTGTGTTGTAGAGGGTGCCAGCTAAGGTGTCGATTTTGTCATTTCATCTTAGTTTAACATTACGTGGCACCTGGATAATTAAGCAGTTTTTCATGCAGAAAAAACAAGGACTGGAGATTATCACGATAACTTATAATAAGGAATGATAAATATTTGAGAAGATTATGTTAAATAAATTGTTATTAACATTACAAGACTCTAAAAAAAGAAATATATATATACATTTATTAACAAAAGAATTGATGCCTGAAAATAAACGAAACACAGTAATATCGTTTTCTTTTAGATCGTTTTCATAGAAAATATTTTTAAAAGAAGGAATTTAAAGTATGACGTAAGAAAAAGAAAATATTGCATTTATGGCGAAATTCGCCGCACATTCTACATTTATTTCTGAAGTTATTTGAGCCATCTAACAGAAAAATATCTGCACATTTATTTGCACAGTGTAATTTAGAATCAAAACGTAAAATAAAAAATTCATTTAATGATTTTTCACATCTGCTCTGATGGTCATAAAAATGGTTGAAGAGCCAATTCTAATTATAGATGGCTTCTACTGTGATGTTCGTATTTGATTGTACTTTGTGATAATAGAGCTGAAATATTTTTACTTAAAAATATTACTAACCCTAACTTCTACTACTCAATCAAAAAAGTATGCAATTAGTTACTTTATTATAAATGTAATCAATAATTATCTGAGTTCGTAAAAAAGAACCCTCTTTCGATGTCATATCACTATCAAAATGATTGATAAGTAAAGTATCATTTTCGATTTGGTGATTTAATCGTTATAATGATTAATAACCAGGTGATGTGTGATTATATTGACACATCGTTAAGACTAATGAAAATTCCTCCAAAATGACGCTGACGTGAATACCAAAAAGTTACCAACGTCATTTAGAATCAATAAAGTATAATCTTAAGTCAGCAACACATGATTTCGAATGATGCCAAAAAAACGTTCTAAACTACTGTTCCGAGAAAATTATGATTCCATTGGACGACTTGATGACCGACCAGGAACATCTTCGACGGCAAAATCCTAAACGATTAATTGCACAGCTGTCAGTCATCTGAAAGGAAAATGACATGGAACGTCACAGACGATCAGTGTCGTTTTCGATTAAAGTTATGATTGCATGGATCCAATGAAGGATTAAAGTAATGACTCATGGGATCCGTTTTAAGATCAGTGACAGCGAACTCTGGGCGACGACGTGACCGGCATGTTCAAACACCCGGCGTATTCATCCGCGGCAATTTAAACCAGACGCTGCTGTTGGGACCTGCATGATAACAATAACGTGTGGGATTTTAAAAGTTTAATTTCCTTTTCATGAGTTTTATGAGTCATATCTGCCGTACTTAGACATTTATAAGCTAATGTGGGGAATCTATCGCCAATGTCTATTTCGATTTCACGAGAAAAAAAATGACTCTTACACGTGGGATGGATAAAATTTGGAATTCATGTACGGCTCGTTCTAATCTCTCCATATTTAAGCTAAGCATGAGATTCTTAAGAAATGGAAAATTAGGATTCGTCTCACAAAATTCTGATAACCATTGGGAGATGATTGAAAGTAGCGCAACTAGTCATTTTTGTTGTTAAGCGATAAATTAAATTGTGATCAATTAGGCATTAGTGACAAATAACGGTTTCGTGGAACTTAATCTTAAAAAATAAAAGGTTGGATATATATATATATATATATATATATATATATATATATATATATATATATATATATATATATATATAGGTATACCTATATCATATATATATACATATATATATTCAGTTGTGCTAAAGTCAATTAAATATCAGTAATTTAATGCAAGGAAGAAACTTCATAATGAAATCAATGTTCACGATTATCGAACATTTCATAAGAAAGATTAGAGTTAAAAAATCGTGATTTCACAAAACTTTGTTTTTTTTTTAAATCTTCAAGTGTGAAATTCATTGATAAAATTTTTTTCACAAAGAGTGACTTGAAAATATAGTGACAGTGTGGTTTGACAGAAGCAATGTTTATTTTTTACTATCTAAGCAAATAAAAGAAAAGTGTAGTGGATGAATTTGGCATGTCAAGAAGTGCTTTTTCAAGGCAATGGAATTAATTTCAAGAAAGCAGGATGTTGTTAAGATAGTGTCATCGCCCGTTATTACTATAACCAATGAAGACCATTATACCTAGTCGACAACTCTCTAGATAAAACGAACTAGCAACGCAATTCCACAGCAAAGATTTTTTAATCTGAACAAGTGATGAAACATCTCAATCCAGTATAATTTGAAATCGGCTTCACTAGGAAAGTCGCGCGTATAAATCAATGGTTAAATTCAGTTAACTTCAACAACACATTCTTCGGATTCTTAAAGTTGGGCTTTTCAATACTTAGATTGGATACAAAATGATGGAAATCAAGTATTTACTAACAACAAATTAGTTCGCAATATAACGCCAGAGACGCTTTATTATGGAAAGAGAGACGTTTTAGATAAGCCTATATTTGTTCTCCATAAAAATTTTAGACAAGGTAATTTGGAAGTATTGACTATAATCAAGATGGGTGGACCTCCTCACTATCGGAAAGGTAGGGCATCTGTATCCCGAGTTAATGGACTATAAAACCTGTTCACTAAGGACTGATGAGCTCGTAAATCAGGTTGTGTTCGCTCTGTTCTCTAAGCGAAGTTATTCTTGTTGTTGCACCAACATGCTTCCCTGTACCCATCTCTGAGTTAAGCTCTACCAGTTATATAGAAGCAGCCGAAAGTAGTCTTCGTGATTTTGATGCAAGGATCAAACAGAAGACCCTTTTATATTTGACTGGCCACTACCAGAGGTATCATTTCACTTGGAGGACATTGCGACCCACTTAAGGTATTCAAGCAGTCTTTAGTGAACACGACGCATCTTTGGTTAAGCCATTATTTGAACTATCTATCTTCTGATAATGAGAACGATGCCTTAACTAACCAAGTCACCGTGCCCTGTAATTCAAGTGAAGTAATATCTCTAGAGGTGGTAAATAAGTATTTGGTGGTCTTCCGCTTGGTCCCCACTTCTAAATTACGCAAATTCTCACCCAGCAGCAACCACCTAATTGGTAGAGCCCAACTCATTGCTAGCTACAGGGAAGTATGTCGATCCACGCAATATCTGCTCAGTTGAGGTCGTTAAATGTGGATGACCTCTATAGAATATTTAGCCATGGTCAAGTAACAATATTGACTCTTTTCTATCCTACCTTAACAGCACATAAATATTATGTCTTAAGAATTTTTGACGGGCATAGTCAGATTAGTTCAAAAAAGATAAAACAATCAGTTCAGTTACCATTTGGCTTTTTGAGTAACAAAACCAAAAATTATCCATTAAGTGAGTAAGTCCTGAGATATATTGATGTTTAACTTTGTTGCTCTGATGAAAACATTGACGTCCCGTTCAGAACAAACTAAATTTACTATATTTTAGCAAACAAAGCAAATTAGTTTAAGTGCTATTCAAAAGAAAATGATAAAATCATTTAAGTAATTATCTTTTCATTGAAATAACAATACAATTCATGAAAAGGAAAACGTCTTTAAAAAAATGGTTTCTTACTCTGGATAATTGCGCACACCTTTGCAGATGGTCCGGCCGGTGTCCGGGCAATACTGTGGTCCAGGGACGAACTTGTGCTTAGACTGGGGTTTCGGGAATGTGTAGTCTGTGTAGTAGTAGCTGCTGCTGGTGTAAGCTCTCCACCTTGGGGGGCTGCACACAATCAAAGGGATGAAGAGAAGGGAAATCACTATCCGCTCCATCTGAAATATTATAAAAAAAGATGTCAGCATTTGTATTTCAGATTCTTTTCATTGTTTAATATCAATTTTTGTAAATATAAATAGAAACAAAGGTGCATACATCCTCCGCTCTGTTTCAGATTTTAAAATATATTGGACATAAAGGAAAAATTACTTATGTACTTTTTGGTAACTACATACTATCGCAACCATGCAATTTCGGGTGATAAAGTGATAAATTGGTAACCCGAAAGACGCCCAAGAAGCAACCATAAATTTCTTCTTTCGAAACACTATCCCACCTTGTTGTGTTCGTTATAAACGTTGGATACAAATGCAAGTACAAGTATAGGAATGCGAATTTGGGATTTACTGAATAGTAAAAAGATACGGAGTTCCTTTTACAAAAATACAATATTTTACAAGGCAATCTTGAATGTAGCAATTGTCATATAATGAAAATTTATTTTGCAAAACAGGTTTGGTTCATTATCTACTGTTGCAAAGAGTGGATACAAACACCAAATTAAGTTATTCGTCACAAAATTCAGTGACGAATAACTTAATTTGTCTGACAAAGTAATCATCGACTGGTACAATTACACGAGAGATTTTTGTTCTGGACATGACAAAAAAAAAAAAAGGATAATAAGTTGACCTGGTTTCATGATGGTAGCAAATGAAAGTTTGTTCGACAAAAGGAAAAACAATGAGGGTTTAGTTAAGAAAGAACAGTAAGTTTTCGGCAGCGTGTGTAGAGAGATAAGAAACGTTTTCGACAACTTCTGCTAATAGTAGAACAGCCACTACTCTTTTCCAAAAATTGTTGAAAAATTCCAGAAGAAAGCAAGATTTACTCTGACAATTAGAGAATTTGTCAGACAAATATAATCGAAATTGTTGGATTTCATCATATGAAAGTCCATCCTAAGTCTTCCCCGAAATAAGTGCCCATACCTAAGCGAACGAAAGAATAGGGTGTTCTGAAAAATAGCGGAATGAAAGGAAGTAGAACATCGCGAGATCATCTCGAATCATAATTATCGGAATTTATTTGGCTCAAGTTTAAGTTGAAATAGAATTTATTTTATTTTACGATCGCTATCTGTACATTTTCCGCCAAAATATGAGTGTGATTCTAAATGAAAGAGTGGTGATAAATATAATAGTATTTTATTTTCCTTAATTTTTTTCGCTTATTATTGTCATTATTTACAATTGTATTAATATTTATTAGAGTTACCTATCCGGGATACTTAAGATGGCATATTTTTGCGGCGACGGTTATGTTATACCATCAATACGTACCAATAGCATTTACGATTTCATAGTATATTTAATTACAATTGGAGAATTTATTTAAACTAAATCCTAATAACAAAGCGACTATAACATTTAGAATAACAGCTCAATTACAAGTAATAACAGTTATAAATAAAAGTTACAATGAATAACTGTTATTTTTTAAAAAAAATTATTTTACACTATGGGACAGGGTTGGTAGTTGAATGGTTAACTCCCAGCTTTTTTCTCGAAAATTTATGCGTTCGATTCCCTCTTTGGACATGGATAATTCTAGTATTCTATTTAAGTCAGAATACGGCTTAAATTCTGAATGGGATTCGAAATATTTTTGTTCAAAAAGTGACTGTTGATTGTTGGTCTGTTAACATAACCTTAGGATATTATAAGAAAAAACTTTACTTATTAAAACACAAGTTTGTTTTCATAATAGTGTGATTACTAACGTCATTAAGAGAAGGTAATGTGTTCGATAATGATCTAAAAGAGTATCGGCTTAATGACAAATCAACCAATTTTAAACTATATATTAGGTTTTAAATTAAAATAGCACCTTTTAATTAAACAATTGTAAAACATGTTTACTTTGATCACAAAACATATATCCGCGTCTAGAAAAAAATAAATCTTAACTTTTAAGTAAAAAAAAAAAAAAAAAAAACTTATTTTAGTAAACTGCATAGTCATTAACCTATTCCATTAATTGTGATATAAACAATAAAAATAATATACACTTAAAAGATATTTTTTAAATTATTTATTTCATTACTTTTGTAAAAGTTTACATGAATATTCCTATGAGAAATTGAATGAAATAATTCAAGTCCTGACCAATTAATAAGATAAATAAATGATGAAAATAAGATAAAGAAACAAACACAGTAATTCTCAAATGGTTGCGATGTTGAGTAGGGCTCTTATAACCAGTGTGTGGTTTTGCTTATATCCAGTTATATACTTCTTAGAGATGTACACACACACGTACATTTTTATTTAAGATTATTTAAGTTAAATGAAAACACTTGTTATACATAAATGAAAAATTTTTTTATTAATATCTCATTTCTCATTAATTCTGCAAGAAAAGTAAACTTTTTTTGAGTTATTTTGTGCACTCTGAATGCAAGCGAAACCTGAAACTAAAGTCACCATCAGAAAATGTGCCAAATCAGCATTCCATTTTAATTAGAAACTCCTTTAAATTAATAGTAAAGAAAACTGTGCAATATGGTGAAAATGGGAAAATCATGCTTAATAACTATGGGAAATATTAAACACAGAAACGAAAAACACTGACCACCTTCTTTAAATGTTCCAAAGTCCATTCCAAAGTTGCCTTTAGGGAGTATTTTTCATAAATAGAGGTCTTGCTTATTGTACCCGGAAAACTCTTAAGATGTCATTCCAATAAATGATCATGCAAGGAAGAAGTTGTTGTTGCACCAGCATGCTTTCCTGTACCAAGACCTGAGTTGAGCTCTACCAGTTAGATAAAGCAGCTGGGTGGAGTCTTCGTGATCTTGAAGCAGAAGACCCCTAATGGCTGTCCTGCCAGCCCTAGAGGTATCATTTCACTTGGACGACATTGCAACCACACCCATTTTTAACATATCCCACCTGCTATCAGTGAACACGACGGATCATAGATTAAGCTGGGATTCTCACTACCTTTCGATAATGAGAATGATGTCCTAACCAACCAGGCCACCACGGCATGCTACAATACAACAATCATTTACCGCTGTTCAATATTGACTGGAATTGAACCCAAAAGATTATGCTTCGAAGCGCCATGTTCTACCACAAGGTAATGGTGAGTTTCAAACACGAATTTCTTCGTGTGTTTGGCTATCGAATCAATTGATATGAGAGTAACCCCAAGCTATAGTAACGTCGTTTGAAAAAGAGCGATAAGTAAGATTTTGATAAGAGAGGATAACATTTTTTCATTCAAAAGTAAATGAAAATATGGTCATGTAAAATTCTTAATCGGTAATAAAGTAATTATAAATGTTTTTTTTTTCAAAATAAAATATAAAAGCCGGACATAAAAATAGCATTTAAAAAAATAATAATAAATAAAATAAAAATAAATTAGTAAATGTTTTCGTAAAGTACAGTGTGAATGTAAAATATAGCATAAGAATTTCATTATCTCACATATGCAAGAAGGATTCGCGGAATTAGGAAGATTTTTACTAGATTCTCTAGGATTGTTTCTATTGAAAAATTATTGTGTTTTATCACTGAAGAAATTTTGATTGAATAATATACAATAAGTCTACAGGAAAGTTCTGTCCGTTATTCGATGACAATGTTGTTAAAACCATGTTAGAGCAAGATCTTATTCTGACAACATCGGAGATAGCAGAAAGCTTAATTAAGCTCAGCAAACTATTTTGGACCATATTGGGATAATGAGATTGATGTAAAAATATTCAAAACGGGTGCCATATGAATTAAGCCAAAAGAATTTTGATAATCGAGTCATCACAAGCACATATCTGCTTGTTAGAAACAAAATTGCCATTCTCGAACCGGATGATAACTGGGAATGAAAAGTGCATTACTTACGAAGACATTGCAAGAAAAGGGGTATATTGTATGGAAAATCTTGCTCTTCGAAATGAAAAACAAATCTGACTCTGAATAAGAGAATGTCGTGCACATAGTGGGGCACTTAAGGACCAATATATGATTGTCATTAAAAAATAACGAAAAGCTCAATTCGAAAAAGCATTGTCAGCAACTGGATAATATAAAAGTAGCAGTCAAAAGAGGCCGGCAATGTTTCAAGAAAGAGGCCAAGAAAAGAATTCGTCAAAAAATTGCAGAACTAGGCTGAGAAATTCTGTCCTTTACACCATTTTCCCTGGACTTATCATCCTCCAATCATCCCTTGGTTTATGACCTTACAAAAATTTTTGAAAGGCAAAAAATTCAAAAATTAAGAAGATATCAATCAAACACTGTTTCCATTTTCGCATGAGAAAATGAGACATTTTTCAAAAACAAATTGCCCTCACGCAGGCAAGAAGTCATTAATAATAATGGCATTTGTTGTCGTGTGCCAGCTAGGCTGTCAATATGGGGTGCGCTGCTCCACTTTTCCAACTGAACCCTATTTGGTGTGGAGTCCGACTTCTTCAGTACACACATGCCATAGGTACTCGTTTATAAGGTAGGCAACCATTCACACCTCATTCATACAAGGAAAGGACAAAGACAGGATAGATAGAGAGAGAAAAAGTACATCCATGTCCGAACAGGGATTCCAACCCAGGACCTCCTTATCCGCAGTCAGGCACACTGACCACTAGACAAGATGGGCGGCAATAATGGCACTTACATTATTTAACAAAGTTCATTGACGTTGTGAAAATTTTGTATTTTATTTTATTCCAAAAATGAACAGAACTTTCCGGTAGACCTGATACATTCATGCATACAGTTTGAAAATCAGATTTTCAGAGATCGAAAACAATACTAGCTTATGACAGCGAAAATTATGGTATGGAAAAATAAGTTTTAAACTTTTTCAGTCATTAAAAATTAATGAGCAACACTACTGGCCTACAACATCTAGCAGCTAACATTGTTAATGACAAAGAAAGCTTTCACAGAGCACAGATATGTTAAATAATGCTACTCATTCAGAAAAACTTAAAATAAATCCGAACGATGGTTTATTTTTTCGACGAATAAATACAATGAATGGATAGTTCTTTGATTAATTTTAGCCTTTTATGCTAAGTTTTTTTGCCTAATAATAGTCAACTAATTTTATTTTCTACAAATAAAACTCTGGACAATATTGCACAGAACTTTTTATAAAACAGCCCAAAATTGAAAGTGATTGATATATATATATATATATAACCATTCACACCTATATATATATATATATGAGATATATACTAAATATGCATATATAGATATGTATTTCTATACAAATATGGATATATACTATATATATGTTTCAGTCATCGAAAATATCTTATGCAGAGCATATAATCATTTCTTATGATGGTAATAACTTAAAAATACAGACTTTTAATTTGGGTTGGGGGATATTATAGAAATACATATTATATAAAAAAAGTAAAAGAAATAAATATTCGAGGATATAAAGTAGAAGGCTTGGACTCAGAAATATACTTTATTTTGGTATCCTCATACAGCAATGATAGTGCTCAATAGTTATTTACTGTACCAAACAACATAATATACTACAAATTATTTCATAACATAAACATTAAGTAATGAATGAAACGAGAAAGCTGAAAATTTCTTAATTATTTGTGTCCATTGTTTTCACAGGGATTCTTTCTTTGCTCGATAATTAATCTCCAACTTTCAGTTCCTACAAATAGGCAAATAGGTAATGGTGATCTGTTTTGGCACTCTGTGTCATTTAAGTACTTATAGTTCAGACTTATGTGAGAATTTTTTTATGCCAATTCATTTAAACAATGGAAATATTTAAAAGTAATTAAGTCTTCGTAATTCAGAATCAAGGACAAAGTGGAAGACCCTTCCCATACTTGATCTACCATACCCAAAGATATCATTTCACTTGGAGGATATTGCAAACATGACCTATTTAACATACACACGCCGCCTTTAGTAAATGCGATGGATTTTCGGTTAAAAGGGGTTCACAGTACCTTTCGATAACGAGAATGCTTGTGTCCATTCTATAAATTGTGAAACAAATGAATAATACGATAGTGTGAAAAAATTCTATTATTCAGAATTAAAACAGAGAAAATTACTGAGAAAGATGCATAAAAATTGCCATTATTCTCAGATTAGAAGCAACCCCATAAAGGAACTCTTAATTCTAAATCACACAGAACAAGGCTTAAGGTCTTTGAGTATTTGCCACGGATGAAAGCGACCACCGACGGGTTAGTGAGGTTAAAAAAACCACTGAAGTAGTCTTCCTTTTAATACTATTTTTTTGTTTCGGTAAATATATGGAAAATAAATTAATAAATAAGGGATAATAAAGGTACTCTTAATTCTAAATGACACAGAACAAGGCTTAAAGTCTTTGAGTATTTGCCACGGATGAAAGCGATCACCGATGGGTTAGTGAGGTCAAAAAAACCACTGAAGTAGTCTTCCTTTTAATACTATTTTTTGTTTCGGTAAATATATGGAAAATAAATTAATAACTAAAAATAAATAAATAAATGCTCTACAGAATTTAGCATACCTAGGAAAATATTTAAAGGAATGTATCATTTTTTATCAGCCTTGCGACTAAACTCTACATTTCATGTGTTAAAAATTTTAAATTTCAATGGATAACAAAAGATTTACAAAAAAAATGCAGACATCAAAGCTTGAAGTTGGGAATGGAACCTACAAACTGTTGAGCCGAATGACGGACTAAAATAGTTGTTGAAAAGTATTTGAGTACGCTTGACTGTCCGTCCATACACGAAATTGATATTAAAGTAACAAGATACCTAAGGTTATAGCATTATAGAAATACTATCATGCTATAATCCTAAATATCTTGTTCCAACTTATTTTCAAAATGCTTCGAACATCATTGTCCTATTCAATGAAAAGAATATTAAAAAACAATTTAATTAGTTATATGCAAATTCGGAAAAAAACAAAAATTTGCCTCCGGTAAAGAAATTCCGTTAAATGGGCGATTCCTTCGTCCTTGGGTTTTGATCAGGAAAATGATTAAAATCCTGGATGTGGATAGCGTAACTTCAAGGCTTTTCCACGATAAAAAAAAGACTGACACAAGTTTAGCCAATCATCAATCCAACCATGAGATTTATGGCTATTGCTATATCACATGGTCGATTGCTTAAATATTGATTGATTATTAACACCAATTTAGCCAATCAACAATTCAGTCACGAGATATGACTATTATGATCACATCACATGGTCGAGTGTTTAAAATCTGATTGATGATCGGCACCCATTCAGTCAATCATCAATCTGGCCATGTGATATGGTAATTAAAACCATATCACATGGTCAATTGATTCACTATATCACACTATAATGTGTTTAAAATTATGAGAATTGCTTTTAAAGATATCTTTCCAAACCACCAGCAATAAACGACGATATATAGTGTTTTGCAGCTATATTCGAGACAAATCATTGTTGTAAACTCATGTAAAATCTGATGGCTTATTTAAATCGATAGAAAATAGATCATCAAATCAGATTAAGTAAGAAATAATATAATAATCTTATTTAAACGTTGTCATTGTTTCATACTCTTTTAATGTAATTAAATAATATTATACTATTATGCTGTGTTTCAGTAAATTCCAAATTGAAATAGTTTCACTCATATCCTCTGTAATATCTTTTTTTTTTTCCGAAAAAAATATTTAAAAAACATCACTGTTTCAAATCTTGGAAGAAAAATTTAAAACATTTTGAGAGATTTTCGTGATGTTGAGTTCAAATTAATAATTTATTGTTATTTGTAGCAATAAATTTCTTATTAATGGTAATTTGTATTAAATCACGACACTTAATCCCACTCGAGTTGTTCGGTATAATTTAAAACAGAGCTGCCGAGATGTTGCGATTATTTAGAGTAATTTAATGTCAATAAATCATGCAATTATAGCTTTTTATCTCTTGGAAAGACCCAAATATTTGTATATTGGAGAAATACGGCAAATCTGCAAGGAAACTAAAAGTCAATTGATCACATGTTATAATATTATGAATTATTTTGTGGCTTGGATGCTTGTATAGACGAATTCCTTTATGAACATCGAAGAAAAACATTTATAGCAAAAGACATGTTAAGGAAATAAAACTAGACATAAGAGCTTGTCTACTAAGATTTGGCAACAATTCTGAATCTTAACTGTTATCAGAGATTTTGGCATCAACAGTATTGAATCGCTATGAACAATATTGAATCAGAGATTTTAAATCCAGTACTGAAGATAACAAGCGCATAGTTTTCAATAAATAAAGCATCTTGAATCGCATTAAAAAGAAATGGACTTCAAATTAGATGATAAGATAAAAATGAAAATGAAGTGAAAATATATATATATATATATATATATATATATATATATATATATATATATATATATATATATATATATATATATATATATATATATATATATAAAGACAGACAGATAAGTAGATCCTACAAGGTAATTAAATATTAGTCAAGTTCTACATTCCATCAGGAAATTTCTTATACGTATATTAAAATTTTAACTTTAAATTTTATTTTTATGTCAATACATAAATTTTAAAATCAAACATATATTGTTTAAAAATATTTTTAAGCAATATGTGTTTGATTTTAAAATAGAACAAAAAAAATGAAATTTCAGAGAGTGAACTTCATTGCTGCTTACCCCTTTGTTATCCAGTATATATTGGAATTCATTATGAGATAAATGCATTATGAGCTTGCTCAAAAAATATGGGGAAATATTATGGGCATAAGGCAAGCTATTTCGAAAAAATATTGTGAAATTAACAAACTAATGTAAAAGAAAGTAGTAAGAAA
The DNA here is from genome assembly GCA_037975125.1 of Latrodectus hesperus. Taxonomy (NCBI): domain Eukaryota; kingdom Metazoa; phylum Arthropoda; class Arachnida; order Araneae; family Theridiidae; genus Latrodectus; species Latrodectus hesperus. The sequence continues at coordinate 6,510,195 of JAJQOW010000018.1, read as the reverse complement.
ATACTCTTGGAAAGAGAATTTATGAGCTCACTTTGTGTGTGAAAGAATGTCTCCAAATTTTCAATAGTTAAGACACATTTAGTCGCTTTGTATTAAATTAATATATCTTTCTTGGGCCATACTTTCTGAACTTTTTATTAATGATTTTCCTTATAAATATAATTTGTATAATAACTTTCTTAAATTAATTGGTAGTTGTAAATTTATAATTTTATGAAATCATGTATGTCTTTTTTTGAAGAATCATTTTAATTTTAAAAAGTTGCACTTTATTTCAGGTATCGCACTTTAGAGAGTACTTAATAAGTTTGCTTGCAACTGCTTTACATCTTAAAATATATTCACCATTTATCATATCAAAACTTGGACAGTGACAAAACTCTGCCTTTGACAGTGAAAATTCGACTAGGCACTAATGGATAGTTTGGAACTACCAATGATGTAATCCAGTGAATGGAAATAAATGACAACTTGAAATAATGTCAAAATTCAAATGAAGACAAATTGTCATAGATGAGCTCCAAAGCATATCAAATAAGACGTAACATGATCCTTTAATTACATGTTATAATGTATTCCTATATGATAATGACAGAAAATAAATTACGTCGTATTATGAAACAAAGATTATGCAAATAATTTTTTTACTGCGTTTTAAAATCAATGTTCACAATAGTGTGTATTCCCGATCGTTTGGGTGTGTCAAAATCTAACTGTGCCCCACCCTCAACCTTCACTAGAAACTCGTTTAAAATTTTCAAAGTGATTTGGTGTTGATTTTTCATGGTTTTACTAAGATAAAAAAAATTCCATGCTTCTGTCACAATAAGGAAAAAAATTAGTTCACATACCTCAAAAGCAAGTGACGAAAAGGTATTCAGAGAATGGGAAAATCACTTACGCTGTTCACAAAAAATTTGTAAATAAGCATTCTGTCAAGGCCAAGCACTTGAAGTTGAAAATTTCTTTAGCAGTAGCTAAATCTGAGGAAATTATATACACACTGGCCTCCAAAAGTTAAGGAACAACATGTTTTTCGAAGTTCACCATAAAAAAAATGACACTAACAAAACAATTTATAGTTTATATAAATGATAAAAACGAATTTTATGCAAAAACGGTAGCTATCACTTTTTTATAGTTAAGAATAGCTATATATGAGTGAGAGAAAAATATGCAAATATAAGCCTTTCGTAATTACGCGAGTAACTTTTGTTGATTTACAACTTTTGTTAGTAGTTTCCTTGACAATAGGCAGTGGGATCCCGCAATGTCTGAGAGAAGTCATTTGCCCGATTCGTTAAGGTGGTGGGTGGTCGGATGGATGGAAATGGGGTTATCACAGGCTGATGCTGCTAGACGCCTTAATGTGTCTCGCAGTGTGATCCACCGTCTCTGAATTCAATATAGAACTGAAGCTTCTGTATCCAGAAGACATGTTCCAGGCTGACCACGAGTTAAATCACCTGCAGAATACCGTTTTATAGCTCTTTCGGTCCAAAGGAGAAGAATAATTTATGTTCCACACAGCTTGTTGCAGACCTCACTGTAGCATCGGGGAGAAGAATATCCGCTAGTACGGTACGAAGGCGCCTTCATCATGCAGGTCTCTATGCAAGGCGACCAGTTGTGTGTGTACCCCTCACCGGACGACAAAGAAGGGCTCTCTTATCTTGGGCAAGAGAACACGTTTCCTGGACCAGACAGCAATGGGCTTCTGTACTCTTCACAGACGAGTCCAGATTCACATTGGAGAGCGATTCAGGACGTCTTCTGATCTGGAGGGAACAAAACACCAGATACCACCAATCTAACATTGTGTAAAGAGACAGTTACCACGGCGGTGGAATGATGGTTCAGGCTGGGATCTCAGTCGGTGGTCACACTGACCTGCATGTGTTCCAGGGAGGAACTGCGACTGGCGTGAGGTATAGGATGAGATCCTTGATCCATATGTCCGCACCATATGCCGGTGCAATTAGCAATGATTTCATTCTGATTGATGATAACGCACAACTTCACTGAGCTGTAGTTGTTGAGGAATATCTTGAGGATCTTGGTTTGGATCGAATGGAATGGCCAAATCGATCTCCAGACCTGAATCCAATAGAACATGTGTGGGAGTATCTTGGAAGACAGGTTGCTGCTTTAAATCCTCTTCCAAGGTCTTTAGGAGAGCTGGAACAAAGCTTGCTCCGTGTCTGGTCTTCACTTCCCATTTCGGTAACTGACAACTTAATTGGCAGCATATGAAAGTCGATGCCGCCAATGCATGCAAGCTAGGGGTGGGCATATCCCTGATTGAAGCTCATTTTTATTATGCTTCTACTACTTTTTACCACATAAAACTGTGATTATTCTTTTTTCCAAGAATCGACTTATACCAGCGAGATTGCATTTTTTTGTTGTAAGTCCTTTTTGCTTTTTTCTTATATAAACTTCTATGTTTCAGTCAATAAATACCTGTTTTGTGCACATGTCATCCAAATTTGGTGTTTCTACATTCATTCATTTGCAAATTAGGCACGCAAAAAAACCGGTTTTTCCTTAACTTTTGGAGGCCAATGTTTTAGGTAAATTGTATATATATTTTTTCCTCAGATTTAGCTATAGATTTAGCTTTAACACACACACAACCATTTATTTTTTATATGTTTTTACCATCTCTATATATATCTTTAATATACATTTATTTTACTCAGGTATATCTTTTATAACCATCTATTTTATTGACACCACCTGTATACAATATAAAGGTACATCCAAAGATATTATTTAGTCATTCTATTTAAGTAATTATGATGGCGGTATAGCGTACCGAGGTGGCAAGGCAATTGAAGACGATTTAATTTAATTTATTGATGAGGATAAATTTTAAGTATACATAATTTTTTCTATTTACATATATTTTAATACAACTTTCAACTTAATAATCATGAAAATGTCATTGCGTTGTCATTGTGATGCATGACAACGTCATTGTAATGCATGACAATGTCATGCCTCCAGTGCGTTCTCTCTCTGAGAACACACACTCCAAAATAAAGAATAAACAAAAACAATATAATCGGACGGGAGGAGAAAGGCAGAATCTATTGCGCATGCGCTATGCTAATCCTCGCTTTATAGCTCGTTACAGCAACAACTAAATCTGAGAAAATTCTTTTTTTTAATAGATTGCATTATAATGAAAGGGTGTACGTAAAGTCTAATGCAATTTGATGTTTAATTCATTAAATACTGAAGATATATTTAAATTATAAACATGAATGGTTAGGTAGTGAGTTCCTCTTCTTCTCTTCTTACCTTCCCTCATATTTTCCTACAATTTCTCGATTGAACTAAAGGTGGCTTGAGCACGTTAAATAAGTTGTAATCGCAATATCCTTTAAGTGAAATAGCACCTCTTGGAGTGGCAGGTTAAATACTGCCTGATCTTTTGCTTGGTTCCTGCTTCTAAATAACGAAGACTATTTCCTGGCTGCCTTCACCTAATTGGTAAGGTTCAACTTTGGACTAGGTGCAGGGAAGTATGTGGATGCAACAACAAGATAAATGGTTGGATAGATTCAAAAAACTTCACGGATTACTTCCTGATTTTCATGGTCCTTGCTACCAAGATGACACCATGATTATCGTTAAGTTAGAATTACTCAAATAAGTTATGGCTTACATATTGCCGCGACTACTTTAAATATAGCATTAAAAGGCTAAACTTTACACCAGGATTTGCATCAAGTTCCACAATTGACATGAATTCCCAAATATTGTACTATGAATGACGATGATGAAACTTATTATGTATGTTTTTCACAATTTTTCACGTTGGTCTTTCATAAGAATGTACACATACATATGTAAACTTTCCTTTATTTTAGTTTCATTCTTATCAATCTACGTACATTCTGTTGTGTGATAATGTATCTTTTTCCTGAAAAATCGTAAGAACTTTTCCAAAAATTAAATATTGTTCATGCACTTTTTACCATGTTTAAATTGAAAAAAAAATATTACGATATCACCAGGTACTTAAATTCGACAAGTACCATCTGTATATACTTATGGTTACTCTTCGTTTGGCTACTTTTTGATGTTTTGTTTCATATGATTTGGCACAGGGAGAGAAAGAGTTTATCAAGGAAACTGTGAAAATCGGTTACTTTTTATTGAATATTCCAATTGTGATTCTTCATCGCAAGGAAAACATCGAGATGTTAATCGATTTCAATCCTGGAGTAGACAAATATTTCGGCTACTACGATTTTGATACTATCGTTAAATTATCAATGTTCGAAATTATTTTTTGCAAGGGGTAAGTTATAATTTCTTTAAATTTTAAAATGATCTTTTCTCATTTCTAATGGTACTTGACCTTCATAAAAATGTATATGATTAATCCTAAGTATGATGTTCAGATACATTGCCGAAGTTATAAGAGTTTTAGTGTTTTATTTTAAATATCGTGTAAATAAAATTGCACAATAACAATCAAATATGTGACTGATATGCACCAGTGTCTAAAATCTCTTGAAGTTAAAACAATTTTGTAATTACTTGCCATTACAAAATTCTTTCATTTCTAATTGAATATTAAAATGAATCTTACATTGATTATCAAATGCATTCTTAAAGAAATTTTGTCCAAAATGAAAATTCTAGAAGTTTGAAGTTTATTTTTTTATATATGTAGCTTACTTGTAAATTTATATAAATTATTTGTGTGTATTTATCGTTATTTGTCTTGATCTCGGGGAATCAATATTTTCTAATAGAAAATATTGTACGAAATCATCCTATATGAGGTTGAGATTCATTTTACTCGCGTTAAGTAGCTTCTAAAAAATTCCTCAGAGTCTATGCTATAATTGAGAATACATATCGACAATGACCAATTGTATGCATTGTAGTACAAGGAAGCAATTGACACCCTGCAAGATTAAATGGAGGACTTATATATCGTATTCAGCCGCATGACTATAATGTTGCAAAAGGTTAATTTGCATTTACCGAAAGTTATTTTGTATAATCAATATCAATTACTGTACATCATCAACTCGTTGTCATGAAATCAGTGGGACGATGATGCACACTTATGGTACACTAAACCATTATGGAACGTTGATGAAAGGTATGGCATTCGATATTAGTCACCAGATTCATTTTATAGCTTCAACTTCTCCATGCTCTCAACAGGTGACCATCACCAGGAAAACAAGGCCAAGATCTGAAGTGAACTTAAAAAAGTATCACACCACTGTCTAAGTAGCTTGGCCTAGATACCATTGCAGTTTTAAATACTAATGGCAATAGATTGACAGTAGGAATAAAATGAAGCTTATCTGCAAGTCTGTTTAAATTAATCACTCTCTAAAAGTGTACTTCCGGTTGTTGAAACATTCAAAGCTTCCTGGTTATTTCATAGCTAGTTGAGAATTATTGATTTTTATGTAATGAATCATAAATTCTTGTATTTTTATGTATATCTAAAGGGGCCATGTCTTCTGTAGTGAGACACAATACAATTTCATCGATCTGGTTTAAATTTTATGAATATATATATATCTTAGTATTCCAACAGTAATATAATCCTGAATCCAATACAGCTTACAATATGAGAGCTCGTAAAGTTGACAAACTGTCGCAAAATTTTTCGGTTCGTCATCTAGCCATTTCAAAGTTCATATTGTCTTCTGGGATGCAAAAAGCTTCTCGAAATTCTAAATTCCACAAGCGATAGAGAATAGCGATTGCTGTTCCACTTGAGATTTCCAGCACTTTTACTTTTAGTTATTGCCAAATTACCCCCTTTCATTTCCGATCGTCTTAATCCCTTGTTCTGTTACATAATTTCCTAAAACTTGAATGCTTACACGGTTGAAACTTAAGATTGTTAAACAGTAAATAACTACATGAATTTGCGTGTGCAAAAACTTGCTTTTTCTAATATACAAAATTACGTTCATATATATATATATATATATATATATATATATATATATATATATATATATATATATATATATATATATATATATATATATATACATAAACTCCATGGCACGACAGCTCATGTGGGCCATGGCCTACTGTGCCCATAACTGTTTTCATGATCGAGAGCCCTGGGGTGCGAAGCATATGTACCAGTTAGGTGGTCAGCCTAACGTAAGACCACCAGTATTTAGTTCCCAAGCATGCTTGGTACTTAGTTATATCGACCCATTGAAGGGATGAAAGGCTGAGTCAACCTTGCCCAGCTCGAGGAATAAAAAAAGAAAAAGTTATCTTAAAAATTACTTTATGTTACAATGGCGTTTAAAGTTTTTTACAATTTACTTATTTGCTTTTAATAACTTTATGATGAACAAATGAACAAAACTGTAGTAAATTTTGGGTCTCAACGTGCTGGGTAATTTGATCATTATAGAAGTATATTTAAATCTACATAAAAACATTCATATTTTATTTTTGTAAAATTTGAAATTCATAAACCTGTTTTTATAGAGAAGTGATCAATACAATAAGTAAAAAAGTCATTTGAGAATGGTTTGAATATAATATATCAAAACACCAAATGTTACTATTAATGGAATTTCGGAATAATTTTACATGGGTATAGCTAATAAAGAGATAATACCACTCTATAAGAATTACAGGATGGCTAATGAAGTTTTGTCTCTCTGTCTTAATTTTAGATTGTGACACTTATGGTCATAAACTGGTACTGAGGTGCAGAAAGGAACAAATGCATTACAAGGCGAGATGTTTTAAAGCTAATTTTACGAATGAAAAGTTAATTGTTCTATCCTGAAAGCTAAATTGAAAGGGAAGAAAAAAGTTAATTATAAAGTTATACAGCCAGAAAAAAGAGTGGCATTCTTATGTATAAAATTGTTTGACTTTGCTCTCAGTTTCTAAGCATATAAATGAGAAAAAAAGAATGCTTTATGCGCAAGTTCCAACACAACTACATCACAAAACGAGCAGAAATTAGCAACTAAATTTTCACTAGATACATTTACCTTGAGCTTTGGTTTACCATGTACATTTATCACATTAACATCGATTTGTTTTGCTGAAATTTCTCTTATTGGTGTGCTGTATGATGGACTATAGGAAATCACAGACAAAATTATAATTATTGTAATTTGCTATTTTCTTCTCATGTCTATGAGCAAATTGTTATTTGCTATTGAATCATCTCGCTATTATATAACATTATTATTAACTTTTGTATCGTATCTATTTTAACTATTCAGATAGGACAATAAATTTCCATCCCGTCTTACAAGTTGACCCGTCTTACATAACAAACATAACAAAGCTCTTTTTCTATATATCAATATCTTTTTTTATATCCCCAGCTGTGAACTTACAAATGTTGACGGAGATAGACAGGATTTTACTGTACACCTGTAATTGTAATTAACAATGAAAGTAATAAGTAGAGTCTAAAATAACCACATAAGTAATTAAAATAAAGGCATTATCTATTATTAGAATAGCGCAATGCATCTTTCTCAACTCAGCTGGGGACTCATCTTTACATTTAGTTATAAATACAGAAACTTCAGTTGAAGCATTGAATTTAATTTACACTCTCTTTTAGCTCATTTTGAATACATTAAAAACGTACTGCAAAATAAGTGGGCAGCAATATAATTCAAAATCTAATAATATATAATATACATTAAACTGTCTACATAAGCAAATGATTTCATAAATAGAAAGACAAGCAAATACATGTGATTTATTCTATCGCAATATTTTGAACTTAATTCTGTTTTATTATTATGTTAGAACCCTACATTTTCGATTACCCATTTTCTCTAAGTGAAATTGATATACACAGCTAATCGTCATAATCGTTGTAAATTTGAATTAAATTTAAGTTACATATTCGATACAGTATTACTTAAATTTGCACTTTCTTCATCCATCCTTCACACCAAATTTAATGGTATTACTATACTTGATGCATATAAACTCTTTCAGCGGAACAGTCAATGGTTTGATCCGGTATTGAACCCCGTCTGAGTTCGAATGCGACGTCCACCCTCACCAGAACATACTGTTTCTTCAACGCAAGGAAACACAAATCAGGGATTGCGTTTATTAAATGGACATTAAAAATTACAGTACGGTCAAATTTTTCCGCTTGATTAATCATTTACATTAAATTTTTTTTATTTTGTAAAAAATAACAAAATATCAAATAACTAAAAACTGAGAGGTACTGGGACTTTTGACTGTACATGACCTAACTTCATTGAAAAAAAAATACAAAACACTTATTTATATTCATTCATTGTCGTGTCACTTAAGCCAGGCTGGCAATATGGGGTGCGCTGCTTCACTTTTCCAACTGAACCCTATTTTGGTGTGGAGTCTGACTTCCTCAGTATACACATGCCATAGGAACCCATTTATAGGGTAGGCAACCATTCACACCTCATTCATACAAGGAAAGGACAAAGACAGGACAGATAGAGAGAGAAAGTACATCCATGCCAGAACCGGGATTCGAATCCAGGATCTCCTTATCCGCAGTCAGACACGCTGACCACAAGACAAGTTGGTCGGCACGTATTTATATGCATATATTTTTAAAATTTTGTAAATTAATATTATCTGTTGTTTGCATTTTAAATCGCACTAAAGTTTATGAAATTACTTAATGCTATTCGTGATAAATATTGATTTTTTAAAAATCTTAAGTGACTAACTTAACTTTTGTTTATAACTCTGACTGTACCCACTGAAGTGTTTTCTTATATTATACTTTTCATTATATTATCACCTTCATATTTTAATCTTTTTAATGTTTATAATATTTGTCCTAAAAATTAGTTTTTTAAAGCCAATTTCAGAATTTTGACTGGACATGACTTTCTCCAGGGACACTTAAGCCGTATCGGCGTGGTCAACACGCCCTACTGTACCCTGTGTCCTTCAGGAGCTTTTATGGACTTTATTCATTTGACAAGCTGTCCTGCGCTTTCTCTTTTGAACTGTTTACCCGACAACTTTCACAATAAGGCTAATTTTTATTGAGCTGCCAGAGGACTCATGGCCGATAAGGCCGCTGTCTCGACGGAGGATAAAAAAAAGTTTTTTAAAGTGCTCTATCTGTTGTTCAGATGTCCATAGTTCATATATTGTTCATATGCTCTATTAAAAAAAAGTTTAATCTGAAAAAATTAGGAAAGCTTTAAGCTATAAAGAGTGGTAACCTTTTTTTTACGAACTGCAGTGTTGGATTATTAAAAAAAGATTCAACAGGTCACAAAAATCTTTTTGGTGTTCTAGGATATCTTGCAAAAGCTATAACTAACTAAACCACTTATCGAAGATAGAAAATAAGTTACAAAGATAAATTCAAAAATTACGACTTTTGCATGCTTAAAATGTATTATAATTCATATAGATTAGTCAGCGCACTATTTAGTCGATTGTCATTTAATCTTTTTCCTGAAAGTCAATGCTGAACTTTATTGGACGCCATGATGGCCGGGTAAAAAAAACTCCTTTTCACTCCTACTCTCCATTTCAAAAGTGTTATTCACAGATCGTTCTTTAAGCGAAGTCTAATAAGAAATCAACCACATATGGGGGCATCGCAGGTCAGCAGATTAAAATCCTCAGGAACCAAAAAGAATTATAAAAAAAAAGACAGTTCAGCCGTCTGGCGTCGCCACATGTCTCAAATGAAAGCTATCTGCAGAGCCTCGCGCGAATCCGAAGGCAGAGCAATCTGTCGTCGAGTTCTGATAAACGCGCTGACCTTAAAAAGAAAACGAGAAACCTGAGAACTTTCGGTATCTACATTTGAGATAGATTTCAAGTTTTATTTATATTGTCGTTTTTTTTCCCCTTTTCACTTCAAATCGCAGTTGTGACACCGCGGAAGGAAAAAGCATACTGCTTTTATTTTTCATCTAGACAGGTCTTTGACTCGCATCTTGTTTAAAGCTTTTAAGCGACGATTTTATACATCTTTTTTTTTGCAAACCGGTCATTAATAGATTATTTAAAATGAAGCTTATGGTTTATTGTCTTACTACAGAATGTTTTTGTACAAAATAACAATTTTTGTTATTCTATTATTATTGTTTCTCAAAAAATAGGGGGAAATCAGTATTGTTTCTATACATTACATTTCATCCAAACATAAAGTATTTTTAAGCATTTTTATTAAAGTTTTATTTTCATGTTTTAGTATTTTAATTGCTTAAACAATGCAAAGAACACTGTAGTTATTAGTCAGAAGTATATTTTATATTCTTTAAAAATATCGATGGTTTTTCAGCACTTGTTTAGTGTGAGATTTATCTAACTCATATACGATCTTAAATAAATATTTTATAGGATTTTATTAAAAGAAAATATTTAATTGTATTCATTTCAATCCTTTTTAAGAGAGTTAATTTCAATACTTTAAGATTATAATACTAAAAAAAGTTTCAGATTGTAGTACTTACCTGGATACTTTAAGATTGGTTGATATTTTAAAAATGCAATACTTAAGATTCAAAATTAATATTTAACTGAATACTTTATGATTGGTTTAACACTTTAAGATTAATAAAAGAATTGAATTTCACTGCGTCTGTGGGTGTGAGTGGCCTTTCACTCGATATTTTTAAACGTATATATTTTTTTTAACAGAAAAAGGAAAAAAATTATTAGTAGAAAAGAAAGTCTTCACATAAAATCATCATCTTTCTCTAATGTTTTAAAGAAAATTGAGAAAAGATTAAAGTAACCTAATGAATTTGTTTCAAGAAGTACTTTTTCTTGACGTAAATAAAGCTGTAGCACAAGAGTCTTTTGGGAATCTCCCAGCGTTAGTGTTCCGTTGCTCAAACATACAGAGACATCTTTCTGTAGCATCTTTCACTGAGTGGAACAGGTTTCTTCCCATGTTGCAATTACATGATTTATAACCCTTCCAGTTCCATCACATCTTTGTTAGTTGACTATGAACAGTAGCGTTAACTACTCTTCAAAGACGTTCTTTCACCAGGATTCAGCAGGGTTTTGGTAAAAAACCAAGGAGAAGGGGCTAACGATCTCATTTACATTATTTTTGAATGAAGTTCTCATATGTCATTGCAAATTATGCATAAAGATAACAAATGTGTTCTAAAATGTAAAGTTGATAATAATAATATCCGCAGCTACCATATCATGTGTGTTGTAAGATATAACTTTAACTGCAAAGAGGGGGTTCGAGGTCTGAATTTGTTTTGAGTTAAAGTTCCTAAGAGTGTTAGTTAATGTTCAGTTAATGAAATGCATATATTGGTTAGTTATATCCATTTCTTTATTTGGTGGTAAAAAAATAATACATAATTCAAAGCACACAGATTTCAACATAAATAGGAATGGAAGCATATTTTACCGCACTTTTTTCAATTAGGGTTGCGACATTCTGTATTACGCTGGTAGGAAAAAAATACAAATTTTGTCGTAATTCTTACGATGACATTGTGCATAATTTCTAGTAGAACTTACGACGATGTGCCTAATATCATATAATAAGAAAAAATATCTAGTAAAGTTTTTAAACATGATATTCGACAGAAATGATTTCTTAAAGCAATATATGCTTTTTAAAAAGTTAAAAGGAATTGTTTTTACTTTACGATTGAAAACTTATAAAAATGATTCTTTTTTGCCATATTAAATTTAACTTCATTTGCTTTTTTTCAAATGTCTAATTTACAACTATTTTTATACCATGAACATAACTAAACGGACATCCTGTTTATAATTCGCAAACACTTCTTTAATACGTATAGAGATATATTAACTAGTACCAAGATTCCAGTATATCCCATAGAAAATCATATATAAATTTCTTCTTATACCTTAACCATGAACTCAAAAATAAACATGGTTAAAATGAATCTACAATCAACAGTACCTTGCGAATTCTGTTGGATAAATTTAAAATTAGCAGCATCTCTTGAATCCATTTGATACATGTAAATGTACATCTTTGTATAATTTCTTTTGGGTGAAATAGTTGTATTTCCACGTGCACCAGCACATTCCACACTACATTGTTTTTAGATACATTTTAGTCATGCGGTAACCATAAATAAAGATGGCAAAAAGACCTTGGACGTAAGAAATTTTAACAACTCCATATTTATGTTTATTTATAATAAATACAACACAATAAAGAATTATTCTAGGTGATTTTGTATTACTTTTAGTTCTGAATATACATAATATTTATACAAACAACCTTGTGGTTTTGAAGTTGTCCAGTATTTGTTAGTAAAAAATACACTGCTGGACAATTGCTAAGGACAGATCACAAATTGCAATGTAGCATGACATTAAGCGAGACATGAGGCCTAGTAGGATAAAATATAGTTGCCACACACTGTTCAGACATCAGAATAAAGAATATTTATTGTTCTGGAAGTACAAAAGCTGTGAAACATCTGAAAGCAAAAAATGTTTTTATTGATGCTGCATACGGAAAATGGAGCAATGCATCTAAAAGTCAACGGGCACCTTGAAGAAAGGTATCAGAACGGGATATATCCACCGTGGAATGTGATGCAACTGTGCACACGTCGTATCATACTTTGCACAACATAATCCAGCAGCTGTTGAACGGGTATCCCATTCCTGTGGGAGTGCACGGATGGTGTTCTTGTTTGTCGGAGGATAGTTTCACAGCAGCTTGCCTCTCCAAAATTCCCATACGATTTTCAATGGGGTTTAGATCTGGAGAACGTGATGGCCATACGAGGCGTTGAATACCCTTGATGTCTAGACAATCCTGAGCCGCGAGTGTTCTATGACATGTTGCGTTGTCGTCCATAAAACAAATTTATCACCGAAAGCACCACGGAAAAGACGAACATGAGGAAATAAAACTTCATTAATGTATCGTTGGCCGTCATGGTCCCATTCGCAACCACATGTAAGGGGCGAGCGGCCATTGATCATGATGCCGGCCCACGCCATGACGCACTGCATGTCGGATATCGGTCCCTTTCCTGGATATTTTCTGGACGATAAGCAGTACCCTCTCACGCCAGATCAGTTGGCGTCTACAATCAATGACAGACTGAACCTATATCATCTGAGAATAGTACGCATGCCCAGTCCTGTTCAGTCTAATTGCGATGCTCACGACATCATTGCAAAGCGGGCAGTACGGTACTGTCTGGTCAATGGGACACACACAATACAGTTCTGCGGGCGTATAGTCCTCCTCCCCCTCAAACGTCTGGCAACAGTTTTCGGGAGATCTGCTCTGAGGCAGTAGGAAACTGATTTGCCACCTGCTGGCTGGTGCGCCTGTTCCTTTTGCTGATAGGACGATATAACTGTCGTCTGCAGGCAATTGTCAACTTGATGTACTTCTAACGCGACCTCCCCCGTTCCGCTACTACATTCCAGTAGTTTTAAATGACTTCCACAGCCGTAAAACAACGCGTGGCGATGTCGAACTCCTGGCAACATCTGTTATTTTCGCACTTCTTCGATCTTTCCAATAATTCGGCCACGCATAAAATCATCTAAGTGAATTCGGAAGACATGCCAAAATTTCCAAGTTCGTCTATTAAATCTTTCCTGTAAAACTTTGACTTGAAACAACAACTGTCCACACGCGTCAAAACCTTTAAAGCTCTTATGAACTATCACATGATGAACAGACGTGGAAAAAAATTTGCATACGCATACTTCTTCTTACTATATCCCACTTATTCTTATTTTCCACATTTGCTTCCTTTCATTTGTGGTTGTTATGGATGATAGTGTTATCCGTCCTTAACAATTGTCAACGGTGTACATTGATTATTCTAGAAACAAGATCTCAGTGCAAATCACATGGTAGACGAAGGTTGCTAGACGTTTTAATTATAAAAAGGTATAAAAAAGCAGTACACACATCTCAATGAAAGAGGAAGAAACTGCATACAAAGAGGGTGAAAATACTCAGTTGTGATAAATGATTTTATGTATTTAATTACTGTGAAATATATACGGATGTTTTAATAATTTCTTGTTAGTCATGATGTTACGCATCATGCGCATACCAAAATTATCGGGAAACATCTATTTATATGAATTTCAGAAGTTTTAACGCAACTCACATTAATAAGGAAAAAATTATCAACGATATCTTTAAGAGGTTATTCTCAAAACTTTTTGTCTAGTGAGTTTTAGACAACCCTCTAGTTTTAAATTCGAAAAGTAATTTAATAATGGCAAATAAAAACAGCGAATTTTGTTCCACAAATACAAACTGCGATGAAGTATGCTGAAAGTAATATTCATAATGAATTCACAATAACAAGAGAAGGGTTCATAGTATCAGACAGATTCAGCGCTAACATAGTTCATGTATTGAATAAAAATAGTTCATATGTTGCAAAATTGTCACCAAATGCAATTTCTGTGTCGGAGTGAGAATTTATTTTAAGTCTTCCATACTTTATTTTTTTATGCTCTGTACAATTAACTGCATCGGCTGAAACAAGGGTGAAAACTTTTCTCCATCGTAATGTAAGTAACTTATAATACAAAACATAACAAGGAAGTTTACAATGCTTTGTGCCGCCCAACTTGTCTAGTGGTCAGCGTGCCTTACTGCGGATAAGGAGGTCCTGGGTTCGAATCCCGGTTCGGGCATGGATGTACTTTCTTTCTCTATCTATCCTGTCTTTGTCCTTTCCTTGTATGAATGAGGTGTGAATGGTTGTCTACCCTATAAACGGGTACCTATGGCATGTGTGTAGAAAAAAGTCGTACTTTCACCTTCATGGTGGTCTGATTAAAACGAAAGACGCTCCCAATCGACTTAAATTTGCATAGTTAAGGCATGGCGAGCTTGGCTTGTCCAAGTGTCATTAGTAACAACAACAACAACACAATGCTTTGTCCTATTAGATGCAATTAAAACAAAAGAAGGGTGAAGAAAGTTCATTGTTAAACCATTATAAGTGACTTTTTTGTTTTATATTTGCAAGCAAATTTTTTTCATGTCAACCAAATTTGCCAGCAATAAAATAAGCCTTTCTTCGAAATAACCGATCTAAATAAAGACGGTTTCAATGCAGTAATCACTAAAGGTTTAGACAACACTCTTAAAATACTATAATATCATTTTAAATTAATAACCAATGAAATTATCACTTATTAATTTAATAAACTAAAAAAAGTGCTAAGAATGGAATTAGAAGCAGCTCTATAAATAATATTATCTCGAAATTCTTTAATTGAAATGGATGTTTGAAAGCGTTGATATTATTTGTTATATATTAATTTTGTAATGTGTGGAACTATTTTATCATACTTGTAATGACAACTGAAACAATAAATTAGGAATAAAATTTTAGTTGCTATGAAATGAGGTACGATAATGATATGTTCCTAAATATTGTATATTTTGACTAAATGTTTTAATTTGTAATTGTTCTTGCTTTGTGCTCTGTTATTGAGAACGTTGAAATAAATGATTTTCAGACATTTCTGATGTTGTTTTTCATTTTAGGAATGGTTAGTTTTTCCATCCCTAAATATATGTATAATATTTTGTAAAGATTCAAGCATTACTCATAAGTATTTAATGAAAATTTATACGTTACTAATGAAAGGAGTATTTTACATCTCATTCTTCCATTTGTGGATGATATAAACTTCTAATTCTTATTTTTTAACAACTCCTTTTAAGGCAACCATTTTTTTTTTTGAAAAATGATCATTAGAAAGATGTTTTCCTAATTATACATAGAAAGACATTGCACAAGGGAAAGTAAAGAAAACTAGAATTAAAAATAAAAAAAAAAACATTTTGTGGTTTTGTGAGTTATTCAGCTCTTCACAGACTCATTTTCTTCTTTTCTCAGAGGAAGTTTTTAAAGAGGGCGACAATTTCGTTTGCTAACAGACATATCATTTTTTAAAATGGCTGGAAATTCTGAGTACAAGCATGCATTAGAATTTTCCAACTTGATTACCCTTTAGTAATCTATGTAATTTTATAAATCTATAAATTTTGTATCTATGAAAACGTCTCCTGAAAGTCAACCTATCCAATTTTAAAAGCATTTGGAAGAGACATATTTTGAGAAACGGTTTTATAGCAACTGATGTGTCACAGCGCCATAAAAATTGATTTTTGCCCATTAATTTCCTTTTTATATTTATTACTCCTGATAAAGCTGTTTTGTTGCCAATAAAAAAATTACGCTTGAATTTCCACACTTTTATACATATTACTCGTTAAAATGATTGTGCATATAAATGGTGGCGAAAATCGAATTTTGAGAGTAACATTTATGAAATTGACCTTTTATTTTCCCTTTCAAAATCTCAAACCTAAAAAAGGGACGCACTGCAAATTTTAAAAAAAATATTTTTAGCAATTTGAAAAATTTGAAAATTTTAAATAAGATATTTGATGAAAGTTTGAATGTTTGAAAATATAACTACAATACATTTTATAAAATTTATTTGTGCTGTTGTTAGCGATTTAAATATGATATATAATAATTGTCGGTTCACTGCAGTTAAATGCGGACAGGAGTTGGTTTTGGCCTGGAACTTGGATGAACGGGTACATTAATCTTTTCTAGGGTTTATCTCCCCTTTAGTGTAGTACAGAAATTTGAAAGAAAGGAGACCAATACAAAAGTAGAACTAGTCACTTGATATTAATTTGAACTTAAATCAGTTTTATTTGTATTTAATGGCTTTAGTCGAGAGAAATAGGCTGCTGGAAAGGCAATAATTATTGTGGAAGCATTTAGTTGCTTTATTTCATACTGCGGAAAGCTCATGTGTACTTACTGCCGAAAAAAGTTTCTTGGATAGAGCAATTCTCCATAAATATTCTAAAGTAGATATTAGATTTTTATTCTTAGCATATTTATCACTGGCAAAACACTTATAGAGGTGGTTTTTCACCTCCTCATTTGAGGTGAAGGTTTTACCGTCGAAAAAATTTTGGAGTGACCGGAACAAATAATAATCCGATGGTGCCAGGTCTGGAGAATACGGTGGGTGTGGAATTGTATCCCATTCAAGCTATAACAGCTTTTGGCGAGTGACCAAACTTGTGTGAGGTCTCGCGTTGTTTTGGTGAAACATTACACTTTTCCTGTTGATTAGCTGCGGCCTTTTCTGTTGAAGTGCATCATTCAGTTTGTCTAGCTGATGACAGTAGACTTCCGAATTAATCATTGTGTTATCCGGTAAACGCTAAAAAAAGCGATTCCTTAAAAATATCACAAAACAGACAGCATCACCTTTTTTTGGTGAATATCGGCTTTGGAAATGGTTTCAACCGGTTCATCTTTTTTGCTACATGACCTCTTGCGTTTGGCGTTGTTGTATACAACCCATATTTCGTCCCCAGTGATGATGCGCTTCAAAAACGGATCATTTTCCTGACGGTTGAGAAGCGAATCGCAGACTGTAAATGCGGCGACACAGATTTCTCTCTGTGAGAATACGGGGAACCTATACATCGAGCTTCGAGGATAATCCCACGCCTTTCAAGTGGTCATAAACTGTTGTTATTCGCCGGTTCGCATCAACTAATGCCTTTATCTCGTCTTTATCAGCTTCAATCGGCCTTCCCGAACGTGGTGCATCTTCGACATCAAAATTGCCGGATCGAAATTTAGCGAACCAATTCTGGCACTGGCGTATTGTCAACACACTTTCTCCATACACATCGGTCATTTTCTTTCTGGCTTGAACAGCATTTTTACCCTTTCTGTAGTAAAACAGTAAGATATGTCGAAAATGCTGCTTATCGCTCTCCATATTTAAAAGGGCACCAACCAAAAACTACGTAGAATTAATTGGAATTTTTCACACACAAACCTTGCTATATGAGCTCTCAAAGCATATAATAATTATACGACTTTAGAGTGCCACCCAACTTGTCTAGTGGTCAGCGTGCCTGACTGCGGATAAGTAAGTTTTGGGTTCGAATCCCGGTTCGGGAATGGATGTATTTTCTCTCTCTATCTATCCTGTCCTTAAAGAGGAGAGATTTTTTAATTTTTTTTTTTGTATTCTAAGTTTTAAGTTAAATATGTTGTTAAAATATCATCTTAAATGTATTATAAATTAAGTAAATCTATAATAATAAAGTTAAAAATGCGTTTTCTTTTGTATTCGGAATTTAAGTTAATGAAATATACATTACACAAATAAAAAATGTGATGAAAAATGTAGATGAAATTGTTCATTACAGTTTGAGTATCTATGAAGAAATGCATGGCAAAATTGTGCTTCAAAACCAAAGACAATTTTTACAAATAGAAATTCTTAAGCAATCGCCAATTTCAACACATATGAATACCATAAAATTGCTTTCTCGCATTTTTATTTATTTTTCAATTATATAAGTACAAAAGAATACCTTTAAAAAGTCCAATAAAAGGTAAGATTAAATTTCGAAACACATTTTACATTCAATTTTATACAAAACACATAATAAAACTTTTAAAAGTTATTAATTTACCAAAGAAAAAAATTTAATTTGAAGAATAATTGCTCTACTAGATGCATATTTACAAAATATTTAAAGGTCATTACTGCATTCAGTATGAGCGTCTTAATTTAAGCTATGTTAAATTAAAAGGAAAATCCTTAGAAAATATATTGAGTCAGAAACAGAATAATTCAAGTACGTCCAATTCAGTAATCTTTAAAGGAGATTATTTTAGTTTGAAATAATATTAATTTACTAATAATTTTTTTCTTATAACTTATTTAGAACGAATATATTGAAGATATATTTCATCGATTTTAAATTAATGCATTATTTTTAAACAGCGAAGTAATTAAATACCATTCACTAATTTGATGATAGAACAGATATATTTTGCTATACCGTAATGAAATATATAGTTGAAATTGAGATAACATAAAAATATATGTTGTTGTTGTTACTAATGACACTTGGACAAGCCAAGCTCGCTATGCCTTGGCTATGCGAATTTAAGTCAATTGGGAGCGTCTTTCGTTTTTTAATCAGAGCACATTGAAAGTGAAAGTACGACTTTGCTCTACACACATGCCATAGGTACCCGTTTATAGGGTAGGCAACCATTCACACCTCATTCATACAAGGAAAGGACAAAGACAGGATAGAGAGAGAGAGAAAAAAGTACATCCATGCCCTAACAGGGATTCGAACCCAGGACCTCCTTATCCGCAGTCAGGTACGCTGACCACTAGATAAGTTGGGCGGCATAAAAATATATGTGCTTTGTGTGTGTGTGTGTGTTAAAGTCCTTAATTTAATATATAATTATTTCAATCACTATATATATATATATATATATATATATATATATATATATATATATATATATATATATATATATATATATATATATATATATATATATATATATAATGCAATCGTGGATCGAGCTGTTTCTTAATGGCTCTATGGTTCGATTCCACAGTTAATGAGTTCGATCCTCATCTCGAGTGTGGTTACTTACAGTGGTTTAAAATGCACTTTAAGCAGTAGGATCCGGCTGAATTCCCCTTCATACGTGAAGAATTATTATAGAGCGATAAATAAACCATCCATATGTATGAAATTAAGAAAATTGTCTACCTTGAGTAATAGAATGATACTTTTAGTCTAGACAAACTAGAATACCTGGGCTCACCGCAGCACTTTTCGGAAATAAAGACTTCGGGCTCCTAGCTACTGTTGAATAACAGGAAATGGATGTTGCTATTCTGTCCTAAGCATGTACATCTCTCGGAGTGGGTGTTTGGGAGTTTTCCTCGGGTATCCTACCTTCTTCTTCTTCTTAGAATTGGGTTTGTATGTCATTGGGCACCTCTGCTTTTATCAGCATTTTGTACCATTAACTCCAAACCCAATGCTTCCTAGTTCCATTTGCTCGGGTCACCCACTTTATTAATAAAGTCCGATAACCCTTTCATGGAGTCTAGGTGTAACTCTCTAGTATGGATGATGCCTAAAGAAGTTAATCTAGGGAGGGCAAGAGTCTCACATTCGTAAATGATATGCTCTGCCGTTTCCTCTTACGTATGACATTTCCAGCAGATAGGGTCTTGCTGAAACAGTCCCATCTGGTCAGAAAGTCAGACATGCTAGGGATAGCTTCCTGACTTTCACCAGAAGATGGTTTGGAGGTCATTTCTACCTCAAGTGAAGGATTCATTGCTGCCCCTTTACAAGATTGCCTCTGAGTTCCCTTGTCTTTTTCAGGAAGGTCTACTTCAGAGGCTTCACCTGCAAATGCAGAAAGGTTTGTTATTACTTGTGTCTTTTCAGCCATAAGATAACAATTAAAAAGCTCAGGTAATAAAAGTCCACCCAGCATTGCCTGATTTACTGGGCAAGGCAAATTACTCTAGAAGTTCGCCAGGCAACTAGAGGCTCCGTTAAGACACCAATACCGCGGTGCCAATTAGCCCTAGGCACGGAACGCATAACACCAGGGTTTACGGGAGCTGGTTCGCGGCCTCTGATTCTATATTCAAGGCTATCCTGTCATTCCTACAGGACATTCGGCTATCCACCACATGCCGACGCGCCTGGTGGCTGCTCAAGCACCAGGAAGGTACACGTACCCCCTGGTTCCAGGTATCCTACCTTGCGACACGACAATACGACCCACCATCTATTAAAAACCATTTTCCCTCCCCACAGAAGCCAACTTATTTGGTGGATATTAAAATGCCTTTCAAAGGTCTTCGGTTATTGGGCTTTAAATTAAGCAGTATCAAAACTAGAATACTTCTTAAGAAATATTCGAAGACAAAACATCTCTTTATACTGCGTACGTAGTAGTGATAAAGTCTAGATATCTAATGAGACATCATTCTTTTGGAAATACCCCCAATGCACCAGAGGCGAGGCAATTAACTCTTATGACTTAATTTTTATAGAACACGATAGTGTTTGAGTTGTGTAGGATCAAACCAAATGCAAAACAAGTGCTCTAATATCCATACTATCACAGTTAGGAGTTAAACGGTTAGAATTTACTCCTTCGGCTCGACAATTTGTGTTTTTAGTTGCCCCTTCAGATGTAAATAATTGATTTAGAATGCACTAAGTATTTATCTATCTATCTATCTATCTATCTATCTATCTATCTATATATATATATATATATATATATATATATATATACATATATATATATATATATATATATTGGTACAGGTGAGCCCTGGATTGTACCTTAAGGTTAACAGATTTGGAATACTTGACTATCACCAATGCTTCATAATTTTGAACTGCGGTCAGGTGACGAGGTCACATCAGAGTTGGCACTCCTCCCTCCACACCAGCGGAAGGACTTTGGACTTCACACATTAACGTGGACACATCCCTAATCCAGTCCTCGCGTATAAATGACCGAGAAATTACAACCAAACCCTTTATGCAAACGTTATTTTTGAAATTAAAAAAAATTACTAAAATATAAATTTTTAAATATCGAATCATTTTTTAATGACTCAGAGAAATGAGAAATGAAAGGATGCCATAAATATCATACTCTAATATACCATCACATATTTCCTAGTTTTTAAATATAGCAAATAACAAGCGGATTTGGAGAATATTCATTTTTTTTCACTATTAATTTACTACAGACACGAGATATCCCCACATCACATGCTTCTACCTTGTTTAGACACACTTACCTCCAAAAGTAATCATATGCCCAATGTTACCACTGTAGCAAACTATGATTTGGCGAATGATTAATAGTTCGCTGGAGCACAAGTGAAATTGTCCCATAACACGGCCCCAGTGACGTCAATCCCAGTGAACGAGTTACGTGATTTGCTGCCACCGCCATGAAAGGTTACCGCTCGAGATGAGTTGTTTTCGGACGTCCTGAGAGGCCGACGTCCTGAGAGGCCGACGTCCTCAGGCGAACCGTTGGATGATGATCGATGTGTCCCGATTAAATAAATCTCCTCAGTTATGCCCCTATCAAGCGCTACTCTTGTACAAATAAACAGCAATTATGATAGCGTTCCTCGCCGGCAAAAGTCCTGAAATCTGCTTCAGGCTCTTTCATCAAATAACTTTATTTTTCTCTTGAGTTGCAGTTGCGGATGAATTCTTTTTTTTTTTTTAAATCATCAAAATATTCCTTGGCTAAAAATTACAGAGATTATGTTAATATGTTTTTATATCAATTCGACGTAATATGAGTAATATTGAAAACAAAACTAATGATTTATTTTATTCACATAAGCATTACTGTTTTACCCAAAATATGCAGTTTAGTTTAAAAAAAATTTTTTTTTGTTCTATACGTTTTGGTAAATTTAATCCCAAGTCCAAAATACTTCAGAGAAAATAAACAAAAATCCAAATAGCAAAATAAAAATTGTAAGTAACATTTTAACGCATATTTTCGTATATAATAATAATAATTTTTTGCCTAATACCGGTCTGTTCTTAGGATTAATCCATTCAGAGCTACAAGGGATGAGGATGACGGCAATTTATACAGTGGGGCACCCAGTGGGTGAGTGGTGGGTACCCCGAAAGTGAAAGGATAAAGTAACACAGAGAGAGAAAGAAACATCTATATCCGAACCAGGTTTCGAACCTGGGACCTACTGCTTCGAAGTTAGGATGGTTAGCCACTTCACTATCAGTCGGCACAGTAAAATTAATAATAATATTTAAAATAGGAACATAAAAGTCTGTACTAAAGTATTAGTATTCATAAATATAAATACAGTGTATAATATTAAAAGAGTTGAATTTTGCCCCACCCTCCGATAGTCTTCTACTTCTGACAGACATCAAAATTCATTTTCCTTCGCTTATCTTTTATATTATATTAATAGACGCCGACATATAATATTACAAAATAACGTGGACATTAAAAGAAATGATTAAGACATAAA
This sequence comes from Latrodectus hesperus, assembly GCA_037975125.1. NCBI lineage: Eukaryota > Metazoa > Arthropoda > Arachnida > Araneae > Theridiidae > Latrodectus > Latrodectus hesperus. Next base: position 6,487,275 of record JAJQOW010000018.1, on the reverse strand, counting down.
TTGAGAATTTCATAAAATATTAAAAATGTATTAAGATTTTACTGTGGAAATTCTCGGTGGTGTTCAATGCAATGTGAAAAAAGTTAAACGAAGATATTGTCTTTTTTTTATTTGGAAAAAGGAGATAAACTTGTTTATTTTAGTCTTCATATAAGGCGATAGATAGATATTATGAAATCTTGTAGAGTAACTATTAATGTAATCATCTCTTATTTAACTATAATAAAAAATTGCTGTTGCTGTATAGTAAAATAGCTACAATACCATCTTTTAAAGATAGCATTATAGCTATTTAGTTTTTATATACAGCAGTTTTTGATTATAGATTTTAAGAGCAATACTATTTGAATTTTTCTCTCAGTCTCCAAATATTAATAAAAACTCGCCAAATTAATTTTTTATCTTAATTTTCATCTTATGTTATCTGAATTGATACTGTGAATTTAAGTGATACTGAATATATATATATATATATATATATATATATATATATATATATATATATATATATATATATATATATATATATATATATATATATATATATATATATATATATATATATATATATATATATATATATATATATATATATATATATATATATATAAAAGGATGAAAATAATAATTTTTTTTAAAAAAAGTGTAGATATTATTTTAAATATACGATTAAAAACAATATGGCGCAGTTTACATGCAAAAAATTAAAAAGATTTTTTTTAATTAAATATTTTAATAACAAAAATCAAGAAAATTTTAATTAAATGAAAAAAAATGAGAAGAATAACATTATAGCCCATTCCATAATTGTTAACAATAAATAAATCAGAGGGCTGTCAAAATAAAAATATTGGAGCCCTCCAACCAAATTTCTTTGCTAATGGATATTTATTTGTCGTATTTTTTAACAGCATCACGTTATTATTTGACTGATTCAAGTAAAATTTTATATCGTTATTTTTGGCATGTTTTTTTAGGTGCCAGAATCCCGAAATTTTGAAGATAAGCAATCGCATTCTATTCCGTAACAAGTAGGATCCAAATTTTTAATATTTTAATGCCTAAAAGCTGAAAAATAACTGTTAGAATTGAACTGTTGTTTAAAGAAACAAATAACTAACCAAAATCACAACCATGTTAGTTGGCATATACTTGAAGTATTGTTGGCGAAAATTATTCTAATAATTCCTTTTCTCCAAAGCCCGCTTATTGTCTGTCCAAGAAAAGTTAGTTAAAACTAAATTTTAGTTTTGCTCTATTCCAATCATAACACAACGAATCAGAGCATAATGATATGTTAACATTCCATCAGTTATTTTGTTTGTAGGATTACATCACATTTTTTGTACATAAAACTTATTGGACGGGATTTACATTTGAAAGTAGACTAGAACCATTGAAAATAGTTTCGCTGTACTACAGGTAAGGAGGTCTTGGGTTCGAATCCCAGTTCGAGCATGGATGTACTTTTTTTTTCTCTCTCTCTCTATCTATCCTGTCTTTGTCCTTTCTTTGTATGAATGGGTAGTGAACGGTTGCCTACCCTATAAACGGGTTCCTATGGCATGTGCGTACTGAGGAAGTCGGACTCCACACCAAATTACGGTTCAGTTGGAAAAGTAAAGCAGCGCACCCCATGAAGCCAGCCTAGACAAGACAACAACAACAATTTCACTGTAGAAATTAAATCTAGGAAATATATATTGAATTGAAGAACAGAGCAATAAACAACCAGCCGCTAGTAAGAATAATACATCATCATTGTGACCTTTTGAATGTAGACTTCTAAAATTTTTTCTATGTTTTTAATCATTAAAACTCTTACATTAAAAAAATCTTAAAAAAGAGAGAATTAAAATTGTTGTTTACATATGTAAAATTTCATCAATTGGGGAAAAATTAATTTTTACTCTATGCCAAAAATAAAAACGAATTGCCAAACACAACTAGCCTCTAGTGAAATCTTATTCATTTTAGGTTTTCCATAAAAATAGTTTTTGTAGTTAAAATAATGAATTCAAAATATATATATATATATATATATATATATATATATATACACACACACACACACACACACACACATATATATATATATATATATATATATATATATATATATATATATATATATATATATATATAGCTATTTTGCAAAAAAATTATATCGCATATAATCCTCTGCTTTAAGACATTAATTTCAATATTTTTTTATTAAAAAATTAATTTGTTGTAATTCTAATTAAATATGTGATAGTGAACAATATGAAAGATTTATTGTCAATATTTATGTCCATTTTCCTGGTCGACTGGATTTCGAAAATGCAATAAATTATTAAATAGCTAACAATGAAGAATATAAATTCAACTTTATTTTTATAATTAAACATTTTCTAATTCTAAATAATTTGCATCAGTTTACTTTATTCATAGTGGCACCCATTTTAATTAGGAAACCTACTTCGTCATTTTTTCCAAGCGTGAATGCCAAGCAAATCCACGTTGAAATAAAACGTGTTAACCTTTGGTTATTTTAAGGCGAAAGCACTCAGTTACAGGACGCCACACCCCACGTGAAGATTTTTTTTTTGTTCATGTTCTTGTTCTTTTTCACCCTTCTTAACGACATCTATAGCGGTTAGCATTGTTCCGTTATTTCTCACGGCGGAGTAAAACGTAACGAAAAAAGGAGTAGCCTCGATCTTTTTCTGTCCTTGAGTACTCGCACGTGCACGGAGGTGAGGACCTCTCTTAATGTGGTTAACCACACAAATATCAAAGGAGAAGAAATCTAATTTTTTCCCATTAGTTTTTATTGACACATCGTAGAGGGGAGAACGTCCTTCGCGGATAAAAGTTCGCATTATTTAAACTGTTCGATATTCCATGTTCTCCATAGAGTTTTCTTTGCATGCGTAAATGTTTTTTTTTTTTTTTTTTTAGCAAACAGGAAATTCAAGGAAACTGAGATTTCTGGTATTGTAATCCTGACTTCGTGCCATGGTAACATGCTCGTAAAACCAGATATTGTTGCGATGATTGTTTTTAACAATTAATTAAATGTTAGTAGGTGCCCCCATGAAAACTTTGTAGCAGTCGGAAAACAGTCAACTACCATACGTAATGGTGAGGGTGGTCTGGAAATGATGATTATCGTTTTTTTACATTTTACATCCCAAAAAAAATTTTATTAATTAACAATTTATTATTATTTTTATTTGTTATAAATCCGCAACTGAGTTTTTACGTTTCTGTTTTACTGATAAAACTCACTCCATCTGGTCAGCAGCAGTAGTAAGTGAAAACTACCACTCATAAAGTCGTTATCTTCATCAATGTCGGATAATTTACGATGAAAATATCTTGATAAACTCTTTTTCATGTAATTCAAGTGTTTTTAATTTAGTATTTTAAATATTTTTTAAGTATTAGATACATCAATGAATTAATTTACATTTAGCATTTTAACAGAATTAATTTATTGATTCCTCTTAAATTAAATGTCAGTATTTTTAACTATAACAATATATTTATAAGAACAATTGTTGTTGTTGTCGTGTGCCAGCTAGGCTGGCAATATGGAGTGCGCTGCTCCACTTTCCAACTGAACCCTATTTTGGTATGGAGTTCGACTTCTTCAGTACACACATGCCATAGGAACCCGTTTATAGGGTAGGCAACCATTCACAACCCATTCATACAAGGAAAAGACAAAGACAGGATAGATAGAGAGAGAGAATGAACATTCATGCCCGAACCGGGATTCAAACCCAGAACCTCCCTATCCGCAGTCAGACACGCTGACCACTAGACAAGTTGGATGGCTTAAGAACAATTACTATTGTTAATAGATTTTATATGTTAGAGCAATTATAAAATTAAACTATTAATTAATCATGAGAAATTACTAGTGTTAATCGTAAGTATAGTTTTAGCAGAATAAAATGAAATTACTCAAGAGTTATTATTCTCTGCATTATGAACTAAGAACAGTAATCATGCAAAAAAATTTGAATAATAGTTATTTTTCATTCATGATAGTTATTTTATTTATAACAAAAATTTGCTTAATCTAATTAATTCGGATTTAAAGTGCAGGGGTTTGATACTTTGTCCCGACAAAGATTGTTTTTCGGAAAAAAACCTTTACACTGAAAATTCGTTCCATGGAATCTAGTTGTGGTGTGATAAGTAGAACAAAATGTCAACAACACGTGTTCATCTGGTTACTTGACAGTAGCTCAAAATTACGAACGTGTTAGGAGTGATGAGCAGCTTTTATTAGGCGGGAATCAGTAAACGCCGCCGAACATAATAGCTAAACCATACGGGATTAGATAGTTATAAGAACATATGATTGCAATGTTTTCAGAAGCTCTCACACACCTTTATATACGCTTAATTGCCATGTGCTGCTATCAGCCTTTATGATTGCTTATTTAATGTCAACATCGTAAGTACGATGTGGTTACATTATTGTGACTGGCATGTCTTGTTTTTCATATTTTCTCTTTCGCTCTTCAGTATCTAATAATTGAATTTGCTTTATTTATACCACAAAGGTAAGCAGTAGCTGTTTAATTTTCAGTGACAGCATGCAGGTAATGATACATTACATTATTTTGTATTCAGTTCTATATATTCACAATAAACTTTTACTTATTTTTTTTTAACTTTAAATTACTTGAAAGCCATAAACCTTTTTCGCTTATAAAATCAGAACTTTCCACATTTCAGAAAAGAAACTATCATATTATATACGAATCGTTGTTGTTGTTGTGGTGTGTCAGCCAGGCTGGCAATATGCGCTGCTCCACTTTTCCAACTGAACCCTATTTTGGTGTGGAGTTCGACTTCCTCAGTACACACATGCTATAGGTACCCGTTTATAGGCTTGGCAACCATTCACTCCATTCATAATTCATACAAGGAAAGGACAAAGACAGGATAGATAGAGAGAGAGAGAGATATATATATATATATATATATATATATATATATATATATATATATATATATATATATATATATATATATATATATATATATATATATATATATCCACAACTGCATAAACATGCTTGTAAGCAAAATGGGATTAAATTAAAATTTATTTCTTTGATGCTTTTTGAATTTCTAAGAGTTTCTGAGGTCGTTTGAGTTTACATCTTGATAATTTGATATTTATGTCTAAAATATAAAAATAACACCCTCTATATGAGTTCCCACATATAAAAAGATTAAAAATGTCTCAATTAATTTATGTTCAGACAAAGTAGGCCGAAGGCTTATTTTCCACCACACCTACGGGTGCCTTACCGAACAGGAGCTAAATAATAGGTGTAGGTGGTTTTGATAAGCCGAACAAATTTTGAAAACTTAATCGTGAAGGTCATTGTCTCCAGGAAATTCAATTTTTTTGCTCATCTAATTATAGTTAATCACGTACGTTGGAGGCACATATTATTTACAAAACTATTACATAAGTAAATCTTCCGTCTCTGAGGTTTGCTAAAAAATTTTTTATTACTTTCTGTAACGTACGATAACCGCCGTAACCAGAAAGAAAAATAATCGTAAAGTATTGTTGTAAATATTTTTGCAGCCTTTAGTGTATAAAAAAGTTTATATTTTTATAAACTACTAAAAAATTAATATAAACATTTTATTTTCATTTTATAAATTAAATAATTATCACCTATTGTTAAAACCTATTTAAAAGACAATGCTTATTTCTAGCAGAAACTGATTAACAATTTCATCAATGATCACTTGAGAGAGAGAGAGAGAGAGTACCTATAGAGTAATAATACTTTTTTTAATGAAACAAAATTAAATTTTTCTATATTTAGCTTTTTTCTATTCTTGGTGACTTGTTGCACCAACTTGCTTTAGCTTTGTTTAGCATTTAGCTTGTTTTGCTTTGTTTATTACTTTTCAGTCAATTTTTGCACAAAAAAAATTGATTGGAATATATTTAATTTCCAATAAATTTTAAGAGAGAGCCATTAAAATCATCATATCTACGTTATATTATTTTCGCATCTCCAAGTAAGAAACATGCTATTGCTTTACGATCATAAGCGGGGTTATAATGGAAATGTACCAATAAGGGAAATATCAATAGGCAAATCTCTTAACTGTGGTACTTCTGATACGATATATATATATATATATACATATCAAGTCAATTAATGTTTTAAGTGTGTGTGTGTATCACACAGAGACAACTATAATATTTAAATACATACGACCACAGTATTCGTTAAGACCACTGTGGCAAAAAACTATATACTTATATATATATACACACACACACACACACACACACACACACACACACACACACACACACACACACACACACACACACACACACACACACACACACACACACACACACACACACACACACACACACACACATATATATATATATATATATATATATATATATATATATATATATATATATATATATATATATATATATATATATATGTATATAGCATTATGTTTAGCTTACAATTATACGATTTGTTTTTCAAGCTACACCACTAACTTTCAGATTTCTATGATATTAACTTAGTGACTCTTGAAAACCATCAGGTGTTAACTTAACATGAAAAACAATTTAAATAGATTTTGGAAAGTTTATAGCATTCGCGCATGTAAGCGAATATTAAATTACGTTCTTTTATATATTTTTATGATTAGATGAGTGCTTGTTTACTTTTATTTCATTTTATGAATAATAAGATGTAAGAATCCAAGTTAACTAATATATAGATGTAAAAACAATATTATCTAAAAAATAAGATGAAATTATTCCTAAATTATAACTTTTGCTAGTTTCACTAAACCTTTATTGAAATTAAAACTCTATAATTTACCTTTTTACTTAATTGTGTTCTATGAATCCATTTATTAGAACAATAGCTTTCTGCGTTTCTTTCCAATCAGTGTCCAGTTTGCATATCATTATTTACTTTACAGACTTTACAATATTTACTTTGCAGGAATTTTACCAATTAATTTTCGACAGTCTAGTTTTATTTGACATTTTACATTTCTATTTGTAGAAACAATGGCTGCTTCGATAGTGATATACATAGAAGATGAATCTTAAGTTATTCCAAACATTCCCAGTTTAAGTGCGAATGGAACATAGAAAAATTCGAATAGAAAGTCACAGTAATTATTACTCATTAGTCTACTGTGCTGTTGACAGTCTCTGATACATTCTGAGATACATTGACACGTCAATGTAGATATAAAAATAAAGTTTCTGATTATGAAACATTCCTTGGATATTAATGAGTAATTAATTAGTTAATGAATTAATAAATGAGTGATTAGTTAGTTGCTATAAATCTCTTATAGTAATATAATATTTGGAAGTCTACAAAAAAATTATATAAAAATATTGAAAATGGAATGAGTATATCAAGTAAATACATTTTTATCATACTCATTTATTTTTTTAATATTTACTGTAAAACAGAAAAACAACGTATCTAATTTTTAATTAATTTCAAGATCACGCGCATCTAGACAAAAATAAATGATTAAATAAAAAAAATCATCATCTGAAATTTTAAATATAAATATATTTTAATAAAAAAAACGATGCTATTTAGTGAAGTCTTCCTTAAAAAATATTTTTTATTTGGTATGAAATATATCAGAACTGCTTGCAGCAATTTCAATATAGATGCGATTAATCTTTGATACAATTAATATTTCATTTTTACCCAATCATGTCTCTCTCCAAAATAAAAACTATTACAAAAAAGCGAAAATTCCAAAAAAATGGGAACATTGTTTTTCTAAGGAAAATAGCTCGTCATAGTCATGAATTTAAAACTGAAAGGAAAAAAAACATTTAAATAATGAACCTTTTCTCATGGATTATTGTGGAAAATAATAAGATAAACTAGGCCAGGGGTGGGGATCTGGTAGCTTTTAATGATTACGTGTGACCTTCGAAGTCTAGAAAAGCAACCTTTTGAGTGACGACTTCAAATTTTAAAATTACTTATTGTATTTTTTATGTGTATGTATATCAAAATTCAGATATTTCACTTTACAAACTGAAATAAAATGAAGGAAATAAGAAAATTAAAAATTACACTAAAACCATATTGACTATGATGGAATACATAGATAAATAGGCACACGCCAATTATCTAAAAATTATGTCATGGAACCACAAAACCTCAAAAATGTGAATAATAATTATAATGTGTGTGTACATTTTTAATATTTCCAAGACAAGCTAAAATATATTTAAAAATCGTTAGTCGTTAGAATTAGTTTTTAGAATCCTTTTAGAAGTAGGAAAGTAAATCATTTTGTAAGGAAATATAAAAAAAGACATATTTACAAAAATGAAAATATTTAAAATAAAATATACATAATAATTATGACATGAATAAGAAGAAATATGGTGAAAAAGGGTGTAATTTAAATTTTCAATATAAATATTTGTTGTGTGTGTATGCTTAATATTTTTAATTTTTATTTAAATATTATTTCAAAATGAAGTGAATACTTTTCATTTGGAACTTTTACAAAATTCGTAAAAATGCCTTGTATATATTTTTTTTTACAAAAAGCAAGAGAAAACTTAAAATATTCAGTCTTGACATTTCCTAATGCAGTTTTACTTGAAAGATGTATATTATTAAATCGTCATTGTTATATTGAAAAAGTTCCCAAAACCTAGTTTCAATATTAAAAACGAGAGACTAAATAAAATAAAAGCGTTGTACTAAAGTATATAAATTTTTAAAGTTTGTATGTATTTTTTGAATGCATTTTTTTAGTATATATTTTTTTTAAAAGTTTAGTTACTTGTTGAAAAACAAAGCAATTTCTGAAATTAGTAAAAAAAATTTTATTATTTTCGTGGGAGATATACGTAATGTAAATAAAGCGGTAAATAAAATCTTTCTAAAATATGGGAATAATTAATTTGTTTTTTATTTTTTCACAACGTAAGCTTTACTTTTTAAGCATAGCTTGTATTTTTCACATTGTAATGAATGGATAGCCTAGCAAATGGAAACAGTCGCAATGTGTATTACTGAATTGCCTTCGCAGAATTCTTTTCCAGTTGTTCGATATATTAGCAAGAATCAAACTTTATTTCATATACATTTATAAAAATTTGAAACTAAATAAAATATCTTTAAATTAGAATTATATAATTATAAATATTACATAAAAGTGCAATAAAAATGAAATTTATGTAAAATTATGATTTGATTTTGTAGATTTTTCTTATTTTTAAACTATAATGACAATCATATACTTAAACTTGAAATTACTGCTAACGAGAGTAATAAACAATTGTTTCCCATTAAATAATGATAAAGACACTTATTTTTTATACTTTGGAAAGATTGTCTTATATAATAAAGAGTGCATAAAATTTTGCATTTCATATTTTATATCATAAATATTAATGGACCTAAATTTAGTTTAATTTAATTTTCATACATGTAAAATTTATTTAAAGTGATGTCATTTTATTATAAATCTAATTACAGTAGATTTGTTTCTGTATAACACTAGCCACTCATAGTTGTAATTAACAGAATGTGGCCCATTAATTTACCTAGCAAATTAGTTTATTTGCAACAAATGATTTATTTCTCATTATCTCTGAAAATATGAAAATGGTATATCAATAAAGTCGCAATAGAATAACCATAATATATATATATATATATATATATATATATATATATATATATATATATATATATATATATATATATATATATATATATATATATATATATATATATATATGCTTCTTATATCGATTTGCAGACTTTCTTTCCATATTTACTTTATAACCTTAAACAACAATTACATTCCTATAATTTATTTGGTAATTAATGCACCCTTTTTAAGTATTCATAATTAAGTGAACCTGAATAATTCCATCGGAAATTAGAAGTTTAAAATAGACTTTCCAACGTCCACACCAAAGGCAGGAATTTAACTCAAGAAAAATTGAACTGAAGGCCACAGCGCTAACCATATAGATGCCTGCTCTCAACTCCGGTATATAATTGACTCAAAATCTCAAATTTATTAAAATTATATATATATATATATATATATATATATATATATATATATATATATGTGTGTGTGTGCGTGTAAGTATGTATGTATGTATAATTATTTTTGTGCTTATTTTTTAATTTTATTACAGCGATTTACATTTTTGATTTCATTTTTAATGCTTGCATACTTGCACGCAAATACATTCCTTAATGAGGAATTATATTCATTTATAGTGATCAAGATATCTTTAACGAGTCATTTCTTTCGTGTGTTATTATAATTTATTGAATGAGTCAAGTCAATCATATCAATGAGTCTATATTAAAAATATCTTTAAGAAAATTATATATATATATATATATATATATATATATATATATATATATATATATATACATATACACACACACACACATATATATATATATATATATATATATATATATATATATATATATATATATATATATATATACATATATACATATATATATATATATATATATATATATATATATATATATATATATATATATATATATATATATATATATATATATATATATATATATATATATATATATATATATATATATACGCCGCCCAACTTGTCTAGTGGTCAGCGTGTCTGACTGTGGATAGGGAGGTCCTGGGTTCGAATCCCGGTTCGGGCATGGATGTACTTTCTCTCTACCTCTCCTGTCTTTGTTCTTTCTTTGTATTAATGTGTTGTGAATGGTTGCCTACCCTATTACCGGGTCCCTATGGCATGTGTGTACTGAGGAAGTCCGACTCCACACGAAAATATGGTTTAGTTGGAAAAGTGGAGCAGCGCACTTCATATTACCAGCCTGGCTGGCACACGACAACACAACAACATTTATATATACATAAATCGTATAAAAATAACAGTATACTTATAATATATTACAATGTATTTATAACTTTTTTTAATATTTTAATTTTTTAATATTTTACTCATAAATCTTTTAATAACTTTTAAATTTTATTTATTTATTTTCATTTTATATTCCATATCTTATTTTTTAAATATTAATTATTTCACAAATATTTATATAAAAACCGATTAACTTTTCAGTTATTACACTTACTTAAATTAATATGTTGGAAAAGAAAATACCAAAAAAAAATATATATATATATATATAATTTTAAAATAAAAATGTTATCATATCTTAGGATTTCTTAAAAAGCTACGGAAATATAGTACAAATATATAACATATAAAATAGTAAAATTACACATTCAGTTAGTAATAGAAAACCCCAATGGTATAACAGGATAGTTTAGTTTCTACTTTTCCACATCAGCTATGTTTACTTTCAAATTCTGCAAGTGCAATATTATTTTATGCAATATTATAGTGGAACAATTATTTTATTACTCCCTATGGAATTATATTCAATTATGAGTGGTTTATAAGGTTATTCATATATTCCAATGTCAGAGTAAAAAAATTCCATGTGACATTCAAAGTATTTAGAGTTGAAAAAAAAGAATTAAAAATACTTTTGAATAAAGACTTTTATCGTTATTGGATGAGCATACATTCTCATCTTTTTAAATTTTTTACATCAGTGATAAATCTCGGAACACTGCTAAAATTTCCAATAGATAAGATATAACTCAAAATCTGATGAAGTCATGCGGCTAAAATTTGGTATGTCTACATCAAATTTTAATTTTGCATTTTGACATTGTTCATATTCTTTTTATACTGATATATAAAAAATAGTGGAAGCAGTAATTTTTACTGGAGGTCCAAATGTCCACTCACTTTCTGAAAATCAAAAACGAGTATACGAGTCTTGTATAAGTCTCCAAGAAACAATCCCAGGTACTAGAGAATATGTTCTGGTTCATTATGGCATTTAGGACTATTTGGATATATTTTGAGACCTCTCTCGAAAGTAACTCCCTTCAGGTTGCCACTGAAGAAACAGGAAAGTGTAGTCAGAATATATCTGTTGCAACCAATAGCAAGAGATCTTCCAGGACAGAAAGGACAGAAGGGGATCGAGTGGTCGAGGCTTAGCGCCAGAAGCCGAGGCTTCTATAACTAATTTCAAGTACCAAGACACCCGAAGTTTATGAACTCAAGTCTACCACCCAGCAGCCGCCACCTGCCTTTGTATACGAGCCCACGAACCATACCTTGATGAGACGAGTAAACTCGTCGCCACCTACTCTCTTTACATGGCAATCAGTACACTCTTGGAAGATTTGTACGATACCTTCTCTTTCAGATCTCTTGCATTATGAAATGTTTTTCATCCGTCAATTCCTATTTAACCGTCAATTCCTATCCTATTCCTCTATCTCCCAGTTCTCGACCGGACCATCGTCGGTGGCACGCTGGTATTCCATCAAGGACAATCAGCTTGATACAGGGATAACTCGGGGGAATGAGCCAAATTTACTTGTTATCGTGTCTTCTAATGGAATAAAATTCAAGATATGTCAGTGAATTGGTAACTGGTAAAGTTTCTTCGGAACTTTCCTTCATCAGAGCGCCTGCCATTTCACAAAGTGAAACAATACCTCTAGATGGGGCTGATCAAGTATTGGAGGTATTTTGCCTTAGTCCAACCTTTTAAATTAAGACTGCAGTCCGGCTTCTTCCTTCTAACTGGGAGAGCCCGATTCAAGGCAAGAAACAGAAAATTCTGTTGGTGTTCAGTTACAGTCTATGATATCACAAACTGGTTATTTGTAGATAAAATTTCTATCATAAGTGATGCACTTAATCACTTGACCGTGGCTGAAATATTTAAAATATTTGCCTCCGTGTGATTCCTAGTCGTTGCATCACATAACAATGGCCTAATGTGTAGTTTAGTATGTCGTAAATTTGTGGAATAAACAAAAACATTCGATGTGAGAAACGTTTTTATGAAGCGTGAACGACCTTCTTCCGCGTATTAAATCATGCAGTTTGATTTATTGCTTTTTTGAAAATCATTAAATACCACGCCGTTGAAAAGGAAATAACCATATTTAATGTACAACCAACTTAACCCATTCATAGACACAAATTAATCATCCATGAACACAATTGAATTTTGAAAAACCACAATATAAATTTTTGCAAAGCCGATGATTTAGGAAAATGAGAGAAAAAAAATCATTTTTACCCATCTTTTCTTCAATAATAAATTACACCATCCATCTCGTAGGATAAAATTCAGTCTTCTAAAGTTGTCAAGTAAAACATATACGCATTCTAAAACAACTGATTAGAATTGTTTAAACGCTATTATTATTTAAAAATTAAACAACTGAAAAAGATCATGTGTATTTTATGAAAAGTAGAATTTAACTAATGAATTATATCAAATTAATAAAAATATTTTTGCTTCGTAAAATTACAATAGAACTCTAAATTATCCAAACTTATATTTTTTTATTTATTTAGAAAAAATTCTTTATTTTTAAACAGTAATCTGCTTCCTTTCGAAAGATGCTCAAATGTATAATTTTGCTTGTTTATTTTTAAATTGTACAACAGTAATAACATATTTAACTCAATTTGGTTTTTATAATTTTCATTCTTATATTTTAATAATTATAACAACAGTATAGCGATATAAGTTTTATAAAATTTAAAAAATGCATTTTCATAGTTCCATATAACTTTCCTACACTTTAACATATTTTTTTAATAAATAATTCTATATAGTAGAACTCCAATTATCCAAACTCAGTCAATTTGAATCGTTGATTATCCAAATCACTTTCAAAACTTCAGAAAAATAAATTACACTAAAAGGTGATAAAAAAAATGAGAAAAGGCTCAAGAAAAGTAAAAGTAAGAGAATAGAAAAAAATGAGCATGTCGTATCACTTGATGAATTCAAAAACATATTCTTTTAAAAACTCTTGAATGCTCAGAAATTAGTGCTGAAGATGTAGGAAAATGGATTATGAGTGAGACCCTAGACATCAAATTGGAAATGATGGTAAACTTATTTAAAGTATCGATTAAGAAGAGGACTTTCATTTCCAAGTTGAAGCAGACATGGGACACCTAGTGAAACATTTGCAGGCTTTGAGAAAGCTTTGAAAGGGATAGAGCATCAGTTCGAGTATAATCACATGAAAATTCTCACTGTTAAGAGGATGTACGACTTGGTTGCCTGAAACCGGATGAAGGTAGTGAAACACAGCTTATATACTCTGACCAATATTGTCAGGAAGCAATGACTATCATTTACAGCACTGTATTTACATACTGTATTAATTAATGTACAGCACTTGTAAGTACCTTAGCATGTAAAATAGTTGCATTATCATTTAATTGATTAAAAGTTCTTTTAATTAAAAAATATGTTTTTTCCCATTTTCCACGTATAGGAATTCTTTCCACAGGCAGACTAATCATTAATCTCTTTCTTTAAGCTAAATTTTCGATTACTTTATATTTTACTATATTGGTGATTAGGCTATCGCTCTTTATCACTCTATGGTTACTTTTTTACACATGGAGATTACCTCGAATTGGACCTACACTTTAAAGTATAAATTCTTAATTGCTATAAAAATTCACTAATCCTAATATTGGAGCAAAATGCTCAAGTTATTGAACTGCAAGTCAATTTGCTTTCCTTCAACTGCCAGCTTGATCTCGGCGTATTGTACCTCTGCACCTTCCCCATTGCAGGAATTATCATCGTCTACTAACAGACAAAATGTGAATTATTTCTAATACACCAAACCTAATCAAAGTTAATCTATATCCTTAATGTAATCGCATATACATGCTGACACCAGAAAACTCCTCTATATTTAGTTCATAGGAGCTCGTCATATATGGATGTCAAGTTTCTTCATCAAGTAAGTTTTGTAGTTTTAAATCTTTATGAAAATGGAACCTGATTCAATAAACATATATTTCTACAATAATTACAATCCCAAAAAATCTATCATGAACAGAGTCTATGTATGTTATCCAATTGTAATTTACCATCCTATATCGATTCTAAAATTTGATAAGTAAATTCGTAGAAGATATTAGTCAAATCCACACACGGATGTCAAATTTCTTAGGATATTATGGATCTCAAATCTTTAAGGAAACGGTAACCAAGTTCAATAAACCTATGTACGTTATCCTTTTGCCTCCCAATATCCATCCTTAAATTTGATAAGTAAATTTGTAGAAGAGATTACTATCTTAGCGATAACCAACCTCAAAATTCAAAATAACGAGCCACATACTTATCCAAAGATTTATTGGGGAATATCTTTTCGGCTAACTTTATAATGATGAATGAAAATTTGCATGATGCCAACTTACATAGAGAATATAATATATTTAAATAACACATATGTGATGTCAAACATATCTAGTGGATTTTGTTTACACAGACGTTTTTCAGCATAAATTATTCCATATAATCTACAAAATTAAAAAGGAGTGAGGCCAATTATTGAAAATTAAACGCTAGGTTCAGAATCTAAAATTTCAAGTGATTCAAGCTTTTTCGGAAGCAGTTAATTCTTACCTCTCAGCTGTTAATGGCAACCATAAATTAAACCCTTTCAGCACATTCGTTAAAGTGTCATCCAAGGACAAAATAGGAAGAAGACATGGGCTCGTAGATGAAAAAAAATAATAATAAGCGACGCCATATTCAATGAAATGAATGTCAACTGGGAGGAGGTTTGGTTGACAAGAGAAATGATGGTGCAGATGACAGCTCGATGGCCTACCAAAAAAAAAATGTTCCGGAAACGCGACGTCTTTTATTTTTCCCTCTGTTCTTTGGCAAGAAAAGTGTCTGGGAAATGTGTCGTGGTAGTAGACACCTGTTATTTTTTGAAAAGTGCATTGAATCCTTGATGACTTACGATTGGTGGCATTGTTTCGCGAAATAGATGTAAACAGTTTTGGCAACAGTACGAGAGAACTTTCTTCAGTCAGCGTTGTTTTAAAATATATTTTTGGACCATTCTTTATCGTTATTTTCAATTTCAAATTCCTAAATGATACATTGTAGAATCAATGACCCACTTAAATCTTCACTGTATTACTGTTTTCTATCAATCTTCAGTGTAATAAAAGCGTATTTTTAATTGATTTCATCAGAATTCTCATATACACCATTTTGACCATCCCATCATTTACTTAAAAATTATAATTCATTTGAGAAATACCCTTTTGCATTTATAATATAAGCGGGTAAGACATGATTATACAAAGATAGCAGTTAGTAATATCTTTTATTAAGGTCAATATATCATGTTGGTAAAATTTATTCCTCGATGGTTGTTACCTCAAGCAATGTCAAATTTATCGCCCATTATTATCGCATCAAGTAATCTGTTGCTTGAGGAGAAAATAATTGGCGATAAATTCCAGCTAGCTGATCCATACTATATAAGTTGTTTTACAATATGACATAATAACTTGTAGTGTATGTGTAATAATCATTTTAAAAACAATTTTCATCGATTTGAGCATTTTATTTCCTTAAATTTTAAAAAATATTAAAAATCATGCATTCCGCCAAATCCAAATTTTAAAAGTATTTATAACCGATTCCAGATGATTTTGAATTTTTAAAATCAATCTGCAGATTTGTATTTAATAAAATAAAAATAGGAAATTTAAATATAAAATGTGACCAATATATTATAAAAGTGTATTACTAATACATTACACTTATATTACAAAATATGTTAATATTTCTAACGTATAATTTATGGAAAAACAATTTATTGGTTTGGAATATTCCCATTTACTTCATATAAGAAAACACACACACATAACAGGAATTTCTTTTATATAAGTATTTTTTTCGAATGTGCTAAATCTTTACCGTGCTTCATAAATATAACATTTAATTTCATGCTTATTTATAAATCACACTACATTCAGCGTAGTCCCAATTCAATATATGCATATTTAATATCTCCATCGAATTCGGGAATATTCTTGTAAAAATATTTCATTTTTTAAAGAAAAATTGCAAAGAAATATAACACACCATTTTGTTTAAGCCTAATTAAATGAAAATTAATGCATATTTAAAAGTTTTTTTATTAAAGTTAAAATTTTAAATGATGCAATTTAATACTGCACTCAATATTTATTTACAAAAAATATATACCTATGTAATACGAAAAAGTTAAATATTTATTTCAAAATTAAAATATCAACTTAAAACTTAGATATTTTATAAATATATTTCCAAACATTATGCATGCTTTTTAAAATAAGTATAAATAATCGTAATTAATATGATTCAATACTGCGTAAAATTTAGTAAAAAAAGTATAAAACTTTATTACCTTTTCAAAATATTTCATATATATTAGACCCATACATTCAGCACGTATTATAAAAGCAATTTAAATTAGGTATTTAATCACCAAAATTATTTCAGTTACTTGTGAGAAATATATTTGAAAAATCATTCGAACTAGCACAGAGCTTCATTCGAAAAGATTAAATAATCTCCACGATTGGAAGATTAAAAAAAAATCCATAATGTAGTAATCATCAATCTTTTTGAAATGCATGCAAACTCGCCCAATTTGAGTTAGAATGTAAATAGAAAACGATTTTAAATTCTCTGAAGAAAAATTATAAACTTACTAATCTTCGAATTTTAAAGATAAAAAATACAATAGTTAAATTTCAGATAACAGTTTATTTTCCTTATTTGATTATATAATTCATTTCTTGTTTGACTTACAGGCATGCTAAATTAAGTTATTAAATGCATTCTAATTGAAAGAACAATGTGTTTTTCCAGATTATATAACTCATTTTCCGTTCAAGCGTTATCGAAACACACAAACCACGTTCGAGAGTATTTTATTCAGCAGACGACAATATAAAAGCAATTTATTCGAAACAGCTCGTTTTGAACTTAATTGGCCATGGCAGTACACGGAAAGAAACAACCATGAAGTCATTTTGAGGGAATATAAGCTTTCTTCTTCATGGTCTTTAACAAGCAATAAATACGAATTTTTTTTTTAGGAAAAAGTAAAATAATGAAAAAAGGAAGGTGTAACATGATACACTTCGTTGTCTGTTGAAGGCCGCCATTGCTGACTTAAATTGTGGGAGGGGTCATTTTAAGAACACGGTGACAGTTAAAAGAGGAAGTGAAAGAATTATTGAGATTTGAGTGACATGAAATATCAAAAATGGCGGCAGGCATTCTTTAAAAGTTGCTTATATACTTTTTTTTATGTTTTTTTTTATTTAGTTGACTTTCTGGATTAAAAACTCTCTGAATTTCAAAACTTTTTAAATTAAATGTCTAACAAAAAATAATAATGCACTAAATGAATAAAGTTGCAACTCATTTTAATTAAAATTTAATTTTCTTTTCATATAACTCATATTACAAATGTACATGGCTCAAACATAAATTATTATACTTGCTATTTATATTTTTCAAGAATGAAAGTATAATCCTGGGTATTTTAACTTTCGAATAAATAGTTGGATTAAACCAAAACATTTTTTTCATGTATTTTTCCGGTCGTACTTCTTTCTGAGAGTAGATGTTTTACAAGATAATATATATTCCAACACACTTGTAATGGTTGTTCGTAAAATCCAAGTTTCATCGTTATTTTTTGAGATGCTATATCCCATCTATCAAACACGATTACAACTCGTTCTAAGTCACTTAAATCTTTATAATCTACAATTGTAGCAACAATAAATGGTCTAACATTTCTGCCAAACGCTTGTTTTCATATGTAGTTCTTGTCTATCACATCATTTATTCTTGTATATTTTCATTATTTACTTATGCCCCTCGTACCAGTATTAGTGATGCCCAACTTGTCTAGCGGTCAGCGTGCCTGACTGCGGATTAGGAGGTTCTGGATTCGAATCCCGGTTCGGGCATGGATATACTTTTTCTCTCTCTATCTATCCTGTCTTTGTCCTTTCCTTGTATGAATGAGGTGTGAATAGTTGCCTACCCTATAAACGGGTACCTATAGCATGTGTGTACTGAAGAAGTCGGACTCCACACCAAAATATGGTACAGTTGGAAAAGTGGAGCAGCGCACCCCATGTTGCCAGCCTAGCAGGCACACGACAACAACAACATCAATCAATATTAGTTTTTCTGCTACTTGAGTACACTATCAATATTTCCAAAAAGCTTCAATTTTTACAAGATTAATGTTATAAATCATGTAAATGTATATAATATATTATACATCATATTTCAATTTAATACTTTATAAAGTAATATTTAAGTAATACTTCTTTATTACTAAATTTTTTCTATACTTTATAAATAATCAAGGAAAATATTTCGATAGTATTAAATATGTTTTGGCAATAATAATTAAAATACTTGGCTGCTGCTTTTCACCATTACCAAAGGCGAGAGTGATGACACTTTATCTTGTAGGGTATACAGTGGTATGCCACTTGGAACCCAAAAAGTGGTATGTCTTTGTAATTTAGAAGCAGGAATCAAGCAGAAGACCCCCAGACTTAACATTCTACTTCCAGAGATATCATTTTACATGGAAGGCATTGCGACCATGACATATTTAATGTGTCTCCATTAGTGAACATGAAGTATATTAAGTTAAATCGAGGATTCGAATTCATTTTCTTTCGATAATGAGATCGAACGGCCTAACCACCAGACTACCGAGTCCTTCCAACAATAATGATAAACTCTTTAATTAAATTTATAGCATCATTAAGCATGTAACTATATAGTCAGAATATATCTGAAAATTGATTATATTATTTACAAGTTTTAAATTCTATTTAGAACAACACTTTTATAAAGAATGTCCACAAAATTCGAAATACTGAAATGTTTAATTGAGTAAAAATTATAAAACGATTCATAAGTGTTATATAGCATTCCATAAGTGAAGTATAATATTTTTATCAAAAACAAAAAATGAAAAAACATATAAATAAGAACATTTTTAAGAAAAAATAAAAATTACTTCATTTTATTAAAAAAAAATCACAAAAGTAATCTGCAAGGAAAATACTGTGATTTCCCAAATATTTTTAGGGGGGGAGATTTCATCTGCAGTGTCTAGATTTAAACAAATACCCTAACAAATAAATAGTTTAATGTAAAAAATATGTAAATTTTTTAGTGATTTTTTAAAGACGTAAAATTTTTTAAAGAGAAAATATTAAGAAAACAGTTTCGAATTTTCATTTGCAGACTACTATAATCTGTTATTTGCAGACCGATGGTTGAGTGGTTAGCGGTCCTGACTCCTGAGCTGTGGGTCCTGGGTTCGAGTCCCGGTTCGGGCATGGATGTTACTTTCTTTCTGTGTTTCTCTGTCCTTTCTACTGTGATGATGTATGAATGTAGTCCGCCGTATAAACGGGTTTGTGTTGGTATGGCGCGGGTAACGCAACTCGCCTCCGTGACTTAGTTCACAGGTGCCCGCTGGGTAACGACAAATGAGTAGCAATTTTTGGCCTTGCTGTGGCATAGGGCTCGTCACCCAAGTGCCCGCCGTAAAAAAAATAGTAATCGGTTATTTAACCTGAATAATTTGTAGCATTTAAATATAAAATTATTTTGAAATAATTATGGTCATGATAAAAACTGTTGTTGTTGTTGTTTTCCTATGACACTTGGACAAGCCAAGCTTGCTTTTGCCTTTGGCAGTGCCAATTAATTCAATAGGGAGCGTCTTTCGTTTGGACCAGAGCACCACGAAGGGGAAAGTACGACTTTGCTCTATTTAAGGTGCCTCGTCATTTTGAACCACGGTCAGGTGACGAGGCCACACCTGAGCTGGCACCCTCCTCTCCACATCCACGCCACACCGGCGGAAGGACTTTGGACGTCACATATTAACGTGGACACGTCCCCAACCCACGGAGTTCCAGCAACCCAGTGAAGGAGAGTACACCGTGGTCACCCTCACAACCACTGCCCGCGGCAAATGATGCTTCACTTTGCTGAGCTTACGGGAAGCGGCGTGAAGCTACTGAGCCACTGGAGCTCATGGTAAAAACTTCCTAGATGAAATCAAATTTTTCTCAAAATTTCTTAATATGATTAAAAATTTCAAATTTTGTAATTTTTGGGTTAAAAAGCTCTCCAAATATTGTATCGATATATTCACTTCCTCTCTACCTTGTGGGAGATTTTTACATGGATAAAGAACTCCGAAAGACGCTCCTTATTGACTTAAATTCGCATAGCTAAAAGACATAGCGAGCTTGGCTTGTCCAAGTGTCATTAGTAACAACAACAAAAGAATTAGAATTAGTTAAAAGTACTAAAAGAAATTGAAAAAGGATCGAATTGAAAATTTATGCAAATATTAACTATATTCTTTATCTCAATCCAAAAAAAAAAAATCTTTCTTTGATTAATTAGTATGTAGAATTAAAAATTAAATATTTAAGTTTCATAAATAATAAATTTTTAATAAAGACTTTTATGACTATGACACAATTCTCAACTTTTATAATTTTAATTGTTGCGTATATATATATATATATATATATATATATATATATATATATATAAATAATATCATAGGTTTAAAATTTCATTTTAAAATTTTGTATTTATGAATATTATATTTTATTTCAATAATTGATTTCAAATATTTCGCTTGTTTTGATTCGAATATAATTTTTTTTTGTTGGAGATAAAGGATAAAATTTTGATGTAAAAGAATAATTATCTTAAAAAATTTAATTTACTGTATCAAAATTAAAAGAATTGCATTGAAAAATATTTGAAAAAACACTTAGCATAGAATGTAATGTCGACATACAGGGGAAAGTAATGTGATAGTGAACAATATTGGTCACCATATTCCTACAAATTATTGCATATAACTGTAATTTAGATTTAAGTCATTTCTGCAATTCAATCAAGTGTGTATTTCACATTTTTGCATTGGATGTCAATAAAACTCTTACTCAAACTTTGATCTCAAATGCTTAAGAGTTCCAAATGGATGACACGAAACACACGATTTGTGGAAATTATACGAAAAATGTGTCTAATATTTTTAAATATAATGGGAAAAGAAATTCATTTATGTTTACATTTTTCAAATTCAAAACAGTTTTTACAAATTCAAATGTTTAAATCTTCTGAATATCACTTATTTTAATAAAAAAATTCAAATGTACTATACATACATAACGTTTTACCCGAGCCCCAGACTTTACCTTAAGGGTAATGGGTTTGGAATAGTAGCCGGTCAACCAAGCGCCTCGCAATTTTGAACCGTAATCAGGTGATGAGTTGACAACTGAGCTGGCACCCTGCTCTCCACATCACCATACGCCAGCTGAGAAAGGATGTAGCCAATTTTATGAACGACAAATTTCTCACTGTAATGTTAATTTTGAGGAACCTGAATGAGAAAGATGGCATCAGAAGGTATGCGGTTCATTTGCCGGATCAGCAAAAAACCATCCAATGTACATACGCATGTTAAAATTTTTTGTATCAAATGCCCTTTCAATGGTGTATTCTAAGTTTCCAACAAAAATGCATACCTTAGGCACTGATTTAATCATCTTCAGGACATGCATGTAGATTTCACTCATAATAACAGACAATCAAAAATGCAATATAATGAAATGTGTAATGACATACATAAAAAAGTTTCTCGTTCAAAAAATAGATGAAAGTCATTTAAAAAAAAATAAACATTGTTTCTTAAAAACAAAAATTTTATTTAAATATGTATCACGTAATGAAAAAGAGAAATCTAAAAGTTAAATTTATTTCTCATTTAACTTCGATATTTTTGTAAACATTTACATTAAGCATTCACATTTCTTTAAACAAATTCAACAAATTTAACTGCAAGTAAAATGGTTACGTTACCGATACTTTTCACGGTAATGTGATAAGAAATTATGATTAATCACATTTACACATGTAAAGACTGGCCTGTCTCTGCATCACAAGAGCAATGTCCACCGCACCAACCAGAGCATTGGAAGTTATGTTGGATCTGACTCCCTTAGACATCTACATCTGCAGCACTGCCAGAATGACTGCATGCAGAATGAAGCTATAAAACCAATGGTACGACCAACCTGTTGCCAAACGGTACAGGGTTATTACCAGGAAAATTCAAGATCCCTTTCCTGATGCCTTCGGACGTCATGGAAAAGTCATACATGTTTGAAAGGACATTTGAAATAGTTTTTCCAACTAGAGACGAATGTGATAACAACATGTTCAAAACAGAAACAGCAGATCTAATATGGTACACAGATGGATCACTGAAAAACAGCCTCTTAGGACTGAGAGTATGTGGCGTGTCACCAAGAACCAGCCTATCTGTAAGCCTTGGGCGATACGCTACGGTCTTCAAGCAGAAGTTTTGGCCATTATCCACTGTCTGCGATTAAATATGAGGAAGGGCTACCACGGTAAGCGGATTCTCATTTTAGTGACAGTCAAGCCGCTTTAAAAGCGCTCAGTTCTTTCGAAATCAAATCTAAAATGATTTTGGAATGTAGAAACCTTCTTACAGAACTGGCAACTAGAAACAAGGTGATCCTTGTATGGGTGCCAGGGCACAAAGGTATCGAAGGTAATGAAAGGGCTGATGAGCTTGCTAAACAAGGATTGTCATTTGCTCCCATTGGGGCAGAACCTTTTTGTGGGAACAATTTGAAGACCGCAAAAACCAATGTTCTTAGATGGGAAAAACGGAAGATGTATGAAGTTTGGCTCAACACTCCTGGTCAAACCCACGCTAAAAGTAAGGTCTGTGGATCATCAGCGAGGATCGCCTCTGAAATTCTAAGATGCTCTAAGCAGAAGATAATTTTAATCGTAGGGTTCATAACTGGGCACTACTATTTCAGAAAACACCTCTATAAAATGGGACTGTTTCAGCAAGACCCTATCTGCAGGAAATGTCATACGCAAGAGGAAAGGGCCAAGCATATCATTTACGAATGCGAGGTTCTTGCCCCCCTCCCAAGATTAACTTCTTTAGGCATCATCCATACTAGAGAGTTACACCTAGACTCCATTAAAGGGTTATCCGACTTTATTAATAAAGTGGGTGACCCGAGCAACTGGAACTAGGAAACTTTGGGTTTGGAGTTAATAGTACAAAATGCTGAGAAAAGCAGAGGTGCCCAATATAATACAAACCCAACTCTAAGAAGAAGAAGAAATTCTTATATGAAAAGAATTTATCTTTAAAATACATTTAGAAAGTAAACTATTATGGAGAAATCGTCTGCTTGCCGGGGCTCGACACGACTCGCTTTGTCAGCGAAAAGCATGGAAAAATAAAAGAGATTTATTTCTCAGGAACAAAAGCATTTCTCACGAGAAGCCAAAAATAAAGTACAATTCACACTTTATTTTCGTACCTTAGTGCTTCAGTGAATTGTAAATTTATGAGGTTTTCCATGGTTGTAAAAGAGGCGTATACATTTGAAAGAGTTAGCTACAGTCTTATGAGTAATTTTGTGAAAATATTAATAAAGTTTTATTTAATTTGTCAAATTTTTTTAAACCTTCTTTTTCATTAATTTTTATTTAAAGAAAATTCTTTATTTTTAAGCAGTAATCTGTTTCCTTTTGAAAGAAGATCAAATGTATAATTTTGCTTGTTTATTTTTAAATTGTACAACAGTAAAAACATATTTAACTCAATTTGGTTTTTATAATTTTCATTCTTATATTTTAATATTTATAATAACAGTTTAGAGATAAGTTTTATAAAATATAAAAAAAGCATTTTTACAGTTCCATATAACTTTCCTACATTTTAATATATTTTTTAATAAATAATTCTATATAGTAGAACTCCAATTATCCAAAATCAGTCCATTCGAATTACTGATTATCCAAATTTCTTTCAGAATTTCATAAAAATAAAGTAAACTGAAGAAAAGAAGAAAAATGAGAAAAAGCTCAAGAAAAGGAAAGGAAAGAGAAGGAAGTAGATGAGAATGATGGATCATTTGAGGAATTAAAAAAACATTCTTTTAATAATTCCTGGATGTTCAGAAGCTAGTGCTGTAAGATATTATGAGTCAAATCCAAGATTTCAAATTGCAAATGATGATAAATGTATTGAAAGTGTTAATTAAAAAGAGATGCCTTTAATGTCCAACTTGAAGCAGACACGGGACAATCGGTTAGTGAAGCATTTGTCGGCTTTAAACAGCTTTCAAGTGGACAGAGTGTCATCTCAACTGCGACCGCATGGAAATTCTTATTGTCCAGCGGATGCGCGACTTAGCTGGCCGAAAAACGGATGAAGGGGGTGAAACAGCTTACTCTGACCAAGATGTTCAAAGAGCAATGACTTTCATTTACAGCACGGTATAATGTACCGTATTATACAGTGCAGTAAATGACCGTCATTTGCAGTACTGTATGCATACCTTATTAATGTACAGCACTTTAACAAGTATAAGTGCCTTTTCATTTAATTGATGAAAATCTTTTTCTTTTAAAATATGCAAGTTTTTATCCGTATGTACAACAAATAATATTAATTTTTAACCTATAATAATAGCCGCCCAGCTTGTCTAGTAGTCAGCGTGTCTGACTGCGGATAGGGAGGTCCTGGGTTCGAATTCCGGCTAGGGCATGGATGTACTTTCTCTCTCTATCTATCTTGTCTTTGTCCTTTCCTTGTATGAATGAGGTGTGAATGGTTGCCTACCCTATAAACGGGTCCCTATGGCATGTGTGTACTGAGGAAGTCGGACTCCACACCAAAATATGGTTCAGTTGGAAAAGTGGAGCAGCGCACCCCATGTTGCCAGCCTAGCTGGCACACGACAGTGAATGAATGAATATAATTTCTAATTTATTTTTAATATTTTTACTAAAGATTAATTTATTTAAAAATTTGAAATGAGATTCTTAAATCATTTAATCAACCTCAGCATATGTCACATGGTAATCTTAGAGCTTTCAGACGCATCTGTCGGCTGAAATGCGATTTAGCCCCTGAGAAACACGAATGCGAAGTATCTTTATGCTTGTAGAGATAACAATAAATATTTGAAAGTTTTCTGTGTATAATTATGAAAGAAATTCCAAAAATTAAGCTATGATGGTTCGTTCATAACTTTTAATTGAATAGAACAGAGTGTATTTCTTATCTCACAATCTACGTTTAAATGAATTAATATTATAACAACACAATACATAACTTTTTCAGTGGGTTCCTTCCCCTGTTGGATTGAGTGGTAACGAAATTGCAGATAGCTTGTAAGTGTGCCAACGCTTACACCTTGCAGGGTAACGCTATTCTAAAGTTTTCGGAAATCTCCACTATTAAAAAGATGGAATTAAACGCAATTGGAAGAGATCCGCCTACCCACTTTTGGTACTTAGGGAAAAAATCTCGTTGGTGCACCAGCTCAGTATCCCCAGGATACATCAGGCTGCTCTTTCACGTTTTTTGAGTGGCCATATTAGGTCCCTTTCTTTTCAACAGGGCCAGAAAGTCTTTCTGGAGTGTCACTGGTGCAAAGCTGATCAGGCCTCCCCGAGATATACACTTGACTGTCTGAATTTTACTATGAATGAGGTTTAGGAGAATCCTATTTTATTAGGCCAGAAAGTCTTTCTGGAGTGTCACTGGTGCAAAGCTGATCAGGCCTCCCCGAGATATACACTTGACTGTCTGAATTTTACTATGAATGAGGTTTAGGAGAATCCTATTTTATTAGGCCAGAAAGTCTTTCTGGAGTGTCACTGGTGCAAAGCTGATCAGGCCTCCCCGAGATATACACTTGACTGTCTGAATTTTACTATGAATGAGGTTTAGGAGAATCCTATTTTATTAGGCCAGAAAGTCTTTCTGGAGTGTCACTGGTGCAAAGCTGATCAGGCCTCCCCGAGATATACACTTGACTGTCTGAATTTTACTATGAATGAGGTTTAGGAGAATCCTATTTTATTAGGCCAGAAAGTCTTTCTGGAGTGTCACTGGTGCAAAGCTGATCAGGCCTCCCCGAGATATACACTTGACTGTCTGAATTTTACTATGAATGAGGTTTAGGAGAATCCTATTTTATTAGGCCAGAAAGTCTTTCTGGAGTGTCACTGGTGCAAAGCTGATCAGGCCTCCCCGAGATATACACTTGACTGTCTGAATTTTACTATGAATGAGGTTTAGGAGAATCCTATTTTATTAGGCCAGAAAGTCTTTCTGGAGTGTCACTGGTGCAAAGCTGATCAGGCCTCCCCGAGACATACACTTGACTGTCTGAATTTTACTATGAATGAGGTTTAGGAGAATCCTATTTTATTAGGCCAGAAAGTCTTTCTGGAGTGTCACTGGTGCAAAGCTGATCAGGCCTCCCCGAGACATACACTTGACTGTCTGAATTTTACTATGAATGAGGTTTAGGAGAATCCTATTTTATTAGGCCAGAAAGTCTTTCTGGAGTGTCACTGGTGCAAAGCTGATCAGGCCTCCCCGAGATATACACTGGACTGTCTGAATTTTACTATGAATGAGGTTTAGGAGAATCCTATTTTATTAGGCCAGAAAGTCTTTCTGGATTGTCACTGGTGCAAAGCTGATCAGGCCTCCCCGAGATATACACTTGACTGTCTGAATTTTACTATGAATGAGGTTTAGGAGAATCCTATTTTATTAGGCCAGAAAGTCTTTCTGGAGTGTCACTGGAGCTAAGCTAATCAGGCCTCACCGAGACATACACTTGAATGTCTGAATTTTACTATGAACAAGGTTTAGGAGAATCCTATTTTATTTTTAGACTTTTTAATGATTTTTGGTTTTATGGAAATGGTTTAGCTTAGCTTCACTATCTGGTATATGAAACAACAACAATACAAAACTAACAGAAATAATAGTTAAAATAATAGACTAGTGTTAGTAATAAGGTAAAAACTATGATCTTTTGATATAATTAAACTAATAGTCACAAGTTTTATACTATATCCAATGATTAAGCGTGAGTTCTTACAGATGTTTTAGCAATTAAAAATAAATTTGCGTTGTTGTAAAGCTTTCACTTTTGATCAGCTCGCTAGTTTTACTTTTACGTTTATTCATTTATGTATACTTTAAATAAATATAATTTCAATATTTTTTATAAATCAAATTTAAACTTCTTTCGGGGAAATTTAATTTAATATGTTTATTATTTAAGAGGTTCCATTTTTTTCTTCCTGTCATAGTTGTCACCACTCTTAACAAAAGCTACAACTTAACATTTAAAATAAGATTTTCAATAAAAAATAATATATGTGCGCTAAGCTATTACTGACAACAATAAAATACCGTGTTAGACTGATCTGGAAGCTATAATTTGATTTTCTTAAGCACTGAATATTGAAAAGGGCTTCACTATAGGAAGTGACGCAAACATTCACGAAAAACAAATAATCAAATATAATCGAAACATGTATAATTGCTTAGCAAAACAGGATAGAAATTATATATATTTCATGTTACGTTAAGTAATTCAGATATTTGCTATAAATTGGTTACATTAATATTTTACGTTAAAATAGGTATCATATAAGCAACATAAAATTTCCTTGTATAAAAATTTTAAAAAATGTTTTGCAAATGTCTCAAAACTGTTTAATGGAGCATAGATAAGTGATACCTACATTAAAGTACAAATGAGTATCCAAATACAATTTCGAAACAAAAAACATATTTAAAAATGGAATTTTAAATATGTTTTTGTTGATTTTAAATTTGATTATTATAATTAGTATTTAGCCGTAAAACAGCTACGTGAATAAATATTTTTTGATTATTTTGCATAAACGTAAAAACTTTTCTTCATATGACAGCTAACACTATTTAAATAACAATCCAAAAAAATGTCCATAGTTATTTTCATAAATTTATTTATTTTTAATTATTTTAATTACTTATGATTAAATTAATAGTATATATTATTATTCATTAACATCAAGGCATCACAAACAATATATATATACATACATGAATATTTTTTAAATACTTTACAAATATTTAATAATTTAAATAGTTTTAATCACATCAATATTAACACCATAATTTAATTAATAATTAAAAGGAAAAAATTCTTAATTATTTCTTATAAATTTACTGTCTTTTTGTAAATCAGATTATTTATAAATTTTATTTATTTATTTATTTATTAAAATAAAATTTTAGCAAAATATTATATTTGTATAATATTAATAAATAAATAAAATTTTGATGTATCCAAAATTTAAAAAAAAAACCCATTTCTTATTAAAATCCAAGATATAAAAGACAATTTCAAAGCACATGAATATGAGCATGTTAAATGTTGTGAGTTTAAACCTACGGTTTTGGAAAACAATTATTATAAATTTAACTGAATAAAAATTCATTTATTTTAATTAATTTTCTATTGCTCCAGCTATTTATTAAAAATTAATTTTTTATTTCTAATTTAGTAAATCAGTTTTTAACTATATTAGTAGTAAAATTATTATCAGTAAAATTTTCTTGAATAAGAACCATCCCATACATCAATATTCAAAAAATTTAACATATTTAGATAAAAAAAAATAAAAAAAGGAAGAGTGAAAAAATTCGACTAAGTAAAGAATATGAATAAAAAAAATTGGACCTGCAGGTGATGTTTAAGAAAATAGATGTTTATCTATTAAGGAACAAAAATGTAGGTTCGTAAAATCTGTTGAATGCTTGATTTGTATATATATTTATATGTTATATAAACTAAACTCCATGGCACGATAGCCCATGTGGGCCAAGGCCTACAGTGCCCATAACTGTTTTCATGACCGAGGGCCTAGGGGTGCAAAGCATATGTCCCAGTTAGGTGGTCAGCCTAACGTAAGACCCCCAGTGTTTAGTTCCCAAGCATGCTTGGTACTCAGTTAATCAACCCACTGAAGGGATGAAAGGCTGATTATAATTTATACAGTGTACCTATTAGTATATATTATATACAAATAAATAATATTTTTATATACATACAAATAAATATATTGCATGCACATCTAACGTAAGACCCCCAGTGTTTAGTTCGCAAGCATGCTTGGTACTCAGTTAATCGACCCACTGAAGGGATGAAAGGCTGATTATAATTTATATAGTGTACCTATTAGTATATATTATATACAAACAAATAATATTTTTATATACATACAAATGAATATATTTGCATGCACATCTAACGTAAGACCCCAGTGTTTAGTTCCCAAGCATGCTTGGTACTCAGTTAATCGACCCACTGAAGGGATGAAGGGCTGATTATAATTTATATAGTGTACCTATTAGTATATATTATATACAAATAAATAATATTTTTATATACATACAAATGAATATATTTGCATGCACATCTAACGTAAGACCCCCAGTGTTTAGTTCCCAAGCATGCTTGGTACTCAGTTAATCGACCCACTAAAGAAATAAAAGGCTGATTATAATTTATATAGTGTACCTATTAGTATATATTATATACAAATAAATAATATTTTTTATATACATACAAATAAATATATTTGCATACACACATATCAGAATACCAAACGATATTTTAGTGCAATTTTAAGAAAAAATGCGACTCGCGCAATAATATCCTGACTAATAATTCAAATTCAAATTTAACAATGACAGATATATCTATCTAATCTGGTTCAAAATCTCAAACAAGAATTAGAATCCAAAGTACAAAAAAAGGAAGGACGAGAGCAAACTCATTTACCTGCTTCGCTGGTCCCGATTTCATCCCGTCTTCAGATGCAGGAGGGATGCTGCTCGCGATTCGTCGTGGGGATGGAGTTCTGGCAGACGGCGACTGTTGCTCTCGCTGGCAAGCCGGCAGTCGGTCGAGTGAGCGAAAGTCGAGTCCATTTCGTCGATCACCTATCGGCTCAAGGTCGTTGCCGAACTCGGCGGCCTTCTTCGGTCCGATAACCGGGCCGTTATTCCCATCGTCCAGGAGGGGAGAGGAGGAAGGGAAAACGATTCCGGGATTCTTGTCGCTTTCTTCTGGGGCGATGCCGACAGAATGGAATATCAACATCGTTTGCAAGGGCAGTAGTAGGGAAAGAATGGGAAGAAAAAAAGAAATTTTTCGTGAATAAATTATAATTTTTTTTTTATTTACACCAGTCAGTTTCTGTTTGGAAAGGCTTATACGTCATTCAATTCACAGTGTTTTACTTTGAAGTAAGTAATTATGGGAATTTTTTTCTGGGAACAACCCTATGGCTATTTTACGTCACGAGGGTGGTATTTTCGAATTTGCATGCAAATATCTATGGAATGTGAAATTAAACAAATTCGTCATGGTTATTTATCCGCAAATAAAACACTCAACGGATTTTACGATCGTAAATATTTTTTTCTTTGTAGATAAACAATTATTTTCTGACATATTGTGTCTGCAATTTCACAATTCTTTTACTTCACCTTTACTATTTTCCTCTTTTTTTTTTCTTTGTCGGATTCTTTTTATTTTTTTTTATTTTAAATATATACACTTATCGAACATCAATAATAAACTTTAAAATATGCAGATTATCATTATTTTTTGATAAACTAATCATTTTGATGTTTCTCGTAGCTAATTATAAAAAATGAATCTTGAATATGGCTTAAGAATCCAGAAATCGTTTGCCTGTTATATAACATCGGTTTTCTTCTTACTTTTCCAAAATTTTAATAAAAATTTTATACAGTGTTTATTTTTATTGCGAAACTTTTATTTATTTCATTAACATTAAAAAAAATTTCAACAATGATTTTTCTTAAAAACTCCTTTTATATTCCTCTTTACTTAAATAAATATTTACATTATAATTATTAATAATCATGAATTTTGCGTATTTCTTTAAAATACTGCGATACGTTTATTTTTCCCGAACTATTTTTGTCATCTAGTATTCCTTCTAACAAATTTTTGTACAATTTACTTTACCATTTTGCTTTGTCTCTACCAGTTAGATAAAAGCAGCCAGAAGGAGTCTTTGTGATTTTGAAGCAAGGATCAAGTAGAAGATAACCAATACTTGGACTACCACCCCCAAAGGTATTATTTCACTTGGAGAACATCGCGTCCACGCCCAGTTTTAACATGTCCCAGCTGCCATCATCGAACATGACGGATCTTCAGTTAATCTGAGATTCGAACTCATTATCTTACGATAATTAAAACGATGCTTTCACCAAATAAGCCAACGCGGCCTTAGCCGATACGCTGTTCACGACACAATGTCAACATATACGCATATAATGATTTTAAAAATCATTTCTTGCTATTCGCTTAGAAACAAATAGTACACACTCTCTCTCGAGAATAACTTTTTTTTCCAACGGCAGGCACACTTGGGTGACTATCCCTATGCCACAACAAGGCCAGAAACTGCTACTCATTTCTCGTTACCCAGCGGGCACCTGTCACGGAGGCGTGTAGCGTTACCCACGCCATACCACCACAAACCTGTTTATAGGGTGGGCCACATTCATACAGCATCACAGAAGAAAGACACAGAAACAAAGAGAGAACAGAGAAGGAAAGAAACATCCATGCCCGAACCGGGAATCGAACCCGGGACCAACAGCTCAGGAGTCAGGAACGCTAACCACTCAGCCATCGACCGGCCTCGAGGATAACTGAACTATTTTATTCTTCGAGTAGAAATCGTCTTTTCTAGAACAACTTTGCTACAAATTGCATTCAAACGCTAATACTGTACTTTTGTGAATATGATAGAGTTTATATATATATATATATATATATATATATATATATATATATATATATATATATATATATATATATATATATATATATATATATATATATACATATATATATAACTATATATATATATATATATATATAATATATATATATATATATATATATATATATATATATATATATATATATATATATATATATATATATATATATATATATATATATATATATATATATATATATATATAAAATATTTCAGCAAGAAATATTTCTTTATGAATGTGTGTGTGTATATATATATATATATTACAACCAGCCATGTTAGGAGGACGATATCAGTCATCATGTAAGAATGTTTCAGAAGCAAGCAACTCGCATAATATTGCTCAGTAGGTGTTCATCAGTGACAGCATCTCGATCACGCATCTGCAATCCATCTTTTCCCCACGATGATCTGTCAGCAGACGGCATTTTTACCAATAAAATTTCATTGATAAGATCTATTTTTGACACTTACGACAAATGTTTCGTTTGACATCTGTGTTTATTCTGGGTTTTCCGTCTTAGACTTATTTCCATATTTGTTGTTTATCATCTGTCATCAGTTGATGAGGAACCAGTTTATTATCATAAAGAGGATCAGAAATACAAGGATTATCAAGTGTACATGTTTCTCTTCTTTACTTGTCGAGAACTGTAACGGATAAGTACAATTACATCCTCATTTAAGGTTCCTATTGTTATGTAATTTAAAAATACATCTTTTTTTTACTTGATCTGTAAACAAACGATTGATTTTATTAAAGTAAATAAATCATTTCAATGAAAAAATAGAGTTATTTATTACTCTATTTGTTCATTGGAATGTTTGCAGTATGAGCGGAAAACGAATTAGGATAAGATCTAATTATTAGGTGTGGGATGAAGCCCTATGGAAATAAAATTGTTAATTTAGTTTAGGGTGAAAGTTTGAAGATATTCATACTAGTCCCCGAAAAGGCACTGAAACTTGACTTTTTTTTCCCCTCTTAGACGGTTACTTTTTGTTCATGGAAGTTCATTTGATTATAGCCGACAGTTCAGTGGATTATGAACTATTATAAATATCCAAAAACAATGATCCTATGAGCTCTCAGATTGGAAAGATGATGTATTTTCCTACAATGCAGACCTAGGTCTTAAAAATAGCGCCGATGGAATTAACTAAACAAGTTTTCGAAGTCATCAAAATAGACCAGTCTATTAAGAGAACTTTCCTCCGTAAGTCTCGATGTTTTTTATATTAATTATTTTTCCAGCCAGTAAATTTTTTATTGTGGTGCCACTCATTTTATTTCTTTAATTAACTGGTGTAAATTATGAATACCTAGTGAGTAATTATTCATGCTGTTAGTAATGGTTAAATAGTTGAGATAATATATGTAAAATAATTTTATGTCTATGTAAATGGATTGATAATTTTATGATCAAATAAATTTTTTAATTACAAAAGCTAAACCAGTTTCTGCATCTACTTTCAGGTTTGAATCAAGGAAGAAAAAATAATCAATAGACAGCGCAATATTAAAAACGTAATGCATTATTTAATTTCAAAATATTATTTGTAAGCATTACATATAATAATGGTAATTAACTACGTAACAAAATAATCCTGGTCTTAGTATCCGAAAGTGCCAAATATCAAATCTGGCGGACTGAAGATAATCAATCCTCTGAGCTATTTTCGGATGTGTGCTCTATCTAGCTCAGGGCTTATGCTGCAATAATGTGCAACCGCTTCTTACAAACGATAAAGCAAAATTAATTTTGATATTAATTTCAAAGAATGTTTTGAATAGAACTTTAAAAAAGGAAACATAACCCAAAAATTTTGTTTTCAAAATGTGGTCTTTTTATCAGTAAGTTGTTGTTGTTGTTACTAATGACACTTGAACAAGCCAAGCTCGCTATGCCTTGGCTATGCGAATTTAAGTCAATTGGAAGCGTCTTTCGTTTTAATCAGAACACCCAACAGGCGAAAGTATGACTTTGCTCTACACACATGCCATAGGGACCCGTTTATAGGGTAGGCAACCATTCACACCTCATTCATACAAGGAAAGGACAAAGACAGGATAGATAGAGAGAGAAAGTACATCCATGCCCGAACCGGGATTCGAACCCAGGACCTTCTTATTCACAGTCAGGCACGCTGACCACTAGACAAGTTGGGCGGCTTATCAGTAAGTAAATTTATTGCTAGTTTTTATACACAGTTTGTGATCTGTCAACGAGCAGTTCGGACTGCGAACAATTCAGACAACGAACACTCTTAAGAAAGATTTTTGTGTTCGGTGAACGAACACTTCTCAGAGCATTAATGTGCAGGGTTTAAAAACCCAACGGAAGAAAAATCCTTTTCATCTCTCTTGAATTATGCCGCTTACCTTTTAAATTTCAAAATTCCATACTGTAATTTTTTTTTCCAATATAATATTTATAACCAGAGTAGACCATCAGTTTTGGTTTTAAATGAATTCCAAACTGAAATTGATTTCATTCTGAGCAAACCACCCTCGTTGATTTGCTGAAGAAGTGGGAGGATTCCAGGGCAATGGTCAGGCAATGGTCAAGCAGCCAAAACAAGCTGATGTCAGAAAGATTTGGAGTCTGTACAACAACAATGCTGTTAATTACTTCCGGAAAGTCTTGAAAACCTCCCTAGATTAACTTCTTTAGGCATCATCCATACTAGAGAGTTACACCTAGACTCCAATAAATTGTTATCGGGCTTTATTAATAAAGTGGGTGACCCGAGCAACTAGAACTAGGAAACATTGGGTTTGGAGTCAATAGTACAAAATGCTGATAAAAGCAGAGGTGCCCAATGACATTCAAACTCAACTCTAAGAAGAAGAAGAAGTCTTGAAAAACAGAGAAAAGCAGTCGACTGTGGGCATGTTCCTTAATGTAACATAATTGAAAAATAAAATGGACTGATTAATATGCACGACTATACATATCCACTATTTTTAATAAACCTGCTAAGAAATAATACATCCTTTTTTAATTTAATTTTTAGTGACTTCAGAACGAACTAATCGATTTCACAAAAAAATCTATGGTAAATCGATGATTCGTTTACAAACAGTTCGAATAGCGAACATCTTAACGCGAA
The DNA here is from genome assembly GCA_037975125.1 of Latrodectus hesperus. Lineage (NCBI taxonomy): Eukaryota > Metazoa > Arthropoda > Arachnida > Araneae > Theridiidae > Latrodectus > Latrodectus hesperus. The sequence continues at coordinate 6,451,330 of JAJQOW010000018.1, read as the reverse complement.
CGTCTAGTAACGAAGCGAACACAGTCTTGAAACGGATTATGTTCGTTAACCAATCACCCACTGTATATATCTGGCAACTTGAAGAAATGAATCGGATATTTTATCACTGTCTAATACATGAAGGTCTTTCCTGTAAGTCTCTCAATGTCCATTTACTGAAAAGAGCATAAAATTAGGCCTATAGGGAGATAATACTAATACTAAGACTGTACACTAAGATGGACAAGGGAATCTGCAGTAAATTATCGATAACTCAAATGCCAAAATTCGAATTGTTCTTCAATTTTTGATTGGGATTAAACGAAACAATATTTCTCACACATATTAGTCGTTCTAGGTAGTCAATGCCAGTACAACTCTGAACAAAATCTCAATATATATTTCATACATATACTCTATATAATTTAGAAATATTCACGTGGTCATTGAATCGTTTTTCTCCTGTTTGAATGCTTCGAAAATTTCAACGTGAAATGTGAAGAGTAAGCAAAGTTCGATCAAATTAACTTTTTTGCCAGTACAGCTATACATTTAAAAAAAAATGATATCATGAGATATATGAAACTTTCTCTTACCGGTAGAGGTAGTTAAAAAGTTCAATTCGTTTTCTTAAGTGATTAAAAAGGCATGCAAGTATAATGATTCAGAAGCACTGCAACTGTTTTCAAGTTCTTTGAGCATAAGACGCAACGGATATAAATCCGATGAACACAGCATTGACATTGGCAATTCAACCGCAGTAATTCACTTAAAGAAAAATGTCTCTTACAAGAGAGTTAAAAATCAAAAACCAGTTGAGACTAACTTTGGATAAATGCCAAATTCTGAAATTCTCAGTGGCAATAAAAATGTCATTATTTGCGGCGAAAGAACTCATTAAGGATTTAATTGGAGCATTCCACTCTCCTTAAGGAAAATTAATTGTTCCATGCAAGAGAAAGTGCAGATGTTATGACTTCTGAGTTGTGAATCAACTTGAAGTGTCCATAACAACGAAAGAGTTAAGTTATTTTTCTTAATATTTTGAATCTCTTTTATTTTAATACTTATAAATAATGGAAAAAACTGTTGTGAATAACCGAAATCAATAAGTGTTTATATTTAGCAACACATTGCTGATATATGTGTGTGTTGTTACCAATGACACTTGGACAAGCCAAGCTCGCTATGCCTCAGCTATGCGAATTTATGTCAATTGGGGGTGTCTTTCGTTTAACCAGAGCACCATGAAGGTGAAAGTACGACTTTTGCTCTTCAAATCCTCCGATAGATGGCAGCACCAGAGGATCTACCTCAATTTTGTCGTTGATCTGAAGGGGTAGTAAATTTCTCCAGACCATTGCACCCACGGTAACTGCTCAACGACCGACCACAGGACTTTCGATTCCACAGATTTAACGAGCACGTATATCGCATGTACTCGGTGGGTCTTTGGCGGAATTGGGAATCGAACCCCATCCTTCCGGATGGAAGGATGACCGATACCCTAACCACTCGGCTATCACGGCCCCGCTGATAAATAGTGCTCGGGTATTAGGATTTCCGCGCGCCTTACTACTTTACAAGGGGAAGAAGTCATGGATGACACCTTATATATATATGATGACACCTTATATACAGATGACACCTTATACATTGGGGCACCCAGTGGCGTCTCAGCTCCGAAAGTGGGTCCTCCTAATTTAGGTGCAGGGACTAAGCAGAAGATCTCCCCAGACTTGGCCTGCCACCCCCATATACATCGTTTTAGATGGAAGACATAGCGGCCATGACCGCTTTAATGTACTCCAGCAGCCATTAATGATTACGACGGATCTTTGATTGGGTTGGGTTTCGAACTCACTACCTTCCAAAAAGGAGAATGAACGCCGGAACCAACTAGGCCACAATAACTTGAGCAAGATTTTTTTTAAAAAAAAGACACATTTTATCTCGATTTGTGTTAATATCAAAATACTATCTTAGTGTGTTTTAATTACAGTATATACTATGTATTTTGTTTTTCATCATTCAGCATATACATATAAAAGACCGCATTTTAAATTCAACAATGGTTTGAATGAAGTATAAATGTATACCCAATAAGATAAATTTCTGTTATCTGAAATGTTTTTATATGATTGACAAGTTTCAGTAATTGAAAATCAATTATATGGAAGCTTAAGTCATAGCTTAAGTATCATTTTTATTAACAACTTATTCAAAAAATTTAACAGTAAATTATTTGTTTAAGATTTAGGTTATTAAAGTTAATCTTCTAGTTTTTTTCATGCCGATTTACATTAATTTGCATATGAGAATTCATTCGATCTCGACTTACGTTTCTACAAACACCCACCACAGAAATGAGAGTTTAATTTGCAAATTAGTTTAACTGGAAAACCGAACAATGAAATCGTTAAATTAGTTTCTTGGTCCAATTAATATGATATGGGACCTGTTTTTCTCAAATGAGTTTCAATTATGAGTGCTTTTAAAAAATTAATCTCTAAATTACATTCATTATCTCTAAATAAAATTGAATATTTCATACAATCTTTAATAGAAGTGTGAGTCTATAATAAAAGGAAACTTTTTTGAAGTTAATAAAGAAACTACCGAAGATAATGAGTGTGTTTCTTTCAGTATATAGATAAAAAAAATACTTTTTATAACTACCAATAAATTGACAGAGTTATGTTTCTTCACCACAAAAAATATATATACGTATACTTGCTTAAACTAAAATAGTTTTAATTGCTTTTAAAATATAATTTTATATTTTGTTTTCTCGTTTTTATTTATTTAAATTTCAAAAAAGGGATCTTTTTAAGGGACACATTATGGAAAATAATGCGCGACAGTTATTTTTGACATAATTTATTTTATTGAGTTCATAAATTTACATCAAAGCTGAAAATCAACAAATGAAATAAGAAAGTTCTTGCCGTTTCTAATAACTCAAAAAGAACATGACCTACAGAAAGTGTAGCCCATTATTAGACCTCGAAGTAATCACCATCGGCATCCAGCACCTTCTGCCAAAGTGTCTTCCAATTGTGCAATCCCCTTGCGGTAAAACTCGAAGGTTTTGGACACAAAGAAGTTCATGAGTGCTTGGTGTAAGTCAGCTTCATTGGTGAAGAATTTTCCACGAAGATGATTGTCCAGGGAATGGAAATGGTGGTAATCTGATGATGCAAGATCAGGTGAGCAAGGAAGATGATATAAAGTCTCCCAACCAAGTCGTTGTGTGGTAGTCCTGACCACCCGCTTGACTGGCGGCCTCGTGTTATCAGCCAAGAACAGTATTTCCTTGTGATTAACTAGTGCTGGCTTCTTCTGTTCCAATGCCTGTAGCACACATTCCAATTGCTGCGAGTACAGGTCCGAAGTGACCGCTTGGCCCATTCTTGATACAGTAGCTGATAATCCCACTTTGAAGTTGCAAAGCAAACAACATCGAACGAGCTCGTCCGACGCTTCCATTTCTCTTCGCTTCTGTACAAGTTACGGTTGATGAAAGTGTGTGGTGGACTTGCTTTTATAGCGACTGATATTCCTATTTTCGATTGACCAGTGGCTCAACCATGTCATACACTAATTTACATACTTATCCTCACTTCGTTCTCAATGAGAACACTAAAACGGCAAGAACTTTCTTATTTACCTTATATTTTATTTCGTATATTGTATTTTCAATATCAGTACTAAGGCTCTTTATGGGTTAATGACAGGGCTGGACCTATCCAAAAAGATGTTCCTGAACTGGATTCTACTCGCCATTGAACAATAGGGAGATGCAGGTCACATTTTTGCCTTCAGTATACACATCTATTATAAAAAATGTCAAGGAGTTTTCAGGGTTTCCTTCTTTGCGATATACGAGTAATTTGACACAGCGTTGCAAGCCTAAGTATATAAGAATATAAAGCAATTTATTGTCCAACAAGTAATTGCTTTCAGGGACTATTTTCAATAAACAGTGAGTTGTACTCACTAGTCACAAGGGAAAAAAATCCTGAAAACTTCTAAGCCCCCATCCCGAAAGACATTTCTGTAGAAGTCAATATCCAATTCCCGTTGTTCAATAGTGGGTTGGATTGAACTCGAGACCTTTCTCTTTGAAGATCGCTGTACTAGGCCACGTCACATCATGTGGAGTTAAGTTACCTGGTACGTAATGTAAAATTTCTATTGTAATTATGTATGAGATATGTGTGATAAATTAAATAATACTAGTATGCTCTGGATTAAAGTGATACTGTTAGAGGGAGGTATAATCTTTTCCACTATAACTAGCAACTTGTTGTCCTTATTAATTCCCTCAAACATTTTAAATTTAATTTGAAATAGTAGTCATACTCTCAAAAGTAAACTATACCAAAAAATGATCTTTTCTTTATATATTTATATTTGAATTAAAAAAGAGAATATTTTATAGTTACCCTTTTTTTCTTTATAATATTGATAATAATTTTTAATATTCTTGTATGTTCTGGTAGTACTACATCTTTATAATTATTTCATTATATTAATAACTTTGAGTATTTAAACTTCCCAATAAACTTTCCAATATATATAACAGAAATTCTTGATAGAGAAACAATTTATTTAAACGGAATTTTCTTATTTAAAACGTAGAAATATTTTAAAAAAAATACTTTTAAAAAAGTACTTCTATTAACTTTTATCTCATAAACGTACTATTTTCTTATTGTAGCTCTTAAATAAAATATATAAATAAAATCTGCATTTATTAAGTTTTGCTTTTCTAAGGTTTGTGATGCTTTCTTTATTATTTTTAATAATATTAATTTAGTTTAAATTTATGTGAATCACTCAATTTTGTAAATTTTATCTTTATTTTGAAATTTATAATTCTTTATTTCTAGATTCAATATAGATTAAATATTTATTCTTTTTTAGCCACATTATTCATAATGTTAGAAATGGTGATAAATTTTACGAATTTCAATTATCACTTAAATATATAAATTAATAAAACAAGTCTCTATTTTAATTTTTTAAATACTTATTTTAGTGCTGCCCTCTATTAACAAAAATGTAAGTAAAAAGTGACATTTAGATTCTCTAACTAATATTCTCCATTTATTAATTTGAAACAATAAGAAAAATCTAACAAAATAAGCTTAGACCAGAAATTCTTCTTTGTTATAAAAAGTTATTAACTGTGTCATGAAAATAAAAACTAATCATCATGTCAAATCTCATACTTTTACGTTACTTAGGTGGAAAAATCATTTAAATACATTTGAAATATTATATAAACATATTAGTTTTTTTTTAATTTAAATGTATTTAAAAATGTTTAACTTTTTCAGAAAAGGTATTAAAAATTTATTTTCGAACTTATTACACTAAAAATTAATATAGTCATTGTTAAAAAAATAGCATTATCCAAATTTTTGGTAGGTAAACATAGTTCTACTGGGGGTCTTACGTTAGGCTGACCACCTAACTGGGACATATGCTTCTCACCCAATGGGCCTCGGTCATGAAAACAGTTATGGGCACTGTAAGCTTTGGCCCACATGAGCTGTCGTGCCATAGTTTTTAGACATAGTTTTAGACCAGTTTAGTTTTTAAACATAGTTCTATAAATGTTTTGAAGTGTTTTATTTTCAAGAGTGCATTAGTAGCATGTAACAGACAGACAGACAGACAGCTTAAGGCTGCTGAAAGATTCTGTGAATGTTCAAAGTGTAAACAATTCCAAAGAAACTTTTTTATAGATTGTGAAACATAATCATGGGACACAACTTGTTTACTGTGCTGATTGAACTCGCCAAAATCAAATCCAACAGATGTAGAAATTTGAAATACAATAATCTTTTCCCTTCATAGAATTTGGCACCGAACATGAGATGATTTATTCTAAACAGTAAGGTTTTGCCATTGCTCAACAAACTTTTTAAACATAAAAGACAGAGCATAACCGAATAGATGGAAGATAACGAAAAATTTGTGCTCAATATCCGTTTGCTCATTACCAATGAAAACATTTGCAGCGATGTACAACTCAACCCCGATCGACAGACTGTTTACCTCATAAAATTTGTACCGACGACTCACTTCGCTCGTGCCGCTCGCCTGTTAACGACAGTGTTTTGAATCCAGCTGATTCTGTTCCACTTAACTTGTAGACTTTTCTTAAAAACTAAAATTGGAGATTGTTTGTTGTTTATAAAGTGTGGGGTGCTAAATACAACGCCCACAAGTCTAACTTAGAGATTGTTTGTTGCTTATAAAGTGTGGGGTGCTAAATACAACGCACACAAGTCTAACTTGGAGATTGTTTGTTGTTTATAAAGTGTGGGGTGCTAAATACAACGCCCACAAGTCTAACTTGGAGATTGTTTGTTGTTTATAAAGTGTAGTGCTAAATACAACTCCCACACATTCATTCCATATTTGCATATGGCTGATTACTTATGAAAATTCCTCCTTTCAAAAAGATTTCTCATAAGTAATGATTCATATTTACTTACAGCAAAATAGAAATTCGGAAAACTCGCAAGCATAGATTCCGACAGACATCATTATCATTATTTATAGCGTTACAATACCCTTTTCCATCACTTTAACGTTAACAAATAATCAAAAAGGGGGATGTCACATGATATCTTCATCTATAAAAAAATTCAAGCTTCATGCACCACAGAGGCTACAAGGCTCATCGTCATCTGTGTAGGTATGAACTCTAATTTTTACTTCACGTAATTTTCAATAATCATAGCTTGTGTTTTCTCCATGATGAAAATAAATTACTTTTTCACTTTTATTATTCAGAACAGTAGACATACTCAATCGGAATACTAGAGAAAGTTCACTTTCGTTAAATTATTATTTTTTTTATTGGAATAATAAAAAAACAATGGTAATTTCACAGAAAATAATAACTGCTAACCTGTTTTGAATATATAACAAGAAATATGAGTTAAGTGGCTGGAAATTAGGAAGAATATTTATAAGCATATATATTATGCTACAATTTATCATAAATACGTAAATTAACAGTAACGAATAACAATACAACTTGAAAATTTGTTTCAAATTTTATATGTAGATACATACCAGTCTGTTTTTGTACAATTCTTTTGTGAGGTTTATGAAAATTTCAATCAAATTGCAAGATAATTGACGAGGTTGTCAATGAAAAAATATGAAGTGACTTGATCTGCCATTTAGTTTTTTCGACTTTTCGTATGTATAATTATATAAGTATTGGTCAGCCAAATACATTACAGATGTATTGTTACCTTATTAGGAACTAGATTCGAATAAGGTAATTCACGTTCCTAGTTTAGCAATGGTCTACATAATTTTGTATCATGATATTTAATCGTTCATTTAAAATGCTTACCTAATTTTTGTAAACTTCGCTTTTCAGCTTTGTCATACAGAGGTATCGCTCTCTTGAGGTTATTAGCTTTGTGTCTTGATTTCGTTAAAAAAAAAATTGCTAGTTATTTCGTAAGGATTTGAGCTATTTTCTACGTGAGAGTTTTTAGGCAGTTACTGTTACTATATACCGCATAAAAAATATTTTAATTTATTTTGTTGGGAAAACTATTTTTTATAGTTTTACTCTGGAAATTTTGTACCAATTCGCCAGACTAGTAATAATCTGAAGGAATTCTTGATATTAAGAAAAAACTAAACTAATTAAAATTTCTAACAGATGCTTTATCTTTGATGACATCATATCTCTTATAAAGAGGAAAACGTTTCAGATCATACACCTCAATCAGAGACCGTGGAAGTTTTTTTTAATCTACAATTAGGGCTGTAAGGGAGGCAAAAAACAGGGTTTATTCCCGAAAATTTTGAAAGACCTCGAAAGTTAAGAAATTTTTGAAGTTTTATTTTATCAGATGTTTCTTAAAATAAATAAAAATCCACTTACTTTATGATTTCTTCTACTAATTACGGTAATAGAAAATTTTTCAGGAAAAGAAAATAATTTTGCATTGATGACCAATTTAGAATAACTTCAGAAATTAATATATTGAGGAAATATTTATTTTGTTTCTTTCTCTGAATGAATTTAGGAATTTATAATGACAGAAACAGTGAAATGTCAATATTTAATCTGACAGTCCTGAAAAATATATCTTGATATTTTTTATTAAATACTAAATCGTTATTTTTATTAGTTTAACGAATATTTTTGTATTTCTTAGTACGAAACTAATTTAATTTCATTACTAGGAAAAGGAACAGATATTGTTTTTTTTGCATATTTTTATAGTTTATTTAATTTTTTTCATTTATATAAGAGAAAACAATATATTAAGTGAAAGATGATTAGTTGATTTTATTTCCTCAAAACTCTCGATATTTCCAAAAATTCACGGTTTATTCCCAAAATTACAGGGAATTATACATTTCTATCCACAGTTAGATAATTAGAAAATAATTTAACATATTTTTAAGGTTGTAGTAATAATGCTTGGGAATATGGTAATCCAGATATGTTTAAAGGTTCAAATATAATTTTCGACAATAATGATATAAAATATACTCAAAATATCATTCCAACAGCTTTTACAGTACCATATTTTAACCTTAACTGAAACGAGAAGACACTTTACAAAAACTGTTAGTTTTACTTTACAGGAGCTGTTAATTTATACAACAAGATAAAAATTTATTTAATTTTTCTTACATACTTAATATTTCGCTGAGAAATTTTATGAAGACAAGTAAAATAATTTCTAGCTATTAAATGACACGAAAGGACAACAATTTTGATGCTATTAGAATTTTAATATCTCAAAGCAACAAATCTATAAAGGACTTACTAAATTTTCATCAATGTAACAGCAGTGAGACAATAATAAATAACATTTCCGGTTTTAATAAGCATTTATAATAAGCAATGGAATAAAAAAATTATTTCATTGACTTTATGTTACATAAATTTATGCTCGGTAAAATCAACGTAGCAGTGTTTATGAATACTATGATTTAAATCGTGGGTTCCCAAACTTTTTTTCTCGTGGACCCTTTCAAAGTTTTACTATTTTCGGTAGACCCCTGCAGTTACATTTCTTCTGTATTCCTAAAACTCCTAAGAAAATATCACCCTAAATTGGGGGTGTTAAGAAGAAAAAAGAAAGAACATTTTCTTGTGTACTATTTATTAAAATTATACTTGTGGTTATACTAAGTTATAAACATTTATTATTGCAAACAATCAACAATTGACAAAAAATCAATAATGAACTCTGAAATGTAAATCAACATTAAAAAATAATCATACTTTTAATGAGACGGATGTACTTGATGAATTGACAGCAAATTATCAATATTTGGCTTCAGTTTTGTAAGAAGTAATCTGTTTTGTAAGATGAACTGAGTATCGAATATTTTTGAGTACCTACCTGGTGAATGATGCTACCTCCCTACGTTGATAGGTAAATCCAAGCCAAAATTTTTGCTCTTTATTATGAAAACCAGAAAATGTTTCGTGGACCCCACTTACAACTTGTGAACCCCTGTTTTCTTTTCATGTCTACGTGGACCCCCGTGTGGTCCTCTATGGACCCCTGGAGGTCCACCTGGACCACTTTGGGAACCTATGATTTAAATATTTGAGAGCAGAATAATTTCTATTTTCGCTATAGCTTATTGGGAAGAGGACACTCATTAAGTATCATAAATTGCCATGTTTTTCCTTATGATAAATGCTAGTTATAATAATTTTGAAAACTAATATTTTTTTAAATGATATTAAAATCATAAAAAATCCGGAATCTTAAAAATTTGTTCACATTTATCATAAAGTTTTAAGTTAATTATTTTTATATTTCAAACAGTTTAACATATATTATTTAAAAGCTTGAAGGACAATTTACCATGGCAGTAACACACCTGATGATCAAAGTCATCATATGGGAGATTTTGGTATGTTGACGTTGACATCACATTCATCCATAATTGCGTCTTTAATGAAAAAATGTTTATATATATATATATATATATATATATATATATATATATATATATATATATATATATATATATATATATATATATATATATATATATATATATATATATATATATATAATTTTTTTTTAATTACATAGAATCTTAAGCTTAAAGTTTATGTTAAACTATTTGATTGCTGAAGCAAATAAGCCAATTTTCGATTGCTAATTAATTTTTATAGTTTAAATAACCTAGTTGATTATATTAAAAATAGTAAACATCTTTTAGTTAACAATTTTTTACAATAAATGAAATTTTTATTTATATAAATTATTAAGAAAAGTCTATATTAAGATAACGGAAAACATATTTTTGAGTTTCCAATAAAATAAATTTAATAATTTGCGTTTGTAAAATATTTACTCTGTCAAGTTTCCTATATAGAGAATTGCTGAACTGAAAATCGGAAGATGATTTAAATATGTGGCTATGTTCTAGTATTAAAACTAATATCTTGTATGTACAACCCTAATCACTTCCCTTCTATTCATTAATGAATATTTATAGGACATACCATGAATATTTTTTGGTAGTCAAGCATATATATTATCATAAATCATTAATTATCCCGCAGTCATACACTAGAATTTGATATGAATTATACGAATGATGCCTTTGAAGACATTCATGAAATGTACCAATAGTATGAAAATTATATTCAACGATATTAAAAATATATTAAAAGAACTTATAAAGTATAGTCGTGAGAAGGGGGAATTCTGTTATTGGTATTTAATTTTGAAGATTTATTTGAAAGGAAATAAATATAAGCACAAAAGGATATAATTTTTTAAAAAAAGAGTAACTGAAATTCAGGCTCCAAGTAATTCGTTACAAATATGATCTTTAATATAAGAAAATACAAATTTTTTATTAATGAAAGTTTTCATTAGAATTCGTTAAAAAATGTATCACTCTTTCCTTATTAGAGTTTTAACGAATTTCTGTCTGAATGTTTTTGATAGAGCAAGAGTCTTTCTGATGCCATAAAGTATTTACATAAAAATGTTTGAAAAATTAAGAATATTAGCTGGTTTGTAGATTATTAAGTAGCTAAAAGCCACGTATAAAATGATATACTTGTTTAAAACATTAGAAGAGTAAGAAGAGAAAATTCTGTGCTTTTTCTTTATCCTAAAGAATAGAAATGTTTTATTTTTATTTTTTATTTTTACAGAGAAGTGAAAATATAACGTAGATGCAACGTTTTTATTGGCTGAAAATTTAATTTACATTTAATATATACTAAATCAACTTTTTTTGTGGAAAATTTTTGCAATTAATTGATTAAAAGGTGATAATTCTAATCAAGATAAATGCTGAGTAAAACTTATTCTTAGCTCATTGAAAAAAGGTACTATTACATTATAATTACGCAATCCGTCACCAATACAACTGCTAAACAATTTCCGCCAAAAATAAATATTGGCGTATGAATTAGTTTTATCGATAAGTGATTATTATTTAGTTTATAATATGTAAATAAAGTGTTTGCATAATTTTTAGCAGTTTCTGAAAATGTAAGCATTTTTAAACAATACATGATGCAAATGGAACATTTATGATAGTAATTTACGATGTTTTCTTTCCCGTTACGAAGTTTATTAAAGCTGAGTAAATGAAACGTGTTGAAAACTCCCTGCTATAATTATTTTATGTAATCAGATATTTTGAATAATTCGTTTTTAAAAAGTTGGCATAAGTATGACAGAAAGCGAAATGCACTACATTCAGTTGTTGTGATTCATGAAAGTGAAACTGAGGGCGAAGGCAAAATGAACAATGTAAATAATTTTAGCCTCATTTTTATTTGATGCGAACCATAAACTATCTTCAAATTAAGGTACATGTATTTAAAATGAGCCGCATAAGCTGTTAAACAGGTAAATATATGATTATATTTAACTGTTTATATAAGCCTTCTAAAACTAAAGTTTTCCAAATGCGTAATTTCTTTAATTATTTCTGAGTAATGTTTGATTTATAATTGAAGAATATAAGCGACAAGGGTAAAACTGAGGTCTGACCGTAATACTCAGTTTAGCCAGCGATAAGTATTCATAACTACTAATACTTCCAAAAATTCTCAGCAGTTAAGCAAGTAAATGTAAGCCATTTATACTGCTGGATCCGTATTCGAATTTAAGTGTAGTAAAAAAGGAAATCTTTTATATGTATTATGTATATTTTGATAAAATCTGTAAACCAACATGAACTAATTAAAATTAAATGATTTAAGAGTTATTTTGAGAAATTAATTATTTCTAAAATCTTTCGAGCCGGTAGTGATACTTTGGAGCGATTTCCAAACCTTGCGCCATTAGCTGCAATTATCTCGCCAATCCAAATTACTTTATTTCACCAAATATAATGCTTTCAAAATCCCGATTGTTTTCAATATTGAACTGTGAATATCGCTATCCTGTGCTATTTTCGGTTTCAAATATCGGAATTTCGAATATTTAATTATATTTAATTACTGCAAAAAGATTACAAAAAGGAAAACTAGAAGCTTAGTTTCAGATATTTTATAAAAATTAAATATTACAAAGCAAATATAAAATCAAATTAAAAATCAATACTAATATTTGTACAAGATTAAAAAAATATACATAGTTAATTTTTTAATTATTTTCTTTTAAGTAACCAAAGGAATATACAAACATTTTAAATAATAATAATAATATAACAAGTGGATGATACAAACATTTTAAAAATACTCTGCATATAACAATGTCTAACAGATATTAACTGCTGTATAAATCTAAATAAATAACTTAAATAACATTAATTTTTAGAAAACTTGGAATTTAGTTAACTGGATGGTGACACTCATCTTAAAAACATATATTCTAATACAATCTCTTTTGCATCATGTTTATACAATGCACATAATACAACTAATGGAAATAGCAGAATGTTTAACTTTTTAGCTTTCTCTCAAATGGTTGAATACTGATTTGATTACATAAGTTATCACAGGTGGGTCTCGTCAACATGATTAGACTGACCAGATGCTCTGCATATTGATTGCTATAGTTCATGTTTTTGAACTTTCAGTACCAAACCTTCCTAGTGTCACGATACAAGAGTAGTATCTAAATCTGTACATAGGATTTGGTGACATTCTATAGCTGACTTTTTGAACAGAACTGGAAGTTTGTGATGGTTCTATCTGGTAGCATGATAACTTTATTTTAGGTATCTTGTTCTTAATGGCAATATGTTTTTATAAATCTTAAAACTAAAACAAGCTTCCTTTCAAATACCAAAAATCATCTAAGGAAATATAACTGAATACCCCAACATAAACAGCTTATGCAGACAATATTAGTTGCGACTAAAACCTTTCATTGCAACCCACTATTTAAACTAAGATATAATATAATTATTTTTTGATGCATAAATTTGTTTTTTGATTGTTTAAAAACAAATTATTATGAAAATGATAAACAATGTATTCATGTTATTAATTTACTAAAATAAGTTAGTCAATTAATAATGTTCACACTGTTGTAGTTGATCTTTACCCAATTACAAAGCCTAGAGCTTATATATGTATATAGATGCTGTTTCTTAGTTGAATAAAGCAATTATAAAAGCTTTATAACTTAAGTTATTCATTTGTTAGTATTCCCTGTTTATCAAAATTTTTCATTGTATTTACCACTGTGATTAAATAAAAACAATTTGCTATAAAAAAGATTCCTCATTGATTTAGAATGATTTATTTTTTATGATCTACTACATTCAAACACATTTCTTCTCACTGAATAAGAAATAAACTTAGAACTTAGCTCTGCATAAAGTTTTTGGCTAAAAAATTTTGAGTTCAATTGAATTTCAATTCAGTCGAATATTTTAAAAATTGGCTTTATAGCTAAACTGTACTCAGAAAATACCTCTGCTTAGCCTCTTGCTTGAAGCTCAACTTTTGTGAATTGAAATTGAATTCTAAATCTTAGTGGTATTTGTTTTTAATTTTAATCAATTTATAAAGCAAGGTGCTAACTTTTTTTGTTTCAAAATAAGTACAACATTTAATTTAAAACTTTTAAAGATTTTTAATAAAGGCATCTCTGATATCTTTGTTTTGATATATAGTTTTTAAAACTAATATCTTTTTTATAAATGAATTATTTTATTTATGAGAATCTATGATATGATCTTTATTTTTTAATATAATTTATATAAACATCTTAACTCTGGAAACCATTTGTATGTTAGGAATAAAATATTGTATTTGTAAAAATACCCCTTTTATATAAATCAATTTGGTGTCTGAACAGTTAGCATTCTGGCTACAATTCAACAATTTAGAACTATGATTTCCTTCCATTTTCTGAGAAATTTAGTGCTTTGGAATTGACTTCAAGCAACAGAGTCCAGTTAAACTAATCTTTATTTAAGAAAAAAGACAGAAAGTAACAATAAAAGGACAAGTAAATAAACTAAATTATTTTATGCTATCACATGGTGTGTGGTTTGTTTGTAAATGTCTCAGAATCCACTTTGACATGTAGATTCCAGTAAAATTAGTCTTCATAAACAAAAAAAGACCATATGGCAAGAAATAAATCTTATTATTTGAAAACATTTTAGATTTAAAAGTCAACTTTTTAAGTCTGTTGCATATCCGTTGTATATTCTTATTGCATAACTAAAAGTAACTACAAAGGTTTTAATATTGATGAAAGGAAGCTATAAATAATTGCCCAAACTTATTTTTTATATTTTTTACTGAATTATTATACAACCTTTGAAGGAGTTTAATATGAATTCACATTAGGAAAAATATTACATTTCTTCATTATAATTTTTAATACTTGTTATTATTCTTTCTGAAAGCCAACACTCATATTGTTTTGAATCTTATATATAAACATACATTACTTTTTGCAGGAAAAACAGATCACTTACTAAGTCTTCTGCAAACTTCACTATTGATGATAGTAAATTTTTTTGTAAAATATCGATTTCATGAAATTAAATAATTTTTATAGCTTTAATTTGACATGAATCTTATTTTTATTTGCATCATTTAAGCAGATTATAGTTTTTTAAATATTTTAAGGAAATAGTTTATATAAAACTTCTTTAAATTTGAATTTTAATTGAATTTAAATATTATTTGTATTTACATAATTTAAGAAAACAGCTTTTATTTATTTATTTTTTAATATTTTAAGCAATATTCCATTTTATAATTAAAAAGTTTCGTTGAATGAAAATTTACTACTATAAATCTTTTTAGAACTCCTTTAAAAAATTCTAAGATTAATCTTAGCTTAAATTTATGTAATTATGTAACCTATCGTGAATAAGATAAAAAAGTTATAATTAAAATCATGTGATATATAAATGGAATCTTTGTATAAAAATTAGATTTTTTTTAGACAATTTTTCTTTATTTAATATGTTCTTAATTTGTTATTGACTTTTTAATTATAAATGTTTTATTTAATGTTACAATCATTTCTCAGATCATCACTGAAAATGGCAACTGTTGCTGAGCATGTTCCTTTCACACATTTGTGCAAGCTGTGTCAAAAGATATCTGAGAGAAAAGGAAAAGAGAAAAAAATACAACCTTTGAAGGAGTTCATTGAATACTGGCGAAATTTTCATAATCAATTACATGAAAACAATCCTGACACAGTAATGTCTAATAAATAGGCATTTTTATAAATAAGATAATGATTATTTTTTTAATGTTTAGTTAATGTATATTATTTTGTATTTAATGTATAGATAAAATTACGTAGACAAAATTACAAGTTCAATTCATGGATTCAATTTCTATGCCATTGTAGTAGCGCAGAATTTACTTTAAACTGTAAGTCCTGGTAGAATTAGCCTCATGTGCAAAATATGATCACTAAGCAACAAACGAAATGAAATTTAGGGCAATAAGCCTGACAAGAAACTTTTTATTAACATAAAATTTTTCATGTGCATATTAAAATCGTGTACTTTGTGATTATGGTAATTGCTTAAAATTTAATTTTCTTCACAATTTCTAATATTCTTTTGCCTCTGAAAATTTGAATTTAAAAAATATTATTTATAAATATTATATTATGTTTTTTAAAGAATTTAATATTATAATGATAAATTATATTTAATTCCTGACAATTATTTTAATAAATTTACAATATTTTGATAAATTAATTACCAAAATATTTAATTATTAGTAAATATATTATTATTCATTCTTTAAGCATATTGAAATGTGATTATATGGAATGCTTTGGATAAATCTTCATGAAAAGTCTTTGCCCATAAAATTTTTTTAAATAATGATGTCTTTTCATTGATTTAAAGGTATTCTGCTGTAGATAACCTCTGTTCTGAAGCATTATATACTGTGTTTTTCTAATGGTTTATGCTATTGCTGAAAACTTGTCCCAGCAATTAAATGCTACTTTATTCAGATTTTTTAAAATGACCTTATTAAAACTGATGTTGAATATCATCTATTTTAATAAAGTCATTTTAAATAATTTCTCACATGCAACATGTTACTGATATAGAACTATTGCTTAGCCGTTTATCCTCCTGTAAGCACTGCATAATATTTCTTTTTAAAATTTGCTATTTGGAATTCACATCCATAGCTGATTAAATGCAGCTTTTGTATAATGCTTAATGACAGGTTTAAATACAAGTATGGAGAGTTATATGGTTTTCTGTGAAGCTTTTAGTCACATTCGTTGTGTCTTTATTTGATTGCTATGTTTAGGTAAATGGCTAACTGATGATCCTTTGATGAACATAATTGTCAGATATATAGAGGCAAAAATTTTGTTAGTTGTGTTTTGAACTATCTGTGCTATTTTATTAATCTGTAACAAATAATCAAATATTTTAAAATCAAAATTATTTTATGATCAAGAAAATTTATGTTATAATATATTTGCTTATAAGGAATGACAAAAATCATGTAATAGGTAAATTTTATTCATATTTGGCTGAATATACATGGTGAAGCATTCAACAGCAGAATTGATTAATGATACTTTAAATATGTATTTGTCCTTCATTGCTTAAACTCAATTTAAATGAAACCAATGCTATCTTATATGTTTAATTTATAATAATGCTTATTACTTATTATGTTTAATTTGTCACATACATGAAAAATATATTTAGTTTTGCTTGCATACAATGTAGTTTTTTGTTTAGATTAAATAAGCTTATTGTATCTGCTTTCAAATTACATTCTGGATATATATTTTTTCATGTTAATGCACAATTTTGATTCACTTCAGTATGTTATGTTCAACGTTATTTTAATGTAATTTTCTACTGTCATCAAATGTGAGACCTAAATGGGATTTTACTGCCAAGTTAGCGCTTAAATGGTTATTGCTTTAGCCTTCGACTTAACATTTCAAAGGTTTATATCATATTTTGAGTGAGGAAGTTCCTTGTAGCTCTAAATCTACTTTAAACAGTAGGTATTATGAAATTGTAGGTCCAACTGTATTTTAGCCCCTCATCCAAAAAGTGATTGTATAGTGTCAACCAATAGGATTTTCTGTGTATTTTTAAAGAATATTATATTGAATTGTTAGTTTTATCATCTGTGCTATTTTAATTATTATACTTAGTAGAAAATAAAATGGCCTTATTTTGCCATTAGTATTGCATGTTTTAAAATTATTTTGAAAGTACAAGTGTCATATTAATTTTGCACTCATTATGAATCTAGAAAAATTGTTTCAAATGTTTGCATTTTCACAAAAAAAAATCCTTATTTGCTTATTCTTACTTTTTTATTATCATTATTTGCTACTTATTTTTATTCCTGCACCATTTATAATGATTCTTCTTCTATATTAGTATATAATTTTTGTTAGTTTTATTCACATAAAAACTTTTTTAAATGTCTATCAGAGCCTATACTAGTCACAAAAGAGAAGAAAACCCTTTATGGCAGACATTTTCATTAAAAGTTAAACGGTACAATAATATAAATTTCTTATTTGAATTTTCTTATTCTCATATTGCTTTTCTTGTATAAATTTTTTCAAACTTCATAGCAAATTTAAAGTTGGTTACAGTCAGGGAATTTTTTGAACAACATCTTCATAATTTATTTTGTACATTTTACTATTAGTGAAAGCATGAATAAATAAAATCTATTTTAATATTAATTTCTAGTTCTCAAATAAATGAAATCCCTTTAGAAAGTAAAAAAATATTTCTTCCATTTGTTATTTTTTATGAAAGCAAAAATTCTGTAATACATTTATATTTTGAATCAAATTATCTGTTCTTTAGAATATTAAGATTACTAAATGATTACCTTTTTAATTAAAAATCTACATGTTTTATTTATTTTTAGCAATTTTATTATATTTAATTATATATTTATTATATTTAATTATATAATAATATTTATTATATATATTACTTACAGTTTTCCTTATTTCCTAGACTGATTCATTTTATCCTGCTATGCGCCTCTTGCTTCCTCAGTGTGAAAGACAAAGAACTGCATATGGAATAAAAGAGGTGCTTATAATTTTGCAATTTTTTGTGAAATTAAAAATTAGTTTAGATATATTTTATTATGAATTTGTATAATTATTTAATGAAATTATTATTAACTAAATTTGTTAAAGAAGCGACTAACTTCGTAAATTCATTGAAAATATAAGTGATTGACATTTTCATCAAGGTAAAATATATTTAAAAGCATATATTTTTGTTTAGCTTGGAATTAATGAAATTTTTTGAAGCATGAAGGGCCAATAATATTGTTCATAATTTTATGTATATTTTTATAGAAAAGTATGCTACATTAATATTTTCTAAACTATAGTTTAAAATTTTCTAAACAGGAATTAAAATTAATACACTATTTAAAAATAATATATTATCTCATCATATCTGGCATTGTAAACCTTTATAGGTCCTTGCCTCCTTTTCTTAGGCCACTCTATTTTTATGACTGATTTTCTTCAGTTTTTAACACCAATGATACCCAACTTTGTATCCAAATCATTTTTCTATCTTTTTTGATGTACCTCTTTGCCTTTGATAAAGGGTGTGCACTAAAAAATCTTCAATGTGACTCTTGTCAGATTTTAACACCACACTTCTTGCTCAAATACACCATCATAAATAATTCTTAAAACTCCAAAATTGACAGACCTTTCCTTTATAGTTAAGGAGAACTTTGAAAGTAAAGATGGCTCTGTTAAAATGATTTATATTTAAATATATATGTATCACAGATAATCAAAATTTGCCAGACCTCATCAAGACCCTTAATTATAATCAAATGTCTCAATTCACCTTATTCCTAAATTGGCGGGAATTAACTTGTTAATTGATTAACATATTAAATATCCCAAATGCTTCATATTATTGAACTATGATCGAGTGATGAGACTGACAACTGAATTACATATCATGGGCTACTTATCATGTCATGAGTTGGGTTCTCCTTGAAATATTTCATGATTACTAATTTTCAACCCCTTGTGTTCTATAAAAATCTGGCATCTAAGCCATTATGCAAAATTATATATTAAATGTCGCAAGTTCCTCTAAAATAATTCATACTTTTAAATATCTTAAAGGAAAGATTTATAGTTGAATTGTATATAGTTTTAAAATTAAGATCATCAAAATAAAATTAAGAATTTAAAACTAGAATTATTAAAAGTAAAATTAGTACCGATGAGTTGAATTTTGAAAAATGTTTTAAGTTAAATTTCAGTATCATTAGTGAGCTACACAATCTATTATCTCATTTAAAGTTTCAGCTGTAACTTAAATATTCTCAATTTTCCACAAATAATGATAGTTACAGAACAAATGATGCAATACTTATATTCACAAAATAATTATAAATTATGTAAACCTAAAGAAAAGAAACAGGTTTTTATTTAGATTTTTGTTTTTTATAATAAAATATATTAATTAAAAAAATTAAGATTGTAAGTATTATTTGATATTATTTTCTGTATTCTTTTTATTTTATTTAAAAGGAACTTACTATTCATTCTTTATTCTGGTCTATATAACTTAATTTCTTTCAAATTAAAATCAAGAAAAACACTCGGTAATCATTTCTCTAAATCAAACCAAAAGTGTGTTAAAAAATTATTAAATTGCGGAATATTTCAATAGTTAATAGTCATAAATAAGTTTAGATAATGACTAATTATGGTCTGCTAATATAATTTGTATTAAAGATAATATGCTAAAAATGTATTAAATCAAATAATATTTCAGTAGTTTCTAGTCATAAATAAGATTAGATAATAACTAATTATACTATGTTAATATAAGTTATATTAAAAATATTTTGCTTTAATTTTTTTAACTTAATTGATATATAAATAGATACTTCTTGTTATCTAGGCTCTAATATTTTATTATGTTAAATGTTGAAGGTACATTGTTTCCAAGGCACCATTTGTCAGCAACCATAAATATTGTTGCTAATTTGAACAATAAAAAATATATAAAAAATTTTATGAATGAGATTATTTTATTATATCCCTATTAATATACAGATATTCTAGTCAATTATTTAAAACAAATAAAAAATCAATGATACAGTAATGAAAAGATACTGTTAAATAAAAAAAAATTAATGAAGTTATTTTCTCAACATTTTAATATTTATTTTTATAAGTTCTTTTCTTTTACATACTTTTATTAATGTCAAACTGACTCTGAAAAATTCTTTTATTGTTATTAAATTGAATTATCTCTATAATTTAGTTTATTTTTCTATGAATTAGTTATGAGAAAGTACCAAAATATATTTTGTCAAATAAAGTCAAAGATTTGGTTTCAGAATTGATTTATCAATTAAATTCATTTAATTTATTACTCGTAGTTATAACTTAAAGGAAATTCAAAAATTCAAATGCATTATTTAATCTTCTCATTGAAACTATAAAGCTTTACTGATCAATCATTATGTTATTAATAAATGACTTGAGTTGAAAATTTTATAAAGCTTTTATTTTTCATTTTTATTTTAGTTTACATTTGCTAAGCTATTGATTGAAATATTTTGCTTAGACAAAAATGGGGTAGATGCTCAAAAGTTAATCAATTATCGTTCACCTAAAACTGCAAATGCTGTAAGTATATGTTCTTTCAAATTTTATGGTTTTGTAAAATCTATAGCATTTTTCCAAATTTAATATTTATATTTAAATATTTGTTTATATTTTATATTACATTTAATTATAACATTTTGGTTTTCTCCTTAAATAAATTTCCACTTACATTTTTGTTATTAATATCTAAAAAATATTGAAATTTTTAAAACCACATTGATAATTAATTGCAATGGTTTCACAATTTGAAAGAATAATTTTGCTTGCTTAAAATTTTTTTTCTATCCTATTTCAATATTTGTATATTTCACATTAAATATTAATTATTCATTGTTGTTATGATACTTTGAATTAAATATTGTTAAAAAATGATTAATCTAACTTTTTAATTTTAATGACTTTGAAAATAGAACTTGAATTTAAATTTGTAGAATCATATTTACAATCTAATTTTATATATATATATATATATATATATATATATATATATATATATATATTTATTTATTTATTTTAGGAAGCTGGTGACTTTGCTAGTGTTGCATATTTTGTTTTGAAAAACAGAAGTCCCGAAAAAGGATCTTTGAAAATTTATGATATTAATAAATATTTGGATAATATTGCTAGCCATAATGCTTCAAAACATAGAGGTAATTACAAAATTGAATAAAAAGTTTGAGATAAATTAATTTTTACATTCCTTTGAAATCAACTGATTTATTTAATTTCTGAACTCAAATGTGTTATATGAATTTCTTCATTGTGTCTTATAAAAAATATATTAATTTTAAGAATTTAATAAGGTCTGATTAAAAAATTTGACTGTCATATATTACTTTACAGCAAAGCAAAAATAAAGAAAAAAATGCAATTTGCCATTTTCTTTTCAAAATATGTGCAATGATTGTTAAACTATTTTTCTTACTTCAAACTAAAATACAGTGTAATTTCTTATTTAATATCAATAAGGGAAATTTGCTTGTTTTGTGTTTAAAGTTTATAGATCTAATTGTTTAGCACTTTTTAATGTAATTAGATTGTGATTATTTTTCACCACAAAAAAGTTAATAAAGGACATTAAAGTTTGAGAATTTAATGTGAGAGAAGAGAATGTTTAAATTTCATTTAATAAATAAAAAAAACAGCCTTTTCACTTCAGAATTCATAATTATAAATATCTCTGAAATTCTCTAAATAATGCTGAAATTTGTCATAGCTATTTCAATAACTTAGAAAATTGAAAGTGTGTTGCTAAAATTTTCATGTTTGAATGAAATTTAATTTATTTAAGTTTCATATTCCAATATTATTAATATATTTAAATAATAATTGATACATTTAATATTAATATATTTAAATTTCAAATATAAAATGACTAATAAAATATTTGCTGCTTTTTACTTTTTATTTATAAGTATAAACTCTGATCCGTGCATGAATTCAAAAAAGGCAATCATAATATGTAATTTTCTGTTAAAAAATAAACTGCAAATATAAGTTTTAGGAAGTACAGTTTTCATTTTCCTTAGATATTTTCAGATTTTATTGCTTTAAATAATTATTTAAAATAATAAAGTATTCTGAAGAAAAATTTCATTGAGGCCTCAGGATACATTAGTATTCTAGAGTATTTGAGGTTTCCATGTGCAAATGTAATCAGACTTATTCAATTCACCGTTGACAAAGAATAGCAACAGGGGTAAATATTAAAAGTTTTATTAAGTAAAGGATTTTATTGCATTAATTTAATTTAGTTTAACTATTATTTTTATGCATTTAATTTAGTCATCTATTAATTGTAGTCCTTTGAATTCTGGAAAATTAACCTTATATAATAGAAGTAAAATTAAATCGAAGATATCAACATTTAAAAATTATTAGCATATTGGATTAATAAGTAACTCATATATTAACTTATGTTTGTTTGAACTAAGCTATTAAAGTTCATTGTGAACATAGTATGATTTATTTCTGATAATGTCAAAATAATAATTTTTTCTTTATTTTGTAAGATGAATTGAAACATGACTTATTACATCTTTTACGTAACATAACTGCTTTGGAGCAAAAGTGGTTGATCAGAATGATTCTAAAAGATTTGAAATTGGGAATAAGTGAAAATTCCATACTGAATGTGTATCATAGTGATGCTAGGGACTTATTCAATGTTACTAATAGTTTAGAAAAGGTATGCACTTTTCATTTTTCATCAATTGTATTATTTAATTTTCTTCATATTCTGTTATTAGATATAAAATATTAAATTAAGTTTTCTGATTTTCCTTGCCAGAAAATTCTAAATTTCAGTTCATAATGTAATTTGAATTTATCTACTGTTTTTGATCTTTAGTTAAGTTTTTTTTGCGGTGTCTAAAACTGAATAATTTTCAGCTCTAATATACTAAAAAATATGGGATAGAATTACCTAAATAAGACAAAACTTTACTTTCAGCTGCTTGCAAATTACTTTTATGTGAATAATTTTTTGTAACTTAGAGAAATTTTATTATTTGACAGTGGTGTAGTAATTCAGTAGCTAATCTCATTTGTTTTGAATTAAAATATCCCCTAGAAAGTGCACCATAGTTTTAGATTTTCAGAAAATTACCTGATAATACATTTCTTTGACCAATGAATTTTATTCTATGACAATTGCTAGAATCAGTATACTAATTAACATAGTACTAGTTAATATATTAATGTGAAAATCTCATGCCTTGGTAATTGTGTTTGATTATCGAAATTTGTAACATTTATACTTTTAAAAAGAAGAATAGGATTAACATACCATAAATGTTGGACATAAACTCTCGTTTGGCAAAAATTAAATATCGAATAAAATTAATCCTAGCATACTTATAATTTTTTTGTGAAGTATAAGGAATTCAAGAAATCTAAAACCATTTCTAAGATATAACACTCCTAATCTTTCAAATTTATAAATTTCTTACTGCAGATTGAGATCTTCTTCTTCTTAGAATTGGGTTTGTATGTCATTGGGCACCTCTGCTTTTATCAGCATTTTGTACCATTAACTCCAAACCCAATGTTTCCTAGTTCCAGTTGCTAGGGTCACCCACTTTATTAATAAAGTCCGATAACCCTTTAATGGAGTCTAGGTGTAACTCTCTAGTATGGATGATGCCTAAAGAGGTTAATCTAGGGAGGGCAAGAGCCTCGCATTCATAAATGATATGCTCTGCCGTTTCCTCTTGCGTATGACATTTCCAGCAGATAGGGTCTTGCTGAAATAGTCCCATCTGGTCAGAGAGTCAGTCATACAAGGGATAGCTTCCTGACTTTCACCAGAAGATGGTTTAGAGGTCATTTCTACCTCAAGTGAAGGATTCATTACTGCCCCTTTACAAGACAACCTCTGAGTTCACTTGTCTTTTTCTGCAAGGTCAATTTCAGAGGCATCACCTGTAGATGCAGAAAGGATTGTTATTTCTTGTGTCTTTTCAGCCACAAGATAATAATTAATAAGCTCAGGTAATATAAGTCCACCCAGCATTGCCTGAGATACTGGGCAAGGCAAATTACTCAAGAAGTTTGCCAGGCAACTAGAGGCTCCGTTAAGACACCAATACCGCGGTGCCAATTAGCCCTAGGCACGGAACACATAACACCAGGGTTTACGGGAGCTGGTTCGCGGCCTCTGATTCTATATTCAAGGCTATCCTGTCATTCCTACAGGACGTTCGGTGATCCTAGTTCACTGAAGATGGCCTACCGACGCGCCTGGTAGCTGCTCAGGCCCCAGGCAGATTGAGATTCTTTTTAGGTGCATAGATTTGTACAGTATCACAAGATTATAGGGAGGGTACAGGACTATCAATATTGCTATTTTAAATAAGTTTTTAAGATCTTATTTTGCAATAATGAGTATAAGCTTCTCTTTGGTGTACCATTTTGAGCTAGACCATTGGTAGTCTAACTTGATACTATTATCGACAAGTGTGGTGTTCATGCTTTAATAGAGCTAATGGATTCAACTCTAACTTCATGTATGAATTCTTGTAATGATTCAAAATACACTTAAAACTGTTAATCCTGCTCAAATGTGTGTGTAAAAGGGATCATTGATCGACTAACAAACCAAAAAATCCAAACCATCAAATTTTTATGGGAGGGGATAGATTATGAGAGGTTTAACTCTAAGCTGAATTTATCATCGTATATAATAAAAGTTGAAAATAAAGATCCTTGTTTTCTTTACCTGAAGATGGAATAAATAAGTAGTAGTTTGAAATAATAGAGTATAAATAAGTTTTATAATATATAAATAAGTAGTAGTATGTCATTTTATAGTTGTACTAAGTCAAATTACTGGGCTATTAAAATATTTTTCTAATAAAGATACAAAATTAAGCTGCTGGTATAAAAATATTGACTTAGGGAAATAAACTTGGCCATTAAATCACTCACTTGATAAAAAAAAACTGCATTGCATAAATTTTTTCAGCTTATTTAGCTGAGTTATGCATTTATTTCCTCACAAAACGACAAAAAGTAATTAATAGTTTTGTCACCTAAATTTCTAATGTTATTTAGCTTAAATTTTAGATTAGAATTCAGGATTTTTCAAATTTTTTACCTATCTGAAAAAGTTGTTAATAATTATTTTATGCTGCCTTCACAAATTTTTTTAAAATGTGTGAAAAATTTGTATATAATATATTGTTAATTATTCATATTGCACTTTAATTATCTACTCACCATCTCATTTTCATTCTTTCCATCTCATTTTTTGGTTTATAAAAATTCCTGTACTTATTCTCACTGTCATTATTATTGATAATTTCATGTTTGGTAATAAATCACTTTTACTAGTTGAAAGAATGTGTAATGTTATCTATAGCTTGGTCCTTATTATTGCTTAATTTTTTATTCTTTCAAATTTTTCATTAAAATAATTAAATAATGTCCCTCTCCAATAGAAACTTGCATCTTCAAAATTTTATCAACACTATGGATAATATGTTACATATCTCATATGAAGAATTTAATGAATTTCATCATTGCTATTGAAAGTTGGGACTTGTATTTGACAATGCTGTTTTTGTCACTATTGCAACTATTATGTATCAAACTTATTTTGTAACTTTTAATTCATAATTATATATTTATTATTTTTTCTCATAATGTTGCAAAAAATTGGAGCAAGAAAATTTTCTTTTTGATGTCAAAAAATATTTATTACCAAAAAAAATGCATTGTTGCATTTTTCTGTTGTTAACGTTTATCAAATCTTTTCTAAAACCCTAAATATTTGTATATAATTATAAAGGTTAGAAAGCATGTGCCCCTTTTATATACATGCATAAGAAAATGTTTTTTTATATTTTTAAATTTAATTGCATAACATTTGTTTAGTATTGATTTACTATAAAAACAATACTATGATTTTTATTATTATGCATAATTTTATAGGTTTGCATAAGCCTTAGAGATCCAAATACACACCTTCATGAAATTGAAATTAGCTTATTTTCACCTTTCCGCCCTATGCTGTCTGAGATGGCTTTGCCGAATCAAGTAAGTTATTTGTTAGTATGAATTCATTTTTTAAAAACTTCTTTTTCAAATTTATCTAGTAAAATTTGTGTGTAAAATTAAAATAATACAATGTTTTTTTATATTTTTTATTCAGAAAAGTGTTATTTGAATGTGTATTCTTCATTATAATTTTTTTCGCTCTTGGTCAATTTTCTCATTCTTCTCAGTTGCTAGAATTTTAATGCATTTATAATGAATGGGAGTATCATTTGAAAATATATTAAGAAAAACTCTTTCAAATTAATTTAAAAAAAATGGAATTAGAAATATTGAATGGAATTATATCTGTAATTGCAAAATGCCAGAATCTGTATATTATTAGTTGTGAAAAAAGAAATAAACCCAAATTTATGCTTATTTACAATGCTTAGTGGTTAGAAATATATGTATATGTTGTGCTTGTTAACACTTTTATATATTTGCCCGTCTCTGACAGGGGTGAAAGGTAGTGGCAAATTTGCACATGCCTGTGCCTCACACAGGCGCTCTTGTATCTCATGTTATTTTATTTTTAATGCTGGTCTGAGATCCATTCCAGTAAAAATAGATAGGTTAGCTTATAATTCAACTTCTTTAACATAGAAGGCACCATTATGCAGTGTATTCCTTATGTAAACGAGGCAGTGCATTTTGATGATTAGCTATTAGAAATTTTGTGTTATAAAACATGATATATCATGCTTCATGGTATATCATACCAAATGGAATTGTTATTCATTCTTATGCTTTGCAAGTATGACAATTTTATTTGAGTTTAATAATTTAAAATTCAAAATAAACATGTAATCATATCATTTACTCATTGATTGAATAATATACATAATTTTTTAATATCTTTTACCACACCCCCACACTCTCCAATCAATTTCCACCTCTGAAATGGCAAAAAGTAACTTATACTATACCTATATATTCATTTTCTGTCCAAAAAAAATCTCACTTTAAGGAGTTAATACAAGGGATCTGAAATTCAAATTGTGTATGACTAAAAAAATTAAAGAAAGTTACAATTGTATGTATACAAACATGTTATGTTTTTTGTTTATTTATATTTTCTTTCAGAACTTATTTTAAAATATCTGATTTTTATTTTCTCCTTGGATATCAAATTTTTTTCTGTTTTAAAATGTATTAACTAAATTAATTTAAAATGTGATACATTAATCCTGGGGCTGGAACAGCTACCAGGCATATCAGTAAGCGGTGGATAGCCTTTTCTTGAAAGGACAGCTTCATATGAAGGTACAAACCCCCTTTTCAACTATTATGTTTCTCAACTGGTGCCTAAAGTTAATGGCACTATGTTATACTGCCCTAACAGTGTTTTTTATTGCCTGGCAAACTCCTAATGTATCTTGCCTTACCCAATAATTTGTACAATGCTTAATGAACTTTTTTATTTTTTGATATAAAAAAACCACATGCTCATATGAGTAAACCTCTGAAGTAGACTTGTTTTTACAAAATAAGAAAATCAAGAATAAATCAAGGGCTAGAAATGACTCTAGTTCCTCTATCTCTGGAGTAGAGCAGAAAGCTATTAATGACATGACTGTCTAGGTAGACCATGGAGGAAGGAATATAAGAGGAGCCGCCCTATTGGTCAGCGCTTGACGCATGTGTCATATCCCCTCTTGTCTTCCAAAACATTACACTAAAACCTGTTGTTTACTATAAAGCTTCTTGTTGAATTTGTTGTAATTCGGAATTTTCTAATTTTAAATAATAATGGCTGCTTGCTGTGCTTATGGATGTACAAGTCGACCTTCAAAAAAATTCCTGGAGTAACTTTTCATAGGTAATTTCATTAATCTTTAAAACTTTTTGCTCACTAAAGTTAATGTTTCTAATCCTGTTGCATGTGCATCATATTGTTCAATTTTATATGCCAAAAGCAAGCGTGAAAATATTAAAAACTGATTTTTTTAAATTTTTAAAATTTTTTTCCATATATAGGTTGTTTATTAATTCAAATGGAATTTTTTTAAAAAAAAACCTTAATGACAACTTACATATTTAATTCTACAAGTTTCTTCACATTATGTGTAATATTAAACATTACCATGTTCTTAACTTTACAAATGCTTTCATGTGTGTGCATACTTAAAAAAAATAGGCAAATTTAAATATTAAACTAATGTTTTAAAATTATATTTTAATTAAAATTAAAATTTTATATTGCATTATATTAAAAACTTATCTCTCTGTAAAAAAATTAATTTGAAGGAGATTAATTTTATAAGTTTAGGAATACATTTAATTGTTTTGCTAGTGAATAAATTCCAATTTTTTTAAACTAAAGTACTTAGTTTTTAACATTACATTAATATTAAAATATACTTTTTGAGAAGATATTTTAATCTTGTATAAATCTTATTTAATATAATAAATCAAGATTTATTGAAAATCAATTTTAGATTAAAATATTTAATTTCTAGGGTTTTTACAGTTGACTTTAATTTTTTTTAATACTTATTTAACGAAATTTATTTACAAATAATTGATAAAAACTTTTTGTTCTAATATTGGACTCAAAATAAAAATACTTTTACTATATAGATATAAATAAATTTATATACAGAAGTATAATTCTTTCTTATAAAAAGAAAAATTATAACCAAGTAGCAGAATATTGCATGCATAGATAAAATCACAGGAAATAACATGGGTAGGAAACTTTGCCACTGAGTAACAACAAAGAAAAGAAAAATTGACACTTTTTCCCATGATTATAAATATTATATGATATTTAATTTACTTCATAATTTTTCAAGTGTATCTCAGTCAATAAGGTGAGTAACACGCCTAAAATTTCTTTATTGAAATACATAATATTAATAAGCAGAAAAAATACAAAATAAGCACTTAACTATCAATAAAAATAACTTTTTTACAAATAGTAAGTAATTTAGATCAGTTTTATTTCGATGTGTGTAATTTAAACGAAAATAATGCTTGCTTTTACAGTGCCCTCAATAAGAAAGTACCGTTTCTCTTGAAAGTCAAGGTGGGCGTGGTATCGTCTGCTAGCTACTTCACCGGCGCTCACGCTATTTCGCGGTTAGAACGGCTCCTCTTATATTCCTTCCTCCATGAGGTAGACAGGATAAATAAAATCCATCATATAATTGTCCTGCCTACAACAGGACAATTATACAATGGGATTTTTGCTACAAAATCCAAATGTAGGTAATCCCATAAGAATGAGGAAATGGCACATCATATTTGTATATGAATGTGGTCCCTTGGCCTTACTAGATTATTCACTTAATATACTCTTGATACTATAAAGTTTTACACCTTAGCTCTATAAAGGACCATTATTATTTCTTTAGATGACCTGATTATATTTGATTAAGTTAGATTATTTTGGATTTATAGTTAGGTAGAATGTTTTTAGCAGATGTGCTTTGATTGTTGAATCCAATACAGAAGAAAAGATATATTAATTATAAAAGTAAATTTTTTATTATTTATTTTGAAAACATATCTTTAAATATGTTTTCAAAATAAACATGGCTTAATAGACATCTGTTGATTTTACATTCTGTTCATATGAGAGTGACACTTATACAAAATTTTTTTTTTTGCTTATGTAATACTTACATGAGATACTTTAATGCCATAACATTGATTCATATCTAACACTTTTGATTAAAGAATTATTGAGACTTATTACTTTTTTTTGCTATATTTTAAAGCAAAAAGATTGTTCTTTTTGCTTTAAAAGATAATATAATAATACATCATTAATGGCATTATATGTATTTTTCGTGATAGTCAGATTAAAAAAGAGAATATTTTAAAGTTTTTATGTTAAATGTGTGTGTGTTGCTACATGTTAAAAAAGTGAATTTTTTCATTTTTGTAAATTTTTTACTATTAAGGAAAAAAAATATACTCAAATATACTTAATAGTCAAATAAAGAAATAATTTGAAACAAAAATTTCATTTGTAAAAGAAAAATTTCAAATTTAAAGTTAAGAAAAAGTTCAAATTTCAAGTCAAATTCAATTTCAATAAAATGATTTCATTTCTTTGAAAAACAGAAAATTTCAACCTTATTTTCATATATGTATGCAGTTTTATTGAAATAACATTTTTTTAAAAAAATGTTATCATTATTTATTAAAATAAAATTTTTTTATAATTTTTATGTAACATCAGATTTACAGTTCTTGAAAAATTTATTAAATATATTATCAATTTTTGAAAAAAGAATGTTTTGTCTTAATTATATGTGTTTTGCTCATAAATATATTTATACTAAAATTACATAGTTCTACTGTAATAAAATCAAATATATTTTATGAACTGTGTCATTTCAAAATAATTTTTATTACTTGTTACATAAGAGTTAACTACTTCATTCATCAATTTTTTTTAAAATTGCAGTTAATTTGAAACAATGTTTATTTGTAATGATTAATATTATTTAGTGAAAGTTATCCATTCATATTCAATTATAAAAGTACAGTAAACAGCTTAATACAACAATATAAACTTTGCTGCTATTTTTTTTTGTTGATTATAAATTTTTTCAAATTTCTTCTGTGTTTCATGGCAGAGCTGGCACCCGAATGATTATCGCTCTTGTCTTCGGTTCAACAGTTCGTGGGTTCGAATCCCATCTTGGGCATGGATGTTTCTAGTGGTTTGGAATCCACTTTAAACCGTAGGTCCCGGTCTAATTAGCCCTTGTGTGCAAAAAATGACCGTTGAGCGACAAACAAACCAAACTAATCTGTGTTTTATAATTTATGAGCATCTTTTATATCTAAAAAATTTCTCTGTACAGGTGGAACAATTAATGAAAAATAAACCCTTTATTATTGAGACTAAATATGATGGTGAAAGATTGCAACTTCATAAAGATGGAACAACATACATGTATTTTTCTAGAGGGTAAGAAATACTTATGTAGTATTCAAATTCATTTAAAAATACTTTTTCTTCTAGTTACAGATTTTTAACTAAACTAAATTTTAAACATTTAATGTTCATGTATTTTCATTAAGTTTTGAATTTATAAATTATATTAATTACAATTTTGTAAATTGTCAAAGTTATATTTTTTATTATTTTCTATTTAATTTATAATTAATGAAAAAATAATTTTAGTTTGTTTAGCATTTATCTACTTCATTAAGTGTGCAATTCTATGAAATTTTAAAACTGCAATTATATTAAAATATAAAATTCATGAGAACTGTTAACCTTATGTGTTTTTTAAGTTGATGTTTTTCTATATATACCATATTTGCCAATTTTTTCTAGCTACTACTTCATGCTATTAATGATGATTCAGAACTCACTTTAAATTTTTGGTTTCAGTGAAACTAGTATTTATACACAAAAAAGTCACAAAACAAACTGGTAAATCTAATTTATCAATTTTTTTTATTTCCCAATTTTATGCTATTTTCAAATTTTGAAAATTTTAAGGAACAAGTTGTAGAATTGTTTTCTACTTGAATAAAAATTGGACAAAAATAAAGTTATTTTAATTGTATAGAAAAATGAGAAGTATAAAATACAATTTGAATTATTCAAGTATTTCAATGTTTAGATTTATATGTATATATGTTGACACTAAGTTTCTAATCCTTAATACATTTTAAAAATAAGTTTTTATTTATAAGTTTTTAAAAATAAGATTTTATTTATATTTATATATATTTTGTATATGTTTTACTTATTTTATATCAATTTTAAATATTATATTAATGCTTTGTATTATATAAGTTTTCTTTTATTTTTTTAATATTTTACGGTGAGAAACATACCAAACATTTAAGTTGATCAATATTTTATTTTTTAAACTTTACATTAAATAATAAATATTTATTTATGTTTGTATAATTAAGCATGAAGTAATTAGAGAACTATTAATCATTAAAAACTTGATAAAAAGGAACTTAAATTATTTCTTAACAACAATGTTAATATTGGATTCATTAATAGTAAATAATATTAGTCTGACAAACTATTAAAGAAAATAACATTCTGAGAAAAATATGGATCAGCATTAAAAACTCATAAATAGAAATCAAATAATATATTTCAGCATTTTTGTAAACGGAGCAAAAGTATTTTATTGTTTACAGTATTGTTCAAATATTTATTTTTTACATGGTAAATTAATGATCTAATGATTTTCAACAAATATGTTGCTAAGTAATTTTAAAATAAGATTTTTTTAATTCATGGGAACAAAGATATAATAACCTGTATATTGTAAAAGTTGCTATTTATTACATTATCAAAAGTAAATAGTTGTACAGAGAGATTGATAGAAGAAGAAATAACTATAGTGATTATAAGCATATTTTAAATTCTAATTTAGTTATGAACTGTGGAAAGAGAAACATTAAATTATTATAATAGAAACAGAAGTAAAAATTATATTAGATTTTTTTAACTGTCATGCCAAAATAAACTGAACTCCAAAGAATTAAAAATAGAATCAGTTCTAACTAAAATTTCACTTTAAATGTCTAAAAAAATTAAAATTCTGCAATTTAATCCCAAAAGATTTAGGCTTCACTAAACATTATAAGTTCTAATCTTGTTATGAGCTGAAAAGACATTCAATTAATGCAATAAAATAAAAGCAGAATTTACATTCAGTAGATTTTGCATGCATTACACCAAAATATAAAAAATCTGAATGAGACTAATTAACAGAATCATTTTTGACTGAGATTTCAATTTGCATTTTAAAACATGAAGTTCTACAGTTCAACTTGCTATTGTGTATGGATTACAAAACAGTTTAATTAATAGCATCTCAAAATATTTTTCATCACAAAAATGAAATTTTATGTGTTGGTAAACTAAAATCAAACAAGTTGTGTAATTTTTAAAAATAATGAATAACCAAGTTTTTGAGCATTGAAATTGAGATTCATTTCATTAGCATTCCAGGGTATTTCTGATTAGTGACATTGGTAAAAGAAAAACACATTTTTTGAAGTAGACAAAAACAATATTTTTGAAAATTTAAAAAATAATAACAAATTTTATTATTTTCCAAAAACAATTCTAATGTTAAAAAAAATGATGATTTGATGCTCCTCCTTCTCAAACTTTTGTTTTTCTAAAAATTTCAAAATAATGTTTATCAGCCATATTTGTAAGGGAAGAAATTCCATAGTTAAAATTGTAATTGTTTATTCCAAATAAAAGTTTGGCTGTTATATTTATGCCTAAAGGTCTATCTATAAACATCTACGCACACATATACATATATTTTATAATTTAAAAACATTTTTATGTTTTTATTGTTCTGTATAATTTGTAACAATTTTTTTACCAAATTATTTTCTGTTATTAAAAAATAACTTATACCTAAATTATCATTATTACTGCATTTTTTCATTTGGTGTAAATAAATTCTTTTGTTCATAAATGGACAAAGTGAATTAAATGCTGTTATCATATCTTGAACTTTTAACCACATATTGATTATTCCTTAATTTAGAATGTTGTAAATCATATTAATGTCAACAAAATTTCTTTAGAAAAGACTGTATAGGATGTTAAGGAATATTTTAAAGACTAACAGATTGTGTTTTTGTACTGAATAAGTTATTTGTTTTACATAATTAGATCTATGTCAATCATTTATGTAACTGGTAAAACAGAAAGATTTAAATATGACTATTTGTAGTATTTTGTAATTTTATAGAATCTAATGATTTATATACATTTCATGAATATGATGGAAGTTATTTTTTGTCAGGGCTGTGATTCTTTCCATTTTTTCCTACTACTTGAAACTTATTATAAAAATTTTATTATTTAAGCAGATTTTCAAGCTACAATAATAAAATGCATTATTTTTATGTTTACTGAGATTTTATTGTTAATAAAAAGGAATTTAATTATTTTGATTTATTTTTATTCATAGACTCACTATAGAATTATATGGAATTTAAATAAATTTGTTATATTTGAATTTGATAGTGCTCTTAAAAACTAATATAAAAATATGAATGCACTTGTATTTTTTTAATTAAAAAAATAGAAAGAACTTGTTTCCAAAAATATTAGAGTATGTTGCTATTGCTAAAAATTTTGTTTCTTTGAAAAGAAAGTGAATACAGATTATTTCTAATTATTCTAACTGAAAAAAAATGAAAAAATTTTTAAAATTAGTTTTAACTTTTAGATATATTAGGTAAATCATTGAATATAAGTTAAGTTTATGGGATGATAAGTAATTGTTACTTTCTTCAGTAATCTTTTTCTTTGAAATATAAATATTCCTGTATTTATTTGTATTGATTTATTTTCATAAATTTATTTCTTGGTTCAAAAAATAATTTTTTTAAATAAAGGCTCCTGTTAGAAATTCTAAAATCTTATAATCTTAATCATCAATTTTGTCAGGTCAATAAAAGTAATTTCAGTTCTTCAAAAAGGGATTTAGTTTATTGCTTCTTTAAGCAGTTTGCACTTCATAAAATGCTAAATAAATGTTTCTTATAACATTAAATTTTTTTGCGATACATATTTTGCTTAGAATGCTTATACAGTTTGAACTCGAAGTTAAATATAAGTTCTATGATTATTAAATATTTTTTTTAAAAAACATATACTTCCTTTTGAAATTCAAATTTTTACATACATTCCATTCCTTTTTTTATTATTAAATCTTTAAGTTTGTTATTTACCATTCATAAAATTATCTTTTGAAACTGTAAATTATTTAACAAATCTATGATAACATTTTTAATTTTTACATG
Organism: Latrodectus hesperus; assembly: GCA_037975125.1. Classification (NCBI taxonomy): domain Eukaryota; kingdom Metazoa; phylum Arthropoda; class Arachnida; order Araneae; family Theridiidae; genus Latrodectus; species Latrodectus hesperus. Next base: position 6,415,928 of record JAJQOW010000018.1, on the reverse strand, counting down.
ATAAAATATAACATATTTATTCATTTAATTTTTCCTGAATTCAATCATGTATAAATCTAATGTTTTAATCATATTTGAATGTTGTTCCTCTGATAATCACAAATATTAAATTGTTATTAAATATGATTCAGCTGTTAATTATAATTTCAACTCATCATTACCAATACAGCTCTTATAGACTTGACTCCCTGTAAAAATTTTGACCAATCCTTTCTCTTGCCTGCCTGTTGTGTAATGATAATTTCAAATATTCATATTCTTTTCGTTGTACTTTCCAGCTAACTATAGGTCTTCCTCTAAATCTTGAGATTGCCATGTTTCTGTCAAATAATCTTTTTGTTGTTCTTTCCTCATTCATTTCATTTTGCCATTAAAGTCTTCAATAATTATCTGATCATCATTATACTTAATTTTATACTTGATTATTTTCAGTTTGAAAAAATTATTTTTCTTCTTTAATTTCGAAATTCTCTTTTGATGCCTGCTAAAAAATTATAGTTATATGGAACCTTTGTTGTTTATTCTGAAGACATTGGCTCTTGTATTTGTAAGACAATTTTAATTATAGGATGTGTCATTGGAAACATCAATATTAAGACTGAGACTATAATATACCAATAAACACATAAATATATTCCTTTTTATAATTTTAATGATTATTTTCTTGCTCCAATTAAAATGTTTTTTTTATCATTTTGCATTACTAATTTATTTATGTATGCATTGTATTATCTATCCAATCTTTTATTTTAATTACAGAGGATTTGATTGCACTACTACATATGGAAGCTCTCCTTTGCAAGGAAACTTAACTCCTTACATACACTCTAGTTTTCACCCCAGTACTAAGAGTTGCATTTTAGATGGAGAAATCGTTATATATAGCAACAAATTAAACTGCATTAGTAAGTGAATAAATTATCAAGTTCATATTATATTTTTAAAATTTTAAAAAATCTTTATAATATTAGAAATTATCATATTAGCAAAATGATTCTTAATTTTCAAATGTAATCTTACGCTAAATTTTTTGATAATCTATTTGTCATGGTATTCTATCATAGTAAATTTCCCTTTAATAAATCAGAAATTTTTTTACAGCATAATTTAAAAAAATAACACATTTTAACAGTCCTATTGAAGTTTAGTCTAATGAGATTTGATTGTAATATTTATTAATAATGTAATTCTGATTCTCATGCCCTGTGAACTATTTAATTGTGGATAATATTTTGTACATAGTTTAATTTATGCCAATTCATTCATTTACAATTTTAGTTCTTATATGAAATGTGTTTTCAAAATTTTATGTGATGTATGTTATATGATTACATGTTTGATTTTTCATTATTATAGTTTCGAAGGGTGAAAATGCAGATGTGCAAGCTTTAGAACCTGATGGAGACTATGCACCATGTTTTTGCGTTTATGACATTCTTATGTTAAATGGTAAAATACTGAGCAATTTAACATTAACAGAAAGAATATCCTTCATAAAGGACACATTTTCTCAAATTGAAAATAAAATTCGTTACACTGAACAGTTAACTGCAACTACAAAGTAAGTATTTTTTGCAAAAGAATATAAGAGAAATGTTTAGATTTTAAACAATCAGATTTAAATTAAAAATCATGATTTAAATAAAAAGAACACTGTATAAATATTTTATTCAAAATAAATTTGTGAAGAAATTTTTTTGTTTCTAGCTTTTATGTAAATGTACCATTGTTGGATTATGGGAATGTTAATTAATTTGCTTATATTGGTTATTCTTTTTTTTCTAAGTTATTAATGCACCAAAATATTTTTTTAAGTAAAGTTCAAGTTCATCAGTAGTATTTATGAAATTCTAATTCCCCATGCCCATCGAATCTATGTGCATTGAACTAATCTTAGTTTACTGCCCATTTATTTACATAATGTAGAGTTTTGGTTGAAGAAATAATGGTTCAAATGTTGAGATCCATTATATGACCATGATCCGGAAGTGCATCATGATACAATGTTCTTTGTGGCTTTGAGTTAGCCAAAATGAATAACCATATATGTAATGCAATATAGCCCATTATTCAAATGCATTATAAACCTTAAATGGTTGCTCAATTTAGATTTTTTCTTTTTGTGTGAATCATTTAAATATTTCAGACTGATAAAATTATTATAAAAACCATTTAAAAATAATATAAATATGGCATTTCAGTCAAATTCAACCTTTCTCTTCTTATTTCACAAAATGTATATATGCAGTATTTAGTTTTATGTATCAAAATTTTATTAATTGGTATTTATGTTCTTTCTAGAAATTAGCTCAGATAGCTGATTTCTTAAATAAATTACATTGAATGAAAATTTAAAAGAAGTTATGTGAATCACATATTTTTTATAGAATAGAATTTTTAAAGTTTTATATAATCAAATGTTTATTTATTATTGTCATATTTTTTAATAAGATATTCTATTTTTTAAATGTGCTTTTAAAGTTTTATGTTGATTTATGAAGTTTTATTTCTTGTTTCAAGTTCATGTCTTTTTACGTAGTGTTGTTAATTTAATGTGAAAATTTCAAAATATTCATTTAAAATTATGGAAAGATTGTTCTACTTCTACTACTACAATGTTCTACTTTCAATCGATAACATATAATTTTTGTAAATATTTCAATTTGATTCTCATTAAAAAAAATTAAAACATTACTTAAACTTATTATTCTGAACAATAAGAAAATACTTTCTAAACAATTTGCAATTATCACTCTCTAATTAATGGTAGTGGATAAAATATTACAATTATTACCCTATTTTTAACTTTAATTTTTATATTTTGTATATTAAATACTGAATTTGTATATACCTATATTTATATAGTCAGATATTTTATTTATCATATTAGTTAATAATGTATTTAATATAAATATAATAGAAATATCAAACAATAAATATATTTCAAGATTCTATTTAATTTCACTTTTAATAGAATTTTGACTTAATCATTTTGTTGCATATATACACCTTATTTTTATATACATATAAGTTTCTCATTTGTATGAAGGATGTTTTTAATATAATTTTGCATTTAGAAATAAAAAATATAATTTAAAATAAGTTTAAATTTGCATTTATTTTTTCTAAATGTAAAATCAAATTAAAAACATCATTTATAAAAATGAGAAATTGTATATTGTTAATACTTTATTATTACTCATGTTTTGAAATAAACATTACAAAATATGATTATTAAACTAAATGTTGGGTTCATAAAAAATACATAAATGTAAATTAAAATAAACAATTAAGGAAAAGCAAAACAAAAAACAGTATCTTAAAGAATTTTGTTATTATTATAACATGTTTTTTTAAATTAATATTAATTTTACTAATTATTCTATTACTATATTGTTTTACCATATGATAAGAATTGATCATTTGTACACTGATACAAATTTTTAATTAAGGGAAACTTTATAAAACCAATAAATTATTTTTAAAATAATTTGTTGGTTTCATAAAGTTTCCTTTAAACAATATTTTTATATAATTTTCTGATGATGCCTATTTTAAACTGGATGGTGAAAAAACATTCAAAAGTGATTGATGTGATTATTGTTGCATAATATTTTAACAAATTGATTTTATCCATTTCATGACTTACAAAATGGCATGATTTTATTTCATAATTTTTCACAGTTAGAAAAGTGTGACCAAATTTCTGATTATATAATACTCAGATAGTCATGAAAACTGTCTCAATATTAATTTTTCACAGTTCTAGAAATGATATTTTTTACAATAAATAGTTTTAAATACAATTTATGAATTTTTATATAAAAAAGCCATGGATTTTCATTTTAGCTCTGAAGTGAATGATGAACTAAATAAAGCCATTGATAACAGACTTGAGGGAATTGTGGTGAAAAATCCAGACTCAGTATATAAACCAAATATTCGGAAGGGTGGAGGATGGTTAAAAGTGAAACCTGAGTACATAGAGAATCTAATGAATGAGTTGGATCTTCTCATCATTGGAGGATATTACGGTGAAGGGAAAAGATCAAATATTGTGGCTCAATTCTTGTTGGCTGTTGCTTCTGATGAACAAATTGGTAAGACAAAGCAGTTAGTTAAAAATTTAAATTTTCTTATATTTTCATGAAGGCATTCTTTATGGTTTTATTTTTTAAACAATAAATTCTTCATACTATTGAATTTCAACTAAAACTAGTTTTTAATACGTTTATGGTAATTAAAATATATATAAAAGTTATTTTCTGTTGTAAAATCATTGTTTAGATACATTTAAGAAAACAAAAATAGTAGAAACTTATTAAAAGATAGTGATCTCATTATTATTTAAACATATCTCTGAATAAGAGTATTAAAATAAAAGTTTTGGAAATAGTAACTGACCATCTATATTTTATTAACTATATTGTTAAAATTTAAGAAATCAGTGTCATTTTATAATTTTTGTCAATGTACAACAAGTTGAAATTTGAAAGATTTTTTCATTATGAATTACTATGCAATATAACTGATTATCCAATGATATAACACATAAGATTACAGTGTTGAGTTATATAGATGGGGATTGGAAAGATATATATATATAAGAGTAACAATTTTTTTCCTTAAAAATTTGAGAGCAGGGGAATATCTGACTTCAGTTCATTAATTTAAGGATTCGATGTCCATCTCAGGAGTGAATGTTTTATTTTGGAATCTGTTTAAAACTAAGTCCTAACAAAACTAGCTATTCTGTGCATAGAGTTAGTGACAACCAAATTAAGTTATGCTTTCCATCTATAAACAAGAGTACTTTCCTAAATTACTTACTAATCTCTTTAATGCTCTATAAATTTATGCTACCTACTTCCTCAACCATTGTAAGAGCCTCTCTCTCTCTCTGCTATGCAATATTACTTCTGCAGTAATTACTTTTGAAAGGGTGCTACTTATAACTTCTTTTTAAAATTCATTCTCATAATTAAGTATGGATTTTCAGATATCTGAGTTCTTGATAGTTTTTATTTACTGGTTTGATCTTCAGAAAATTTTGGCAAATAAATTTTTATATATATTAGAGGATTAATACATGAGCTTAATATATAAACAAACAAACAAACAAACAAACAAACAAACAAACAAACAAACAAACAAACAAACACACACACACACACACACACACACACACACACACACACACACACACACACACACACACACACACACACACACACACACACACACACACACAATAAATAAATATATATATATATATATATATATATATATATATATATATATATATATATATATATATATATATATATATATATATAATTGACTGAATAAATTATTTGTTTTAACTTACCTATGATTATATATTATATCATTGGTGTAAATAAAATCTTTTAGTTTTTGCTTTTATTTTATATTCAATGTTATACATTATTTATTTTCTGTCTCAAGTTGCAGAGATATTTTCTAACCTGTAAATATGATTAAATTTATATAAATATAAGCCTTCACACTTTAATTATATATAACTTAATTGCTTGTTTTGGAGAAAACTCTTAGAATCAAATTATAAAACCTTTTTGATAAAAATTTGTTTGAAAATTTTTTTAAACATTATTTTCTGCCAAATATTGTTTCATTTGAAATATTTTATTTTTTACTATTGTTCATTTGAAATTGCATTTCACATCAACCCTTAATTCATGAGTTCTACACCACAACACCTTATTCAGACATTCATATTATTTAACTTTTAGATTCTAGTTTGATTAGAATTTCATTTAAGTCAATCTGCTATAAAAATATTTAATTAGAAATCTAGTTAAATATTGTAAGAGACACTTATGACCTCTAGAACAGATGTGAAAAGAAAAATTAAAAGCTTTTGTTTTTTATTATATATTATAATTTATCATGAATAAATTTTTTTAAATGTTAAATTTCAGGTTAGGATTATCATTTCTTTTATTTAATACAACGTTTCTATTTTAATTTTTCATTTTTAAATTATAAGATTAACAGATGCCTAGAAATTGTTTTGTTTATATTTACTTTAAAGTAATGCACCAACATACTTTGTGTTGTACTTAGTTTAAAATAATACATTTTAGACTACAACACATTTTTAAGTCTTTGGATTATTTCTTATTTTATGATTTTACAATTAATAATTCATTAATAACTAAAATGCAACAGCCTATTTGGGAAATTATGTTAAGAACTAAATTGTACATTTGTGATTAAAAGTAAACCAGATTAATAATTTGAAATTTTTGTGCTTTTCCATTAATAAACAAGTTTAAAGTGCAAGGCTTTAATAAATGTTTAAAATGATTTAGTTTGGTCTTGCAAATACAGTTGCAAATTGTTTTTTTGAAAGAAAAGCATCAATCATGTAATATATATATATATTTCTTTTGTACTAATTTTCATGTTTTTGAATAATCCATTATTCTAAACTTAAAATAACTTTTTAAATGCTTAGACATTTGAATTAAATAACCATGTGTTGTGATGATCCTATACTAATTATATTCAAGCACTTATACAGTTAGCATTTATTTAGGATCATTGAAGGGAGAATGTGTTTTTTTAAATATTATTTCAGCTATTCATTAAACAATATTTCTTAAATTCATTGTCTGGTTTAACATGTAGTGTTTTTCAATACTTTTATATAAGCTAATATATAATTTATATTTAATGGTATACTTTGTATTTTCAGGTGGAGAACCAAAATGTTATTACTCATTTTCAAAAGTTGGGTCTGGTTATTCCCATAAAGAACTACATGAGCTTACTGCAAAATTAGAACAATATTGGCAAGAATACAATCCTAGAAAGACTCCCAACAACTTGATTATTGGTGGAGGCAGAAAAGAGCAACCTGATCTTTGGATTGAACCATCTAAATCACAAATAGTTCAAGTATATTTATTTTAGGAATTCTGCTTTGCAATTTCTTACCCACATTGAATTTCTTAGTCGCTTTACAATCCATAAATACATTGTATAAAAAGATCTCCATTGACTTCAGTTTTATGTTTTTTCCAATAATATTTTTCTGTCAACTTTCCAGCAGAAAAACTTGCTTAAGATTATTCAATTTCCTTAATTATAATATTTATTAATAATTGTCTTCTCTATTAAGCAGCAAATATCTGAACATAAAAGGAATAGTAATTTATTCAAAACATTCAATATAAAATCATGTTACAAACTCTTTAAAAATAAGGGAATATATTTAAATTTATTTCCTAAAAATGTTATTTTTAAAAAAATTACTTTAAATTCACTTAAAATTAGAAGTTTTAATATTTAATTGCTAATCACTGAAAAATTTGAAATGCCATCTTCTATTTTTAGCAGATAAAATATATAAGCAGTTAATGATTTATACCTTGATTACTAAGTAAATAAATTAGTATATTTTATATTTTTGTCATTTTATGTATTGAATATAATATTTATATTCCATTAAATTTTTTTCTGTAATTAATTTAGGAAATACTTTTTGTGTTTTCTATTCATTTTATTTTACAGATGTTCTATATATTTTTTAATCATTTAAATATGAGCATTTTCTTATTAAACTGATTTCACTATGTAAACAGAAAATCATTAAAATAAATGCATTTTACTCAAGTTATATTTGTTCATGAAATAAAGCTCATGTCAAAATAGAAATACATATGTTTTAATAAATGAATAATAATGAATAAATTTGATTTAAATCAAAATTCAATTAAAATTATTATCTTTATAATTTGTTAAGATGACATAAAACACATGTCAATTTGTGTTACAAACTAATTTACTAGAAAAGAATGCTGTTTGTTATTATTACCATTGATTTTTCTACATATTTGTAGGTGAAAGCTACAGAAATAGTGCGAAGCAAAAGCTTTGCTACCAACTGCACTCTTCGATTCCCTAGAGTAGAAAAAATTCGATATGATAAATCTTGGCGCGACTGCATGACAATGACCGAATTAGAAGATCTTCGAAATGTAATGTTAAACTTATATTTTGTGGTCATTGAGCACTACATAATATCTATTTTAATGAAATTGAATTAAATATTTTATAACCTTGCACAATTATAATTAAAGTTGGCTCAAGGACGATTAGCAACAAAACGAAGTACTGTTACAGATGAAGAAGAAGAGCCATCCCCCAAGAAACAGAGATTACCGAAAGAACGCATTGTTAGTGTTGCACCACATTTTCGACCAACTGATATAAGTAATGTTGAAAAGGTAATTTTTATAAACATTTATCTAATTTTTCCCCCCATTTTTTTAAAAAATTTTTTGATGATACCAATTAACAGCATTTGACAATCATCAAACATATTAAGTATTTTCTGATTCATATTTATGAGCTTTTTTAAAAAAAGCTTTCTACATTTCTTTGTGGGGGTTGGATGTTTTTTTAATTTAAATAACCTGATTACACATTTTAATAAAATATTCACATAAATTTTGCTTTCTATGCCCAAATTTCTTATGAGTGTATATAATGTGATTTTATAAAAAAGATGTCAATAACTAATATCATTTAAAATTGTCTATAATTATAACACATAATATTATTTCTGTTTTTTTAAATGAATCATAATATGAATTGTTAGGATCTCAATGTTATTAACAATATTTGTAAATAATGTGTAATGTTATGAAATCTTAATTTAAGTTATTTTATTAAATTTATTAAGCGAGGCATTAATAACAATTTTTACTTATATTGTGTATATATTTAAATGGTTATTTGTTTGTTTTCTTGTGAAAGGGATTTTAATGTGGATTAGAAAACAAACTTTGCAAAAAAGTATTTCAAATCACCTATTTCTATAATGCTTTTATAATGATACTGTTAAATCGATTATATCAATGTATATCAGATTATTAAAATTAGAGAATTACTAGAATAATTGCATAAGTTTTTAAAATTCGGTGTTTTCTCAGAATATGTACCATAAAAATAATATCAAGATAATCTTAAAAATATTATAAATCATATGATAAAGCACAAATTTTCAAATTCAATATTTTGCTATTTTTGTATATATTGAGTATCACAATTTGCATAGACTTTTAAACAAAGGTAATTTTAGAGAATAATCTTGTGATACAGCTTATCTAATTCATAGTTTATTCATTTCCCAGCATCATTTGCAAACCAGAAAGTCTAAGAAAATAAATTTATTATAATTATTAATTATATATAATAAAAATATTATTAATATTTAAATAATATATAATAAACATACCATATTACATTATCAATATTATGAAATAATGTAATATGGTATATTTATTTATGCTTAATAAAGTTTCATATTTTATTCTGGATTGTGGAATTTTTTTCATATATTGTACTAATTATTGCAACATTGCTAATTGGGTGTTACTGAAAACAGGTATTTTGTACTATTTTACAATTTTTAACTCTGGTATTTAAGAAAGAAAAATAATATATTTGGTATCATCTATAAATAATTATTTTTTTACTAAAGAATTTAATTTATTTGGCATCTATTGTTATTCGAAAAATGGATTATAGTAAAGGTTGGCCCTTAATATTTATATTTATATTAAAACCTTTTATTGTATAAAAAATGTTTCAAATTTTTTATGCTATACTATTCTAGTAATTCTTTATTTTGGAATTTCAGGGACTGCTTAAAAATTATATATAATGATTCTGTGTATTTATGTATTTGAAATTAATTTTATTTCATTTTAATTTTTTAATGAAAAGTTTTGCAATAATAAACTATTTAATGTACAATTGTTTTTATAAATCTTTATAAAATTATTATAAAATTCTTTTTAAAAATTATTAATTATACAGTCAAAAATTCACTTGAACAGAAAAAAAGTTATTTTATTCTATCCTCATCCTGTTTATGTCATGCAGTTTCATATCAATTTAAAACATTTTTAATTTTTCTGATAGTTTTATCTCTAAAATTGTGTGTGTGACACACTATATATTTTACATTTTGTTGCCTAAATTAGCACAATTTTCTTAACCTTTAATTGTGTAATATTAATTATTCAAAATGGGGTTGAAAATTAAATAACCAGCTAACTCAGTAGTGTAAAAAATAGATTTATTTAAAGTTACTAGATTTTTCATCTAGTAACTTTAAATAAATCTATTTTTACACTACTGAGTTAGCTGGTTATTTCACATATACCAAGTTGTCAGAAGATGAATAATTTTAAGGCAAATATCTGTAGAAAAGTGTACTAGTCTTGTGATTAATGGAAATGCACAAACCAGTTTTGTTGCAGAAGCATTTTCATCTACAGGTGTATGAAGATGCATTCTATGACTAATGACTGTTTTATAGAAGCACTATGTTTTTATGATAATATTTCCAAAATATGCTATCAATAAATTTTGCAGTTATTTTTTAAACTATATTTTTATTTTTCACGTATTTATTTTCATTTTATTATATTAATGTTATTATTTTTCTTACTTTATGATTATTTGTAACAAAATTATTTATATCTTCATATAATTTATGCAATTTTTTACCTCAAATTAAATTATGTACCAAAAAGAGCTATTTTTGTACCTCTTGAAAAATTTCAAATATTGATACTAGACTATGAATTGTTATGCTAAATGATATGTTATGTATATGAGTGTGAATTTTGATATTCATATTTTAGTACTATGTTTAAAAATTTACTGAATAATGGTATTGTAGTCACTTATTATAGAAACTGTATATGCTAATAATAGGCTTTAATCAAAAATAAAATTAATTTCACTGTGAAAATCTCATATCATACTAGGTAATTATTATCTTTAAATTAGTTGGTAAATAATATTAGAAAGGAAAAATTATGCATATTTTAAATTTGTAGAAAATAATTTTATGAAGAATTTTTTAATGAGGTATTGCCTAGTTTATTTTAAAATTTATTAAAGTTTGTATATTATTATTTTATGTTTTAAGTTGAATCATTCAATAGTAATAGTTATGGTTTAAGAATATATTATAATAATTTTTATAACTTTTTGTAAAGCTGGTTTCAAAATGTAGTTAAGTTTAAAGACTCTTTTGAGATTAAAATATATCCATTTTAAATCATGATGTATTTAGATTTCAACAACTTATAATGCTATTTTTTCAAAACTTGGCCAATTGATATTTACATTTCACATGAAACAGAATTTCTGAAAAATTTTGTAGTTCAACAATAAAATCATTATATTTGTCAGTTTATACAAATAATGTTCCTTATTAAAAATGTATATTACGTAGTATGCTTCTTTTTAATTTAACTAAATGAAATTTTAATTTTTGTTTTTCTTTAAATATGTTTTTCTGTTTCTCTTTAAATGCTAAATGATGTCTTCTAATCTGATGAGGATTAAACATGTGTAGCTTATAAAAATATAATATAGGAATTTTAAAACTGAACTTTGAATATATCTTTTTGTAGCCTAATATTTTTCAATACTAAATTTTAAATAAAATATTATTGGTTTTTAAGGTTACTTTACTCTTTGTAGAATTTTTTCAAATATAACATAAAAACATTTTAAATGCTAGTATAGTTTTTGTAATCTAAATATAAGCCATGAAAGCAAATAATTTTTAATCAATAAGATAATTAATTTTTCTGATAATAGCTTTCAGATATATTCAAAGACAAAGAAATGTGTGTTATATTTTCTTCAATTGATAAAAAGCAAGCTATGGAAAAGAAAATTGCACAAGGTGGTGGAAAATTAGTGCAAAATCCTGGTATGTTGTAACCAATTTATATACGTAGAGAAATGTTTTTATTAATTGTGAGTTTAGTATGTAAATTAATAAAAACTTCTAATTTAATTTAAAATTATTAAAATCTAAATTAAAGCAAAATTGTGAAATAAATTTCACTATGAAAACCTGGTATCATTCTAGGTAATTACCAACTAATCAAGATTATAACTAACATTAGAAAGGAAAAAGATGTTTTTAATTATATTCAGCAAATATTGGAATTATTTTATGCTTTACACAACTTGAAATTTTATTCAAATTTCAAATATCAGTTAATGTTTTGCTTTACAAAATAAATATTTTGATGTGATATTTCACACTATCCTTTGAAGAGCTTTATTTAAATTTGTGAACATGTTATTCATATTGTTTGTAATTAGTGTCTGACCAACCTTCTAGCTAATTATTGTTTATTTTAGTTCCTTAATATTTTTAATGCAGAGTCATGATGAATTCTCTCAGCAAAGATTTTTAACTATTATTAGACTAGTTTCTATCTTATATATACTTATTTTTAATTTGCACATTAGCTAATTAATCTATGTATTAATTGACCTAGTCTGTTGTATAAAACTAGAGTAAACCTAGGTAATGCCTACACAGTAGCAACTTTTGTACTATTGAAATTCAAATGTTGATTGTTAATTCTGTTACTTTGTTGATTTTTTTATTACATTAACTTGAATTTTTAGACATTGAAATATAGCATTCATTAACTTAATTGCAATAATATTTGATTCTTTTTATTTTATATACTTTATTTTTTAATTGTTTGGTGAATGATTCTATCCATTAATTTGTCACTTGATTATCTTAGCTTAATTTTTTAGACTTCAAAGAACAAATAACCATATGCCAATTTAAGCAAAGGTTTCAATTTCTCTGACAAAAATCTCAGTTTCACTTTAATGAGTACCTAATTAATAATGTGCAAATAATCTAGGTAATTTGAAGATTCAACACTGTTTGCCCACCCACATTAATCTGCACATTGTCCAATTAATCTAAAGAATAACTGATGTCCACATTTAGCAGAAACATATAAATATCTATTCATATGCATTTATATACATATATGCCATTGCGAAAATCAGAAATCAGTTATATATTTAATTCATCTCAACATATATTTGTTACCTATTGCTATATCTTATTTATTACATAATGAGTATATATATGTTATGAACCTGAATAGAGTATTAAAAATTTAAAATGTACAGTATTGACAAAATAATATCAATCATTGTATTAGAGATTTTTGCAAATTTATTTAATTTTTAAGTTTTTTATACAGTATCTAAAATGTTCAAAGCATATTTTTTATACAATATGCTTTGAACATTCAGCTTAGAATTATTGAGGATTTAAAAAAAATTTATAACTCATTTTCAAAGGGATGGCTGTTATGTAATTTTATGTAAATAAACAGTTTATCTGATTGCAATATTAGAGTTTTTTACAAATGAAATTTGCCAAATGTATTAGTAATCTAAATTTAGAACTTTTTGAAAGTTCTTAAATGCAAGTTTTTAAATTATTGTATTTGTAAATAAAAATGCTTGAGTTACAAAATAAATATTTTCAATAATTTTTAATTAATGTAAAATTTTAAATCTTAAATAATTATTTTGCAAATATTTTTCAGTTTAATTCCAAATTTTGTTTGATTTTTTTTTGAAAAAAAGTTAATATTTTTTTGAAAAAATTTTATTTATTATGATTTTTATATTACATTAATTTATCTTATTTACTTATTTCATAGAAGATTTAAAAATATTTAGTGTTATTTAGAATCTATTTCATTATGAAAAATTTTTATTACCTAATTATAGATAAAACTAATATAACAACTCCAATTATCTTATTTCAACTCAATTATCTTATTTAAGTGATTAAATTGGATGTTTTACTCTTTGCTTATTTATTTTTACTTTCTTTATTACTGCATTTTCTCCCCATTCATAATCCATTTTCCTTCTGAAAAATGCATTAAATGAATCTTCTTTTCCTAGGAAGCAACACATTTTGTGTTGTGTGTGATAAAATAACTGTCAAGGTAAAAAATCTTATCAACACAAATATGTATGATATTGTCAAAGAAAATTGGATTGATAATTGTTTTGAAAAAAAGAACATTTTACCATGGTATGTAATTTTTATATTTACAAATAAGCATATTTAATAACTGAAGAGGAAATCGTTTTGTTTCCCTTTTTATTTATTTGTATTTTTACTTAAGTATTAAATACGTGATTTAAATAAAACTTTAATTTACATGTACTCCAGATGTATTTTCAGTATTTTTACCACCTACATGCTTTATACTATGTATATATGTTAAAACACAAATATAATATACTCCACTATAAAGTTTTGCAGTTTTATGTCTTGGTTAATTTTTCATAAGTAACATTTAAAAATGTAAATTTTGATATATAATTAACTATTAATAGTAAAATTAGAGGTCAATTCTTATCTCTAGGACACCTGAAGATCTATTCCATGCTAAAGAAGAAACTAGAGAACTGCTCAGTGAGCACTATGATAAATATGGTGATAGCTACACAGAAGATGTTACTCCAGAATCATTACGTAAACTGTTTGCCAATATACCTGAAAAAGTAAGTTTCTAAATGCTGTTCTATATTCCTCTTTATATTAATTTTTTATCAATGCTTTGGATTGAATGTTGGAAAGAGTAAAACTATTTTTATGATTTTATTTGGTTTAAATGTTGTTTTGATAATATTTATCAGTTAACCTAAAAGAATTTTTTAATATTTTGATCTCCTCTAATCCAAAGCAATTTCTCCTTGAGCATGCATGTGTGCTTATTCAGATGCATATTGTATTCAAATTCTCAAAAACTTATGTAAACTTTTATTATTTCAGAAACAAATTTCAAATTTATTTGAGTTATATACATCAAGTTAAATATAGTGAAGATGAGTTGTGATATTTAACATTAAAAATTCTGTTTATCGTCATAATTTAATTTTATTGTTTTAAAAAAGACATAAAACATTAATTAAATAAACTCATATTTAAAGATTTAATATGTCCCAGGGTTTTACCTGTTTTAAGTTAACACAGTTGTCACAATTTTAATTGCTCACATTACACAGTAGTTGACCACCACAGTGAATTGCTAAGTGGAGGAAGTATGCTTCAATTGTCCTGATGAGCATCCATCCTATTTTTAAAATTGCCCTCAATAGGTATTTAAGAAAGAAATCACCTCAAAAAAGTCGCATCTAAATTTTCTTACTCAAATCAGAGGAACAAATTACCTCTCATACTCCACAATTTAGGGTAAGCCATGCTAATGTTGCAAAAAAAAAAGTCTCTAGATTGTCTTGTACTCAAACAGATTTATTTTCTCTTATCCTTATAAGATTACCTCAAATTTCTAAGCAAAAGACAAAAATATCTAATAGTAAGAGAAAAGCTCCTTTGGATTGGACAAAATCATGAAGGGTTTTACTGAAATCTGCAAAGGGAGTCTCTCATAGGTACTATTTATTTACCCATAATGCCTTATCCCTAGAGGTTGATGGTGTTCTTCATCCCTCAGATGATGATTTATCGTCTGAGCAATCGACTGAAGATGTCTTCCATTTCTGGGAAAGTAGCTTTTTATTTTAATAACTTTCTTTGTTTCTTGGTATAACCATGCTTTGCATGCTTAATAATATCAAGTCTGCAATATCAGCTTATGTTTACTCTTCAGTAAACAGAGGTCTACTAATAACATTTTCATACTTGTCTGAGCAAACACGAATTTGTTTCAACCATAGACAAGCTATGCCTTACAACTGTGAGATTCAGGTTTTGGAACCAAAGCAAGCTTTGCTGTAGGCCAGTAGTACCAGTTCAGGACTTGATAGAATCAGCTATCTCATGTTTTGACATTTAAGCCCATACTCTTATCGAACATACCCTGCTTGTTTATCAGGATTTGGATTAAAAATGTATTTCCAACACTTTAAAACAAAGCTATAGTGATTCCATTATTGAAATATGATAAAATTCTTATAAATTATCTCAATTGTCGACTAATAGTTCAAACTAGTTTTTATAAGACTCTTGAACGTGTTGTCATTGCTCATCTTGTATATCTTAGAAAAAATATATATTCCCATTAATCAGAGTCGTTTCTGTAAAGGAAGACTCATTTTTCATAATATAACTTTCATAATATAACCAATTATATATACTTTAAAATTATACTTGCATCATTAATAAGTTAAAATTTGATTTTTAGGTGTTTTTAGATCATCCACAATGATATAAAAAGTTCATTAATTTGAAGCCAAATAGAATAGTATTACATAGAGTTTAAATAGTTTTGATTTATTTATAATCAAATTTTTAAGGGTAGTTTTTTTTTAAAAAAATTCTTAAACAAATAAAATTGCAAAAATATTTACTTTTTATTGTCATTATATTAATAAATACATTAAAAAATTTCCTTCTGTTGTGTTTTTATAAATTTATTGGTTTGTTAAGGGGTTAATGACATTTATATTATGTGTTAAAAATATCAAGTTAATAAAAATTAGAAATTAAATACATAAATTTAGTCATTATATTATATAATGTATTAACATTTTAAATGCAAAAACTTTTTGACTAAAAATGGAATCGCATATATAAGCTATAATAAAATTATAAATCAATCTTAATCAATGTTGATAGTTTTTTTTAAAAAATATTTTTTGTTAAATTTTTTTTTGTTTTTTCGTAATGCATATCTGAAATTAGTTCTTTCACTTATGCTTAATGTAATCTATCATATGTTTATGCATGTAATGTGTGGTACACAAAAAATATCATACCATTAAAAAAAGATTTCATTTTAAACAAGCATCAGAATCTTACATTTAATTTTATATTATTGGATTAAATAAGCTCTTAACTTTCATTTTAAATTTCAACTAAAATTATCATTTTAAATTAAAGGATTGGAAATTGGAAGAGATCACCAACAGTGAAATTGCAGGAATAGAAAAAACTTGTTTTTCAAATTTATCTCCATATGGTTTATTTAGAGAATGCTGGTGAGTTTATATTTCATCTGTATAGTTTTTAAGTGTGAATATTTTAAACATTAAAATAATTTATAATTATTAATTATAGTCAATTAAATTATTATTTTGGTAAAAATTTCATTAGCTTTTAAATTGTTTTATTTCAGGATTTTAATTAATTTTGACTCCAATGAAACTTGTAAGGAAATTTTAATGGATGATTCAAAGCTACTAGAACTGCGACTCAAATTGTATGGTGGAAATATTTGCTCTGATTTAAATGATCAAACAACCCATATTATTGTCCCTTATGGGTGAGTGTTTTTAATTTATAAGTAGCACTGATTGTGTTTGTGCATTTATGAACATATTTAGAACTTTTTTAATGATGTTAATGATGAATTCCTCAATCAAGTTGAACATTAATTTAATAATTGCCATTGTCCAAAAGTTTTGAGCTTAAGTTGATTTTGTGAAGGTGAAGGTAATTATAATATGAATGTGAAGGTAATTATAAAATACCATGATATGATGCTGTTGTGGGGAAGCATAAGTGTTAAATTTATATTTAAAACATTGTGAAAAATCAATTTTCAGACTAGAGGAAATTATTGTTTTTGTTTAACTTTTATATTTTCTTTTTATTATGAGTAAAATATATGAGTAAAACTTTGTTAACTTTGTCCTATAAGCATGATTTAATATTGTAAAATAGAGGATAAAGTTTACTTCAAACTATTTTTAGTTCAAATTTTGAATTAGACTATTTTAGAATGTCTTTTTTCAAATTGTAAAATTACCTATTTATCAGTATAAAAGTCACAAAATAAAAGTTAAGGAATCATTATTTAGTGATTATAAATGTTGTCTTTAAAGTGGAAAGTTAAAGGATTAATCCTTACTTTCGTGGCAAATAAAAATATATGTAGCCCCCATATTTTTTCACATTTTTTGGTACAAGTGCTTGATGTTTTATGAAAGTTATGCTTATATATAAATCAGTTCATAAACATTTGGAAAGCATATATAGTGAAAAAACATGTGAGTTTTCATTACTGTTATATTAAACATAAGAAATATATTCATAAGCTAATATTAAAAAATTCTTTATGTCATTGACTTCAATAAACTAAGTTACCATGTTGAAAGTATATGTACAAAATTATGTAAGAAATTAAGAATTACAATAAAGCTATTGAAATGACATATCTGACGATAAATTGCTTGTGAGTTTTCACACAATACATTTTAACAGTGCAAAAAAACCACAAGTTTACCAAATTAAAGAAGTTTTGGTGTCATGGAATGGTTTTTGATTTTTTTTATTAAAATCGAATACATTTTTTGGAATAATGTAGTCCTTTTCTCTTTGGGTTTTCATGAATATTAAATATTACTTTTGCTTTTATGTTTTATTATTCCTGTAGTTATGTGTTTTTTAATGAAATATGGGAATTCCAATGATATTAAAATGATAACACTTGTAATTTAAATTATCGTTTTACTGTGTATGATAAATATTCATCTCACTGAATTTTATATTATCTTACAGTGGCAAAAGTACTGTCAATAATTCTTCATGGAAGTATAACAAAGTTCATGTTGTTACAGAAAATTGGGTATCTGAGTGCATAAAAGAGAAGAGACTACTTAATGAAGAAATTTATTCTCCATTTCAACAAGATAGCACTGATGATTCAACTCAATCGCTTTTTTAACATGACTAAATTGTTATTTAATTTTAATTGGAGGATCTTTTAATATATTTTTATAAAAATGTATTGTGAATACACATTTTTATCATTTGTAAATAATTTAATAGATTTTATTTTATAATTTGTTTTTGAATTAAGATTTTTAATAAAAAATATTTTATAAGAAAAGTTTTTCTTGAAAAAATACACACACTTACACATTATATATATATATATATATATATATATATATATATATATATATATATATTGGAATTAATCATCATGAAATGCTATTATAAAATTTTTGACCATAGCTTTCATAAATATTCTTGTGTTACTGTAACAGTTTGTCAAGTTCTTTTCTTTAGATTTAGTTGAATCAAATTTGGATGCTCTTTGAAAAGCATAAGTATTGTAATCATAGAAAAATTATTAAGTAATTATAATTTTTACTTAATAATTTTTCTCAATTAGAGGATAGGCATTATAATAAAATAAAAATTTTTATTCAAGATTGTTCACATTATGAAAATTATATGGGAATTAATAGATTAAAGAATGACTGTGTCCACTTTTTATAGAATAATCTGATTATACATTTAATAGAGTGTTAAAATATACACATCAGATTTTGATTTTTGTCATAATGAAAGCATTCACACAATGTTCTTTCACTAAACAGAGCTTGTAGCCAGATATTAACTAGATATTGTGCACTTAATAGGCATTTCAAATTTATTTTTCATATCAAAAGGTGATGACTTTTCTTGGATTTAAATGAATAATTATATGCGTTTGTGGCTTTTTGATGAAGGATAATTTAAAAATAAAGTTGATGTTAATAGATTGATAACAGTTTCTAAATTAACAGAAATATTGAGTTGATAAAGTTTTAGAACTCCAAAATTTCATTACACTTTTATGTATTTGAGTTTAGGTGGCATTATATTGAAATTTAATTTTCCGATTAAGATGGATGTTTCACATTCCAAAGTCTTATTTATTAATATGTAGTAACTAGAATAAAGTTGTAAGCTAAGTAACTAATACAATGCTGTAAGTAAAAGCCTGCTGTTATAGTCAATATGCCAAATGATTTTTTGTGACACATTTTAAATTTGTTACCATGCAAAATTTTAGAAAGACAGCCAACATTCTGTTACTTTAAATGACAAACTGTTTGCTGTGTTTCAAAAATTTTATATATTTTTATTTGTTCTTTAAATTTTTTTATTATAAATAATGATGGGAAATGTAAAAAAAAAAGGAAATATTAAATAAACAACCGATGGATAAAGGATATAAAAATGCTAAGAAATGTTTGATACAACAGTATTAAAATATACATGTTTTATTTTAAATAGTTAATAAAAATTCATGAATGTTGCGTAAAATTGATAAATGGTGGAATAATATCACAAACATTAAAAAAAATTTCCATAAAACATTATTGAAACACTTTATTTATATAAATATTTAATAGTACATTTCATTGAAGAAATGAGTTTTTGTTTCTCTGGGAAATTTGTGTAAAAATGTAAAATAAGCTTTATATATTTTGAATTTTTTTCTATAGATCTGAATGAAATTTTTCTTTTAAATTAAACTAAACTACTGAACCAATTGCTTAAAATAACTTATTTAACATTTAAATTTTTACATGCAGAATAAAAATGTTTTATTTTTGTGGATAGTGATAACATTAAAAGTAAGATCTTTGCATAAAGGAAACAATTGCATACATATAAGACATTGAGATTTGTCTGTAGATACTTTAGTATTTTCGAAGTTACTTTAAGCTCCACTGTGGTATTTTCAATCCCTTTAAATTTCAAAAGTGTAAAAAATACATATTAACCAAAATAGTTCTTACCCTTATTTGAAGTGGAAAGGTATGCAAATTAGTAAATCACATTCTTCAAAAGCCTGTTGTTGTGAAGGGGAATAGGGCTCCAAAGCTTTATCCTCAATTACGCTAAATCAGGTCTTGCTTATACCACATTTACTTAATACATAAAAGCAAGATTTATTCATGCATATAAAAACTATTTTAATAGTAAAAAAATTTTTTTCTTTTCTAAAATTTACTGTAGATAAAATTTCAAATGCCTTTTTGAAAATGAAATCAGATCTAGAACTGTTGAAAATTTTCGTAATCAACATCTTTGTTTTTCTAAAATTAGTAAACAATTCTACTAAAAAAATAAATACATTAACAATTTTAAATTAAGAGAAACATTTTTTGTATCTTTTTGCTGTTCAATAATTATAGAATTTCATAAATAAGAAATCTTAAAGCAGTAAAAAAAGTTACAGGAGTAAAAATAATTAAAAATTCCTATTTAATTTCATTACATATTGAAAACAAAAATTATAAATTTTAAAAAACGATTTGTTCATTATCGCTTTTTTTTAAATATTAAGCAAATAAAAATA
This sequence comes from Latrodectus hesperus, assembly GCA_037975125.1. Taxonomy (NCBI): domain Eukaryota; kingdom Metazoa; phylum Arthropoda; class Arachnida; order Araneae; family Theridiidae; genus Latrodectus; species Latrodectus hesperus. Next base: position 6,394,956 of record JAJQOW010000018.1, on the reverse strand, counting down.
TACATAGAATTGAAATGTTTATATAATTGAGCTTTATAAAATCTGATATAGGTCAAAGCACAAAAATAACTTTAGTTTGACCGAAATTTACTCTAAATTCAAAAATCTATCAGATGATGCAGTTAACAGTTATGTATGTTAGTAAGTTCAGTGTGTGCGTGCGTGTGTGTGTGCGTGCGTGCTCGAGTGAATTTTTCTCAGATTATTTTTCAGCTTATGAAATCAAAAGTAGTTTGAGGTCACAAAAATTGCTAAAAGATTTAATAAATAAATTATATGCATGCATGTATGTATTATTTTTTAATTAAATTATTTTAATTTGAATTTTAAAAAAGTTGAAAAAGTCTCATTTAAAAATGTAAATATTTAATTATAGATTTTAATTCCAACCATTTAAGTACATTTGTTTGTATAAATTTTGCAATAAAAGATCTAAATAAAATTAGTTTCTTATAAAATAATATATTCTGTTTAGTATTTTTGAAATAAGATTAATTTTTATTAAAAAAGTTATGATATAAAGTAAATAATTTTCTACAAAATTACAATTTTTAATATTACTATTCCCATGTAATTAACCTTGTACAATTTTCTTATTTAGTGAAATAAAGTGATGCACACATTGGACGCTCAAGATTACGAACACATAGAGATCGGTAAAATAGTTATTAAAATAGGTAATTCGTAAAATAAAAAAAATAAATAACTGTCAAATTTTAAAACCATTTTACCATATAATCTCTCTTTATCAATAAAGTACTATGAAAAAAGCATTTAATGGGCATTATATAAAAAATGTACATAATAAATTTCATAATAAAAAACAATTCTTCATTTATATAAAAGGAAAAAAATCAGTTATAAATAGTCATTTTTTCTATTTTAAAACTGCAGTTTTAAAACACTTTTTTTGACCAAGAAAAACATTTCCATGTCGTTTTTCTCAAAAAGTATTATAATTTTGTTAGTCAATCATCTACTTGTTTTGTAGATGATCTTGGCGCAAGTCGTTTTCTTCATGTTTGAAAGTTCTTTTAATTTATCACTTTTATTAATCATCCAATAATTCTTACCACAAATTCCCTCTGAATCCAGATTCATTATAAATCATGAAGTTAAATTTCGGGAGCAGCAGGTTTCTTTGTTGTAGCTCACATTTTTTTTGTCTTTAGTAACTTATTTACTTAATAATGCACGCAGGTCGCTGCCCACCCTGTTTAGTGGTCAGAGTGCCTGACTGCGGATAGGGAGGTCCTGGGTTCGAATTCCGGTTTGGGCATGGATATATTTCTCTCTCTCCCTATTCTGAATTTGTCCTTTCCTTGTATGAATGGGTTGTGAATGGTTGCTTACACTATAAACGGGTACCTATGGCGTGTGTTTGCTGAGGAAGTCAGACTCCACACCTAAATATTGGTCAGTTGGAAAAGTGGAGAAACACCTCATAATGCCACCTTAGCTGGCGCAAGACAACAGCAACGCATGCAGGTCAAAATGAATTGAATATCGTTTTTTCTTCTACATTCCAAGCATACAAGAGCATTGCACCTAGTGTGTCAATTTCATACAGTCATATTCCAAAACTAGATCGCTCCTTCTAAAAATATTCTACGACATTTTCACTTGAAGCTATTGATTACACTAAAATGCATGCGCAATTAGATTGATAAAGATGAATTCTACACTGATTGTGGCAGGAGGTGGTCTCCTGTGAAAAAGAGTCTGTTACTATGGGACCACAACCACAAAAGATATTCTCACTACCATGCACTTACTCTGACAGGTGTGTATACAGATGAAGTACATTTTCAGGTAGCTCTCTTTCCATTTTAGAGTGATTGCTTTTCTCAAGCATACCATTTAGTTCACGATATCCAAAACAGGCAGAACTCTAAGCAGTCCCCTATTGGCACTTCTGCCAACTTCTCGCAAGGATACGGTCTCCTGCGGGAAAGAACCTGTTACAATGAGACTATTAAGCACAATCACAAAAGACATCCTTTCTACAATGCATCTACCTTGGCATATGCGTATTCATGTAGAGCCGATTTGCAACATACATGAAGGTCACATGTCAAACATTCTCCTTCGCGAGTCAAACGCTAACTAAAACTGATAACATTCGTCTCAAGTCCAGTGATACCATCAGAATAATATCAGGAAGCGCCGACTACATCGCACAGAAAGATGGTTCTCTTTTCCTTTTGGTGCGATTCGTCATAGGCTTATGTTACCCAAAAAAGTCACAGCAGTCACTTGTTGGCGTGCCTGCCAACCGCTCCCAAGGCGTGGCAGTAGAAAAGGGCATGTTATAAAGAAATAGTGTGTAGATAGCACAACTACAAAAGAAATCCCTACTACCATTCAGATGTGTATCCATATGATTTGAAACTTATCTAAGGATCACTTGTCAAATATTCTTTTTAAGCACGTTAAAAGCCAATTGAGAAGGACAGCATTCGTCTCAAGTCCAGCGATACCATCAGAATAATAAAACGCAATTCTAGGAAGCGCTGACTGCACCGCACGGAAAGACGGATCTCCTTTTTATTTCATAGGCTCGTGTTACCCAAAAGAGGCAGACCTTTAGTCAGTCACCTGTTGGCGTTCCCACCAACCGCTCCAAAGGGGTGGCTGTGGAAAAAAGCATGTTATAAAGACAAATAGTGTGTAGATAGCACACAACTACAAAAGCGATATTTACTACCACGCATCTACCCCGCAGATGAATCCATATGCTGCAGATGGGTCATTTGTCAAATATTCTTTTAAACACGTTAAAAGCCAACTGAAAACATGATTCGTCTGAAATCCGTCAGAATAATAAATCTTAATGACATGTAGCTTAGGCAACACTGCACAGAAAAACGGCCTTTTCATTTGACGCGATTTCTAATCCTAAGCATAACATTGGCTCATGTTACCCAAAATAGGCAGAGTTCTAGTCATTCACCTGTTGGCGTTACCGCCAACCGCTTCCAAGGGTCGGTATCTGGAGTGAAAGCGCTTGTATAACTCTGGACAAGTGAGTAGTGAGATCAAGTATCTCCCGGAGGTTTATTTCCGTAAAATAGTCGTTGACAAACAGGAAATAATTCTGCGTCTGTGTCGGATGATCACCTACCGTTTCGCGTTAAACACCTTAAAGAAAGAAATCCTGATCATAGAAACAACTGATTGCTCAGATTTTTCGATAAAGTTTAACCTGTCATGCTATATAATAAATAACGCTTTTTCTAAGACAAGAAATAGAGGCGAAAAGAAAAACATAATGCTTTTACCTCCGAGTACCACGTATCACCTTTCTTGGATCCAGTTGAGACAACACTCCCAAGAGAATAATTTCTATGGACTCAGTAACTGTCTTTCTAGAACTCATCCACAAGATTTATTTTTTTCGATCCTATACATAAAAGTGTGATAGTAGCTTGCTTATTACTTGAAAATCTGTCATGTAGCTATCAATGGATTTGTTTACATTGACCATTATTCGATTCAATCAATGTGTATGTTTCCTTCATAATCTAAATAGAATCCGAGATTTCCCACTCTAAAGAACATTAAGAAAACAGCTAGGGAACAATGAAAGCTCTTTTTTGCTAATACTTAAAATATTTTAATGGTTTTAATTACATTTAAGGCATTATTAACTAATTTGTCCAAAAAAATGATTATGAATATACAAATCTATTAAGAATTAAAAATATCTCCCTCTGTTATATACTTAACTTAAAAAATAATTATTTTTAATCACAAAAAGATTGTTTCTTTCGTTCCAATTGTGATCATGATTACGTTACTTTATTACAATTCTTATTGGCTTAAAATATCCATGACATCAGATAGCGTTTCATTTGCATCACATCATATTGAGACAGCGTCGTAAATTGGAATTGTCGACAAAATAGCTGCTTGCCTTCAAATAGCATTCTTCGAGCGGCAGCAAACTAGGCGAAGTTCATCGAAAGTCTGAGTGTCGCCAACAATGAGAAAAATCCATTCATGATTTTTACAGTAATATAAAGTATTTTTTAATTATAATTTTTTCCGCTTATAAAAGTTTTCAAAATCATAAAAATTGCCTATTGTGTTCTAAATAATTAATTTTCCAATTTTTAATAATATTGTTTCCAAAACTGAATATGTTGAAAATAGAACAGAAAAAAAAAGCAAAATGAAAAAAGCAAGACTTATGGTTAGCTGAAATCGGCAAGAACGATTTAAATTTTACTTCTTAATTTTTTTAAATGTTATTTCTGTAATTTGTTTTAAAATTTTAAATAGAGAAAATAGGATGTGATATATATTTAAAGGTAAGCAAAATTTTTAATTTTGATTAATTATCAGATGTACAGCAAAAATATTACAATAAGTTTAAATAATCAAGACAAATTTAATAAAAAAATTTACATAAAAACCCATAAAACTTTATTGATAATATATATTTTCAAAATATAATACAGGAATGACCACATAGTAAGTTTATAACAATAAACTATTGTACATTTACTAACATGTTTCAACATTAAATAAAATTTTACCGAAGCTGCCGCCGAGACGATGGCAACTTAGATTTCTTCTTGGAAGAACTCCTCTTATCTTCGTACTTATCATTTCGAGAGGAACCTTTTTGACGTACTAAACCATAACTTTCGAGGTACTGTTTAGTAGCAAGAGACAAATACGGAGATGAGAGTCCATATTGTGATATGGTAGATGATTCATGGAGCATTTCATGTCCTTCACTGTCAGAGTCAAGTGGATTCTTACACTGAGGACTTGGATATGGAGAATCCACACTTGTGTTTGAAGATGCGGAAGATGATCTTTTGGAAGAACTTCTGTGAGACCTTGAAAAATTTAAATACATTTTGATACTTGGAAATTAAACAGATACATTCCAGTTTCAATATATTAGGTACACCGGAAAGTTTCTATTCATTTTTAGAATAAAATATAAAAGAAATTTTTCATACCTTAAATAAACTTTATTGAATAACATAATTGTTACATTTATTTATAACTTCTAAGCAGAGAGAGATGGACATTTGTATATCCAACTTTTAAAAGTATCTGATCTCTAGAGGCCAAAAATTGACTTCAAAAATTCTGTAAGGACAAGAACAAGTGATAGTTAGAGGGTGATAAGCCCGGTGAATGGTGTATGGAACAAAATTTCCAAACCAAGTTTTGCAAATTTCCAACCAACTCCTTTCTTGACCTCTTTCTTGGAATATTGCCAGGCTCTTTTCTTGGATTGCTCCCTTTAAATTATCCAGTTGTTGACAATATTTTATTAGATTATCAGATGCTGACAATACCTAAGTATTCTCATTCTTCTTCATCTCTGTTCGTTCAATTTTTCATGCTCATAATGTATTGGTTCTCAAATGTCTCATCATATACACAACATTTTCTTATTCAGAGCCAAATTTGTTTTAGAGTTGAAAGGGCTATGTTTTCCGCACAACAGCTCCTTTTTCTTACGATGTTTTCGTAGGCAATGCACTTTTCATCCCCACTTATTATCTGGCCCAAGAAAAGCTCGATTTGGTTCCGAACAAGCAGAGATATGCATGTGATGACTCGATCATCACAATTTTTCTGACTTAATTTATGTCGCACCCATTTTGAATATTTCCACACCAATCCTATTTTCTGAAAATAGTCCGAAATAGTTTATTAAGCTGAATTAAACTTTCTGCGATCACCGATATGTCAGAAAAAGACCTTGTTCTAAACATGATTTTAGCAACATTCTCATCGACCAATGGAAAGAACTTTCCGGTAGACTTATGACTTCCGGTAGACTTTCCGGTATTACATAATAATAAAAGGGCCCTCACTAATTATAACAAACTTGTTAGAAAAAGCAAGACTAACTCCTGGAGAAAGTTCTGTGACGAGATAGATTCTATTTCTGAAGGAGCTAGACTCCAGAAACTCCTTAAAAGGGATGAACCTATTTTGGTTGGTACCCTAAAAGGCGAGGAGGGTAATTTTGCTGCTTCCGGAAAAGGGGTTATGGAAATTATGACCAGGACTCACTTCCCGGGAGCTAGAGATATATATAGCAACGAAGGGGAACATTGCATTGGCTCTTTGCAAAGAGTCAATAGCAATCAATGGACCATTGCTAAAAATATCATAAACTACAACATTGTTAAATGGGCAATTTTCGCCTTTAAGCCTCTTAAATGCCCTGGGCCTGATGGAGTTATGCCCATCATGATCCAGAAGGCAGAAAAGGTTGTCATACCAATGCTAACTAGAATGTATAGAACTAGTTTGGCCCTGGGATATATACCAAAGACATGGCAAAAGACTAGGATAGTCTTCATTCCAAAACCTGGCAAGGACACTTATGACCAGGCCAAGTCATACAGACCAATCAGTCTTTCTTCATTCTTTCTTAAAATTATGGAGAAAATCATTGATCGGCATATTAGAGATTACTTGGGTAGAAATAGTCCCTTGCATGCTCTTCAATTTGCCTATCAACCTGGTAAATCTACAGAGACTGCTCTACATCAGCTAGTTTCAAGATTGAAGCCACTCTGGATCAAAAGGATATTGCCTTGGCAACTTTCCTCGACATCCAGGGTGCTTTTGATAATACTTCCCATCCATCCATCCTCAATGCACTTAGAGGGGCAGGGATTAATCAAACCCTGTGTACTTGGATTGAGGCCTTAATTTCGGATAGATATATACAAATGAACATCTTCGGTGAATCATTTGAAAAAAAGACTACTAGAGGTTGTCCTCAAGGAGGTGTTCTGTCACCATTACTTTGGAACCTAGTTGTAAATAGCCTTATAAAACATCTAAATGATAAGGGTTATTATACGCAGGGATATGCTGATGACATTGTCATCCTTATCCTTGGTAAAGATTTTGACATAACTTGTCATCTCATGCAGGATGCTCTAAGTTATGTAGGTCAATGGTGCATGGATAGGGACCTGATGGTTAATCCTCAGAAAACCTACCTCGTACCTTTTACACGCAAAAAGAAACGGAAAGGTTTTTTCATACCAAGACTTTTTGATGTTGAAATCAATGTGGCTTCAGAGATAAAGTATCTGGGCATCTATTTAGACCAGAAACTCACCTGGAATAAGCACATTGATGATAGGATCAACCGAGCAAAGAAAAGCATTGTGATTTGCAGGCGAATGCTTGGTAAGAACTGGGGTTTACATCCAAAACTGATGTTATGGATGTACACAGCTTTGTCAGGCCCATTTTCACATATGCCTGTGTGATCTGGTGGCATAAGGTGGAACAGAAGACTGTGATTGACAGATTGAGGAGTCTACAAAGACTAGCCTGTCTCTGCATCACAGGAGCAATTTCCACCACGCCAACCAGAGCATTGGAGGTTGTGTTGGATCTGACTCCCTTGGACATCTTCATATGCAGCGTTGCAAGATTGAATGCATATAGAATGAAGCTGCAAAACCACTGGTATGACCAGCCTGTTGCCAAAGGGCACAAGGGCATCACCAGGAAATTTCAAGACCCTACTTTTCTGATGCCATCTGACATCATGGAAAAAACATACATGTTTGACAAGACATTTGATGTAGTTTTTCCAACTAGAGAGGAATGGGATAACAACATGTTTGGAACTAAAACAGGAGATCTAATCTGGTACACAGATGGATCACTGAAGAACAACCTCTCAGGTCTGGGAGTTTGTGGCGTGTCACCAAGAATCAGCTTGTCTGTAAGCCTTGGGCGATACGCTTCGGTCTTCCAGGCAGAAGTTTTGGCCATTATCCACTGTCTGCGACTGAATATGAAGAAGGGCTACTACGATAAGCGGATTCTCATTTTCAGTGACAGTCAAGCCGCTTTAAAAGCGCTTAATTCCTTCGAAATCAAATCTAAAATGATTCTGGAGTGTAGAAACCTTCTTACAGAACTGGCAACTAGAAACAGGGTGATCCTTGTATGGGTGCCAGGGCATAAAGGTATCGAAGGCAATGAAAAGGCTGATGAGCTTGCTAAACAAGGATCGTCTTTTGTTCCCATTGGTCCAGAACCTTTTTGTGGGATCAATTTGAAGACCGCAAAAACCAATGTTCGCAGATGGGAAAAACAGAAGATGTATGAAGCTTGGCTCAAATCTCCTGGTCAAACCCACGCTAAAAGTATGATCTGTAGATCATCAGCGAGGATTTCTTATGAAATTCTAAGATGCTCTAGGCAGAAGATACGTTTAATCGTAGGCTTCATAACTGGGCACTACTATTTCAGAAAACATCTCCATAAAATGGGACTGTTTCAGCAAGATCCTATCTGCAGGAAATGTCATATGCAAGAGGAAACGGCCAAGCATATCATTTATGAATGCGAGGCTCTTGCCCTCCCTAGATTAACCTCTTTAGGCATCATCCATACTAGAGAGTTACACCTAGATTCCATTAAAGGGTTATCAGACTTTATTAATAAAGTGGGTGATCCGAGCAAATGGAACTAAGAAACATTGGGTTTGGAGTTAACAGTACAAAATGCTGATAAAAGCAGAGGTGCTCAATGACATACAAACCCAACTCGAAGAAGAAGAAGAAGAAGGTATTACATAATGAATTTTTTTGAAGAAATTGCAAAATGTAACAACCTGCTATTATCAAAATGATAAAAAATACACTAAAAATGTTCTGTACTAGTATTTTACTTTTAAGTTTTTAAGAGAAACGTTGTTGATATATTTAAATAAATTTGCTATTAAAACTATATGAATAAAAAGATTAAATATTTTTTATGTTGCTACTGAAACTGTACATTGGTTTGGTTTCACTCAGCAGTCAGTTTTTGCAACATTTATAACTGCTTCAATGAATTTTGGTAACACTAGCATCTAAAAAGCCAAAATATGTTGAGGGGGAATAAGTCTTTAATCAAGTTGAATGTTTATATGATGCACAGTACAAGCTCCATGATCCTGAAGCTTTTTCAAGAATTCTACTTCTGTAACATTTACGAAGTTGGTGTTGGAAATAACACCATGAGAAACATTTAAAGCTTTATAAAAATCTTTCAAAAGTAAATGAACCAATTTGTACTAGAAGATATTTAGATCATAATTTCTTGATATTTTGTATGTTTTATTAATAGGTGATGTGAGAAGATTTTGTTCAAGGAAAGGCAACATTGCATGAAATGTGTTAAAAGTACTTATCAATATATATCTAGTAGATAAATTGACTTCAACAACAAAAAATAGAGAAGCCATAAGATATTTATAAAAATTCATGCTTGACACCACAGAGCCCTTCAAAGGGTGGCAGCCAACTGCTCTAGAATCTCCCAGACTCGGTGCTCACCATGATGTTAGTCGACACCTATACGATAGGAATCAATCCTGGGGACAATGACCACCCTTAATGCCAAGACCAAATATGTAGCCCATTTTGCTTGATCCCCAGCAATCTAGCCATGAATGTAGCTAGATACCAGCCGATTGATATACATAGGAGAACAAAGCATGATCTACCCAAAGGATAACGACATGTGGCTAACATGTGGGGATTTGGATTATTCTCTCGAGAAGCAAGAGGTAAATAAATAAGCTACAACTGCTTATGGAAAGTTCCCTCACTTGCCATCAAGGGACTGACAGAATAAGAGAAAGAGAATAAAAATCCTTAAGTTTTTCAGGACTGAGGCGCCTATACTCATCTAAAGAGGCCAATGAAGAGATAGTTACTTTCTAATTAAATAAAATAATTGCTTTTAACTCAAAATATGAAAAATATACAAAATAAATATATATTTATAACTATTATATAAAATGTTTAGTTGTAACTAGAAATCGAAAATGGCAAAATTGTGGTTTCCTGTCATACACTTTTATACCATCATTCAGTTTTCATGACCGAGGGCCTAGGATGTAAAGTATATGTCCTGGTTAGGTGGTCAGCTTAACATGTAGCCTCCAATGTTTAGTTCCCAAGCATGCTTGGTACTCAGTTTTATAAACTCATCAAAGGGATGAAAGGCTGAGTCTTGACAACAACTTAATTGATTAAAAGCTTCAAAATTAATGTATTTCTTGATCAAAATGAAATTTTCAATGATAGTGCATGTTATTATTTAATAATCAAATAATATTAAATTGTAGAAAGCTTAGAGAAGAGGAAACTATTACGTTTTTCATTTGACAATGAAGTCATAATATGAACTGTTGTTTAAAAATGTGTATCAAAGTATATTCTAGATGTTCTCTGATAGTTTAATTCTAATGTTATATTACAACTGTCAACAAAATAATTAAAAAAATAGAAACATGCATCATATCATTACTCTATAAGTAGAAAATATTCTATATAATAAAATTTTATTATTTACATGGTATAATAAAATTGAATTACTTTATAGTGATATCATATAATAATCAAATTTTACTAATTCTTTTTTATATATTTTTTAATTGGTTGGAACTACTAAATATAAGCTGATCTTTACAAAAATAAATTAACATTTTTATAGCAATTTATACATATGAAAATAATTGAAAACTTTTAATTTTAAAATCTTTTTCTAAATAAATTTTTTATTGAAAAGAATAAAATTTCATTAAAATATGTATAATATATGCTTCATATTTCCTACTTTGGATTTTTATAAAATACATTATTTCAATTTCTAAAACAATAAATGACCAGAAAATTTAACACTCCAATGCAATTTTGAATTACAAAAGCATTTTTATTAATTACTTTCTAAATAAGATATTAAATTATTAATGATTATTATTATTAAAACTAATTTTTAAAGCAAATGTTGTCAGTAAAAAATGACACTTATATGCTGTTATGTTATCAAACACTCATTTTTAAATTCAAAATCTTTGTATTGTTTTCTTTATACAATTTATCTTAACTTCATCTTTTCCTGGAAATGATATTTTGGTATACAGTTTAGTGATGTTCACTAATAAAAATGAAAATTTTTTTCCAATTCAATTTGCATTAAGCAAATTGATCTTTTTAATACAAAATGCAATATATAAAGACTTCCTAAAATATTTTACCTCAACAATAGCTATATATTTTAAAACTTATAAATAAATACATAAAATCTTGCTAACATAATAGGAATTAAAAGGGAGACTTAAAATATTCTGCTTTTTAATAAATTTTTGCTTTTCAAAATAATTGCATTCAGTTGAAAGAATCACTTATTTTTCTTTTTAGCTTTAAACATTTCAAGATAATAAGCATAAATAATAAAACCAAAGTTACTGCAAATTGTATTTAAAAAAACCTAAGAAATTTTGAACAAGAGTAAACACTAAAATTTATTATAAGAGTAAAGTGTTATTTTATCCAATCTTTAGGCGCAAAAAGCCAGAATTATTGAAGCTCTCATTGCTGGAATGTCTGCCCAGAACAAACAACCTTATGAATGTTTCATTGTTTCAAGAGTGTTATGATAGCCTATATAAAACCAGGAAAAGTGTCCCCTTTGAAGCAGAATAATGAAAGAAAGTCTGTCTAAAATATGAAAAAGGTCGTCCAAATATGTAAAACAAATCTGCAACAAATAATCTGAGATGAACATCAATTTCCAGAAACCTCTTCTTCTTCATTGGCCTGACAACTCAGGGTGAACTTTTGCCTTCCTCAGAAGTGCATACCAGGACCCCCTACTTTTGGATAAGGTCATCCAGTTTGTCACTTTTAGTGTTTTTAGGTCATTTTCAAGACAGTCACACCATTGGAGTCCAGAAACCTCTAGTCACACCAAAACTATTCAATGAGAACTGCAAGATGGTGTAAGCATTCATGACAAAATTGCCATCTTAAAGCTATCACTGTTCCTGTAGAACAATATGGAGTGGTACAATAACCACTAAAACTGTGGACAAAACAGTCAAAAGAGCAGATAATCTAGTTAGATTAATCATCATATACATTATTTCTGACCACTGAACATGTATATTTTTTTAAACAAATAACTGTAGGAGTATTTTGTGTTGACTATTTCGTTCCTACTTTGAAATGTGGAATGTATAAAGACATGGAATACAAATAAAAATTTTGCATTATTTTCCAATGTTCCCAATATTTTGTGCAGTAAAACATCTGTATTTCTAAGAAATTGAAAGTTTTAAATTAAATCTATTGGTAGCTATGTAATGGTAAATAGAAATTTTATCTGTCTATGTGATACACAAATAGAAATATTTGTGCAGATGGGTGTGGGAAGATGCATAATATTATTTCTCAAGAAACTTTATTGCTGAAAGAGATATCATATGAGCTGATAAATTTATAGCATCTTTGATTTTTCTCTTTCACAATTTATGAGAGCAATATTTTTAATGTATATGTAATGACAATAACATTTTAGTAATAAATAGAGGGAATACTTCTAAAATTTTAATTGGTAATAAATAACTGTAGATTTATCAAAAAATTTTTATTCACAGGAAAAAAAAAATATTTTTTGTGTTTAAAAATTAACTTTTATCATTAGAGCATACATTATATTATCGTTTGACTTGCATTATCAATAAGAAAATTTAATGCACATTTGTTAAATAATAAATAAATGTAACAAATATCCATATAAAATGAATAACAAGGTAAATAATAGCTTTATGAAACACTTTTTAAAAAACTTTCAATATCTTTCTAAATATGAAGGAAGATCTAATCCGAAGCATATATAAAAAGTAATCATTACTAATTTTATGGAAATTTACTTGGGTTGTTTTTAGAAACTGGTACAAAAGCATTGATGTATAAATAAATAAGGGACAGTGATGTTCCAACCAATTTGTGAAGGTATAATTTTCTGGTAGGAGGAAGGAATATTAATCAACAGCAACAATGATTGCAACATTATTCCTCAATAAATGATCTATTAGAAATGATTTAATAATTTCTAATATTTTAAATGCATATTAAGTTAATAAAATGGAACCAAATGCTACTGGTTTTTACACCAGGATCTAAATCTGAAACCATATTTTTATAAAATTCCTCAATGAAATTATTGATAAACAGTATAGTTATATGAATTCTTATCAATTTCTTGAAAGACATAAGATTTTAGTGATTATTTGCCTAAATTTAAATTTCCACTTGACATCAAAGCACTGAAAATCTAAAATTTTCTTAACTACTATTTGAATTTCAATAACTAGATCTTTTATAAAAGCAAAATTCATAAGTATGCAATTTCTAATTTCAGCAGTTAACAGAAAATTTCATCATTCAATTACTCTCATACTAAAATGGACTTATTGTTACTTTTATTATATATTATTTAAAATAAGTATGTTTTATTAATAATTAAAATAAGTATAGTATACACACTTGTAAATTAATTAAAATAATTGTTTAATCTTATAAAAACTATCTAGTAAAATACTGAAATAAAATTAAAAAAAATTTAAAAATGTAAAAAAAGATATAATTTTTACAAAAAATATGAAAGACAAGATTTATTACTTTTATAAAATCATACTTTTTATAAAAATGTGAAAAACAACAATCATAATTTGACTGTATTTTGATTCTATAAAATATTTGCGAAGCTTCACAACACAACACTTCAAATCCCGACATTGCTTAATAGAAAATAATTTTTTCTTATACTATAATTTTTTGCAAAGTAAATTCTTAATGTTCATACATTACCTTTTTTGTCCTGTAATAGAACATGAAAATATATATTACATATATTTCCACAATCCAAAAGCAAAATTATGAATGATATTAATTTCTGTTTGGCAACACAATAAATACTTGGCAAATTTTCTAAAAGAATCTTTTAAATAAATGAAATACATTTCAGACTTTTACTTTTATATTTCATGGATTTCGGCTCAATTTGTTTGCTCTAATACTGTATACTTAAGAAGACAATATTACTTTTTTAAACATTTTAAAATTTCTTTGTTTTGATAATTGTAAAATTAAAAGCAACCAAGAAAAAAAAAAAGGACTGTATTAAATACTGTACATTTAAACAAATAAAAAAATAGAAATTTTTACTGAACACAAATATTAACAAAACCACACAATACCATTTCAGATTAAAGAATAAAAAATCATCAAAAACTAAATATTTGAATCTCAAAAAAAAAAAAAAAAAAAAAAAAAAACTATGGTAACAGAATTATATCAGAAAAAATAGAATTCAGATACAAAAATTATCAATTTACCACAAATATTAATTTTAATGTGAATTTCAGATTTAATTGCTGGTATTAAAAATTTTATTCATAATAGATATTTAAAAATGACAGCTTAAAATCACAAATAACTTATAAATGAGTGATTAAATACAATTTTTAAAATTAGTATTTCTTACATTAAAAATATTAAATGAACTTACTTGTGTTTTCTTTCACTTGGAGAGTAGACTGTGTTAGGTGTGTGTTTAGCTTTAGTGCTGGTTGAGCCAGATTTTGGCTGAGTGTTTCTCTTAGATGGTGGAGATGTGATTTTGTCACCATCATCCAAAAGTAATTTATCAATGTTTCTCTGAAAGAGAAATTAATAAATACTGATTAAATATCAGAAATTCAAAATAAATATTATTTTCTAAAGGTAAATAAGACTTTACATAAATATAGGTAAATAATATTTATGTGTACAAATGTATATCTGTGCATCATACATAGATATATGCTTAATCGAAGAAACAATATGAAATCGACACATTACAAAAACATTTATATACTATATAATTCTAAAAAGAAAATCCTCAGACTCTTATAATTACAAATCAAGATAACAATCGATATAAGAACTTTAGAATTTTTATCTGTTTATTTACATTTTTATCTATATATTGTACATGATTTTGTTTTCATATTTAATTATGTTTAAAAAGACGTTAACACATTTTATTCAAATATTTTATATATTATGAGAATGCCATAAATTTATTAAATAAAGGATTAATTTATGGAATACAATTGCTTTGTTAATTTGCTTGCTTATTTTTTTTCAGCAATACACGATGCAAATGGAATATTTATGGCAGTAATTTACAATATTTTCTTTCCCGTTACGATTATCATACAGAGGTTAATCGAAAGGTACCAAAAATTAACTACTGAATAAGTATTTTAATTAACAGCATAGAAAGAAAATCGGTCTGTAAGTAACAATTTTGGGTATTTGCTTAAGTATTCAAAATACTTATAATACTTGGATAATACGTAAATACAGAAAATCAAACATCAGTATACAAATTTATTTTAATATAAATAAGTTTTGGGTTTCAGAACAAAATGGGAAAAAATAAAAATACAGACAAAACATAATTTTTTAGAGGAATATCTTTAAAATTTGTAATAAAATTATATGCGAAAGCTCAGAATAAGGAATCAACAAAATTTCATTGAAAATTAATTATACATTTTTTCATAATATTTAAAATAGGTATGTGAGTTTTATATGAATTAATATTTTAGAAGTTTAATAAAGTGGGAGAAATGATTTACTTTCAAGTATATTTATATGTATTTAAGGAACTTTTATCTTTTATATTCTTTTTACTAATTAAATATTTCCATTAAATATTACTTAAAATTTTATTTAAAAATAAACAGTGCTTTCTGATTTTTATATTTTGTGATAATTATTTACGTTGTAATAATAAAATGTTTTAATTTATATTTCATTACTTTTGATAAGTTTAATACATCAATAAAGCTGGCTATCAAAAATTCCTTAAAAAATTTAAATTATCAGTAATGAAAATATTAATATAAATAATTATAATAGAAAAATATTAAAATTTAAAATGTTAGGCAAATAATATAGTTAATGATTTCATATTCATGTTTTAATCTTTAATTGACTAATTTCATTTTTATTATTCTCAAACAAAAAGAAAACATTACTGCTTATTTAATAGTGTATGTAATAAAAAATAATTTCTTTACCTATTCCATAATTACTCTTTACATACAGTGCTGTGCTATCTATACAACAATTACTAAAATAATATTTTAATTGTAAATAAAAATGGAATTGTAAATAAATGTTAAAATTTAATGTAATTTTTAAAAAAACACTAATAGCCATATCTATTATTAACTCTTGAGTACCAGCACAATAATTAATGTCTTCAGCAGCTTTATTTGGAATAATGATTGACAAAAGACTTCATTTTAAAAGCAATTTAAATAGGTACATGTATTATATTTAAAGCTTTAAAATGAAATTGATGCATTTTTATAGGATACTGAAAGAATTATTAACAGAGAAATCTTGTTTAAATATCTGCAAATTCAGATATTTTCAATGAGCAAACTGGTGGTCTACAGTATGCAATAATATATATATATATATATATATATATATATATATATATATATATATATATATATATATATATATATATATATATATATATATATATAAACTGGCAGTACAACTTGATTATTATACAGAACTATTGAATTCAAATTTAATGCAGCTTTTGCTGTGATAACATAATAATTTGGAAATTGTTTACCAAATAACAGAAAATTTCACTATTTTGATTAGGAAAATAAATTTAAAAAAATTTCTTTTTCAAACTTTATACTAAAAAGCACCTTATATTTTTATTTACAAGACATTATTTAAAATACTAAATGCTTTCTAAGAAATCAATAACATATTAAGTAAAACTTTAAAAAATAATGCATAAATATGAAGATTAAAGAACAAGTAGTAAGTTATGAAGCATTTTTTAACAAAAACAATTAAAGAAGATTACCACGGCAGTTTTGTACAGAGGAATAATATTCTCTTTCGGCGACTTTATCTAAATAAAAAATTAAATTATATTTTAAATAATTTCAAGCAAATCAAATAAAAAAATAACATAATATACATAATATATATATATATATATAAATACCATAATATATATAAATAGCAAGATTTGCTTACTTCATTAGGCAATCTATTTTCATGGTTTGAATTAAACAATGGGCTGGAACTTTCCAAGTCACTTGTCCTACAAGATTTGCAAACTGGTGTCTACAATACAAAATTAAATATAAACAAAATTCATCATTTGTTTCAAAGTGAATTAATTAAGAATTTTTTACTAACTTCCTTAGCCAGCTGATTTTCTCTGTCAGAATCAAACAGAAGGCTTGAATTCTCTAAGTCCTTTGTTTGACACTGCTTAGAAATTAAAACAGGCCCTGGACCAGTAGTTTTGTCCCTGGTTGAATAAATACTTTCTAATTCTTCAGTTCGTTTCGTTATTAAATTAATTTGGTCTTGAAGTTTTTGGAACTGAATATTAAGTTTAGATCTAAGAACAAAATTATGATCAAGATCTGTTCCTAGAACATTAGTACTTTTAGGTGTTTTGATTTTATCAGAGCTTTCTGCTTCTTTTTCTAGAACACTACAATCATCTTTATCAATATGACTAGTTAATTGTTTCTCAAGTAAAATTACAGAAATTTGGTTCTGTAGTTTATTAAGTTTCTCATCCTGTTCTTTAAGGTATAACCAAATATCATCTGATGGAGTGCTATTAGAATCCAAGTTTTTAGCAGTATTTTGAGAAGCAATGGAATTTGAGGAACTTATACCATTAGAATTTTTACCAGAACATAAAGCTACTTTTGCATTGCATTTACATATTTGATTACTAAATTTTCTACATGATGTGTTGGAGGATAACTTACTCTTATGAAGAGCACAATCTTTATCCTTTGATTTTTGGCACCTCTTTGAAGGGAAGACTTGATCAGGAAGACTGTTTGAAGAGCATCCTTGAATATGACAGTTATTTATGTTATCTTCATTTTCAACAATGTAATCTAAGTTTGAAGATTCATTTGACTGATGACCATTAAGCAAAGGTGATGAAATACTAGATTGAAAAGCAACAGGACTTGAGTTTTCAACAGATTGCTGATTGTTTAAATCAATGTCGCAGTTTAAATCTGAAGATCTTGATACATTTGCACAACTTTCAAAGTCATATTCATTGCTGCAACAATTATGTGAATCTGGTAAAAATAAACATTCTGATAAAGTCTTATCTTTTGAAAGAGAGCAGCAATATTTTGGCATTGTAGAGGGCTTAATATGGCACTCCTTTGATGAAATAGAAGTCGGTAGTTTTTGGTTAGACAACGTTGCAAATTTTTGAGAACAATCACTGTGTAAATTGGGTTTTCCATTAACTTTTCTACAATGATGTTGATTTGATTTTGGTTGAGAGTTATCCTTGGCACAAATCACATCAATTGGATGTTCATGAATTGTTGAAGTTTTACAAAAGTAAGAAGCTTGCAAGGGAATTGTCTGGCAATATTTGTTTGATTTAGAAGATTCTAAAGAAGTGGTTTTTGTTTTTAAATTTCTAGAGAATAAAAGACTTCCACCTTCACTAGCAGTATCAGTTACATCAGACACATCTGGTATTTCAAATGCATAAGCCTGTAAGAAATAATTAACAATAAATGACTAGAATTAACAAAATCGATAAAATACTATATTAAGATTACTTAAATTTTATATTTTAAAACAGGTTGCTTATCAGGTAAAAAGTATTTATGATTGTGGCAGTTAATTAGAACTTTATTGCACATTGTTCACTTCTTAAACATAATCTATATCACATTCTGGAGACCTGTAAGTATATTGTAGATTGTAGACTTTTTAGATTTGTGTTTTACAAAATTTCTTTTGAGGATCTTGTTTAGTCATCGACTACACTTTAAGTAGTCTATAGTTTAATCCCACTCGTTGTTAATAAATTAAAAACAGGCCTGATTTATGCGTAATGCATATCAGTTAGAGTGATTGCTAGGGAATTTTTTATATTCCTCACGAATATATATTATTTCTAATACTTTATAAAGATATTTGCTCCTTAAGCTACCTGTTTTAAATTTTTCTCAGAAATAAGTAAAACAATTTTTTTTGGTTACATTTCTGAATTTTATATTAATTTTTTCTCCAGTTCTGAAAACAAATTTGTGGTATTAATATAATACATTTTTGCAGAAAAATTTATAAAAATTCCTATAGAAAATGTTAAGACAAATTGTATTTGTTTGATATTACTTTCAATGAGAAAATAGGTAAATGGTTTTAAATAGATAAATGACAGCATATTGAAATATTCTTTTCTATGATAATTAAATGACAGCATATTGAAATATTCTTTTCCATGATAATATTTATAAAAAATAAATGTTTTCTATTTAAAATTTATAAGATTTGAAGCAATGTTTTGTTTCTTCTGAACAGAAGCAAATAGAAATTCTGATATTCTCATTAGCAAGTTGCTATAAAAATTCCAAAGAAATTTAGCTTTATTAAACATTTTGAATATTAAAAAACAGAATACAATGCTATGGTATTTGAAATCCTGATTGTTAAGTCAAATATACCATAAAGTCAACTTTTATAAACAAAACAGTCAGTAGACCAAAAGTATAAATTTTTAAATGATGCACATTTGAAATATTTATAGTCAATCAGTACTAATTTACTATATTCATTTCCTAAATTTATCATAGTATGATAGTCATAAATTGTTACTATTACATTTTGGAACTTTAGATTATATACAAATGATAAAATGAATTTACAATGATTACATTTAGTATTTATCTATACTGCAGCAAATGTTTCATAGGTTATCTTTATGGAATTCTGTAATTTTATTCTAAGTTGAGATTTTTTGTGAAAATAAGAGATAATGAAAAAAATTAAATTGGAAGTTCTGTTTGTTTTTTTTATGTTTGGATTTTGAGGACTAATCACACATCCACTACGGTTTAATGTAGATTCTGAAATACTATAATTTTCATAGTTGAAAGCATGAATCAAACGATAGATTATTAGACCAAAGTCCAATCATTTTTTATATGGGAGGCTTAAACTGGAGCTTATTTGTCACTCAATGTCAGTTCTTTTTACATGAATTGGAATCGCATGAGCTAATTAGATAGGGACTTACATTTTAAAGATATTTTGAAACACAAAGCATAGGACAGTGCTAAGGTCACAGGTTTAATTCCAGCCAGTATTTAACAATGGGAGATAAATGTTGTGTTTCTATTGTCTGAATGCGGGTGGAATGTGAGTGTTTGGGAATTCTTTGGCTATCCTTCCTTGTGACACGCAAGTATGGTTCACTATCTTTAAACTTCTTCTTAGAAGACAATTCACATAGTGCCTTACAACATTCGAACATTGGACTGCCCAGTACCCTATATCAAAAAATAACAACCAAGGTGTTTGGTTTGTTTGTAACTCATTTAGATATTCAAAATTTTTGCCCAACAAAGGGAAATTAACATAAGCTCCAATATTTGGCAACATATTCTTTTGGTGAAAAGGATCAACAGGATGATATATAAATACATAATTTTCTGTGAGCAGGTTTTCTATTGGATTTTTTAAAAACAGCTATTTTTATCATTAACCATATTTTCTATGTTCTGTAATCCCTTCCTTCTCATTCTCATCAAAATCACCGGTTGAGCTTTTGCCCTGTATTTCTGGTGCCTGTGATATTTCAGGGATAGTGTTCAAAAGTAATACACAAAAAAGCTTAAAATAATCTATTTCCTATGTGTGAAAAATTTATTTTGCTCATTTTACACACTAGATGGCAGTACTACAGATTTTTATGGTAAATAAAGATAGTGTATTTTATACTAGATATCAGTACTATTCAAATTTTCTTGAATAAAAATATAGGTTTTTTATGGTCATTTTCTTGAAAATTATACTACCATTAAGGGGTTGTAAAATACATTTGATAAAAGCATTGACCTAAAAAAATCTATATAATGCCATAAACAGAAATTCCAATCAATTGCACATTATAATTTATGAGACAAATGTTTTTAAATAGTTACTTAAATGTATACTTATTTAAAAACATTAGTCAAAGAAATAATGTGCTATTGGTTAGAATTTAACATCTATTTATGGCATTATATAGCTTTCTGTCCAGTCAGTGTTTTTGTCAAATTTGTACAAATGAAAAATATTTCTTATTATTAATGGATGTAAAATAAAAAATATTTTTCATCCAAATTTTCCATAGTAAGCAGTAGACTTTAAAATTAATAATGAAAAACAATCACTCAATTTTAAATTTTTCCAAATTTCTTATTAAATGCATTATAGAATAAACATACTATATAGTCTTAAAAATTTTTTTTAAAAACATGATACTAAGAGTCATTTATGTAATTATTACATTAAAATCTATTCTCTCTAAATTCCTACTGACTTAGAAGAGTTGGCTTTACATATAAAGGAATTAATCATCAAAGAATGTAGTAAGATAGTAAGAAATTCTATTTTGTTCTTATATGATAACTATCATATTTATCACCATAAGAATACTAAAAGAAAAATGTTTAATCTTATTTCTTAATTTTACAACCATAAAAAATCCCCAGAAAGGAATAAATAATTGTTTTCCTTAGCAGATGACGAAAATAAGTGAAAATATACTTTTATCACAGATGCCAACCTCTGAGCATCCCAATCAGTACTAATCGGACATATTTTTCAGTACTTTCAGTAACTTTTTCAAAAAAATTTCAGTAACTTTTCAGTAACACGTGGTTTACATTAAGAATACACTTATGTGCATAAAATTAATAATTTTAAGGTAACCTATGTTAAAAAATAAAAGAAAAATGATCATCTAATCATAATAAATATAAAAAGAAATAATCAAGAAAGTAAACAATTCTTTTAAATTTAAATGCCTTACCTCAGAGATCCTTACAGCACAGACTTTTATATAATTACAGGAAAAAGAAAACATTGATATTAAAAAGAAAAATTCTTTTTATTTAAAACTAACATAGCATACTGATCTGTTAACTAAGAAGAAATAAATAAATAAATGACATGATAAATAGAAATAAATGACAATCACAAATTTTGTGTTATAGCTTTCTTAGCCCTACTGATTTCAGTATGAGAAAATTCTCTCTGATAACACAATTTTGAATCTGAAATATTATTCATATTTTTCTTAATCCAATTTCAACACTAAATTAGTAATTTATTTGTAACCTTCACAAATTTTAATTCTTATAATACAATAATAATATAATCGTACATGACAAAAAAGGATTATTATTAGAGATCGAGAGAAAAATATATTTTCTGTAATTTTGTTAAGATCACCGTAACGAAGAGTAGAAATCTGTACTAAATACGGAAAAATCGTAACAAACGGCATCTGTTTTATCAATTAAAAATGTTACAGAAAGGAATTATTTTATTCATCACACAAGTTTCATTGATTTCTGCTGACAGGTAGCCAAAATCAATTTTGTCTTCAATTCTTCATTATTAAAAAATCTTTCATTCTTCATTTCTTTCAAATCTTTCATTTTATAAAGTTTTGGTGATTCACGATTGCAACTTAAAAATATGAGGAATTTTTTTCCTTGTTGATGCTTTTTATCCTAGGTTAAAAATTATTTTTGAAAACATATTATTAGTAATTTGTACAGTTGTCTTCAACAAATTTTTATGTAACTATATTTAACAGCTTCTCAATAATAAAATTTTGACTTTTTCTGAAATTAATACAAAAATTAAAATTTTGAAGAAGGTAAAAAAGAAAACAGTTTTTATATTTTTATAAACAGAGTGAAATGTTTTACAAAGTATCTTCAAATCTAAGGTGACAAATTCAATTTCAGTTACAAATAGCAAGTATAAAATTATCTTTGATAAAAGAAAACTAAATTGTCAGCAAATACTACTATTTAATTCGCATATAGTATTTAGTATGGAGTGAATATTTCGCATATCCAAATAAAGAATAGATAATATTATGATGAACTTAAATATGAAACAATGAATCTTCATCTAAACATAAGGAATCCAAATGTGACAATGTTAGAAATAGAAAAAAATACATAGGCTATGAAATAAATAAGTTTATCACAAGAAAAAGAAAGAAAATTCAGCAGATTATGAAATCAAAGATTAATACTGTTAAAATCTAATATTTGATAAGAATTGCAAAATAAAATGCAGTGTAACTTAGCATAATAATTAACAGTGAAGTCTATTATATATATATATATATATATATATATATATATATATATATATATATATATATATATATATATATATATATGTATGTATGTATGTATGTATATATATATATATAAAACAATGAAATCTACTAAATACCTTTTCAATATAAGGTGCAGATGGCTTATTGCGAGGTGTATAGTCACAGCTTGAGAGATTTGGATCTTCAAAACAAGTCGATGTATCACTAGCAAAAAAAAAAAAAAGAATCATCAAATTAAAAACAATCAATTAAGCAATTTCTTTATGAAGTAAAATAGAATTTTAAAAGAAGAAACATATATATTATAAAATTTAATGGACTCCTTGGAGAACATACAAATGTTCATTTTTTAATATTCAAATTATAAATAGAAAATAACATTGGAAGCGAAAAACACAAAAGAATATTAAAAAGCAAAAACATTTTATAATTAATTTAATTCCTCATCATATTATTAAAATCACGAAACTGTGTTTAAATATAATTCAATAGTTTAATAATACAGAAATTTTAGTAAAGCATTTAAACGAAAAAATTCTTAATTTATAATACATGAACACATTTTCAGAAATGATATAAATTAAAAAATAGCAGAAACATGCAAGAGATTTCGTCAAAACAACTAACTTTTCATTAAGAGCCATGTTGTGCGGAAAAATGCTTTAGTACATATATTCAATTTGCTTTTCAGTTTTAATTTACACCTGATTTATTGTTGGCATTTTAATAAAAACCGCGAATATTATTAACAGTTACAGTTAAGCAAAATGGATTTTATCAAAATTTTCTTTTTTTTTTCAGGTGATAATATGTATATCGTTTTTTCAGCAGAGATATTAAGAAAAAATTGTTTTAAAAATTAAAATCGATAAATGATTTCATCTTGCTGTCAAAACTGATTTTTTCTTTAAATAAGCCAGGGATGGGCAAACTACGGCCCGCAGGCCATTCAGGTACGCTGGAAGGTTTTATGCGGCCGGCTGATGAAATTTTGATTTGTCGGTCCGACGGAAATTAAAAGAGAAATATGATTTATATATTACATATGCATCTCCTTTTCTACTTTGCTTAAATATAATGTCTTTCTTCCTGATGATTTTCTTACTTTCTCTATTTTTGTTCTACAGAACATAAATTCACAGAAAAAGCAAGCACAGACAGCTGTAATCGTTAAAGTATTAAAAGTGGAAATTCTTTGTTGTATATAGTTATAGCTGTAAACTGGCAGCCACAAGCGTTATTTCTTTCTCAGGGGGCTGACATATGGGAATCGAATTGAGGCGTAGATCTCACATGTCGCAGATTGCGTATTTTAAACTTCAGCCAGCGGCCTTTTCTTTTGGCACGAGTTTTAATATTATTGATTGAATATGAAAATATTCCTGACATATATAGCATCACTGTAAATGGTGGTAACTATAAAAAGTATAGCGTAGCCAAGTGCTTGTTTGGTTATTCATAAAATATTTCAACCCCAAAATAGCTTCGAAAAAACGTAAAGTTTATACAGAGTGCACCGTGTTTTTAATGATGATTGGACTTGGAAATATTTTTTACATTTGTTAAAAATAAACCAGTGCTCTGATCTGCATTGAGCAGCAGTCTTTAAAATATATAACATTTCCCGTCATTTTACAGCTAGGCATAAGAATTTCAATTTCGAAGCAATGTCCGAATATGAAAGAAAACAAAATGTAAAAAGTCTTGGAAAATATTATGAGGCCGGCAAAATTTTTTAAGAAAGGTAAATATCCAAAAAGCAGCTATACATACAAATTACATTGTTGCATACTATATTGATAAAAATAATAAAGCTCTCAGGGATCGGGAGTTTGTTAAACAATGCATACCCCAAGTTTGTGATGTTTATGTCCAGACAAGAAAAATAATTTTGAGACTGTAAGCCTATCTCAAAAATTGGTGACTTAGAAACGAAGCCATCAATAATTTGACATCACAATTAGAGTCAAAAACTGGCCAATTTAAATTTTGCTGTACAGCTATGGATGAAAGCACTGATATAAATGATGCTATCAATTATTATTATTGAATTGATGAAAACTTTGAAATCACTGAGGAACAGGCGTGCATGTGTTCTATAAAAGGAACTACTACGGGATGTGATATTTTTCGTGAATTTCAGGAAGGACTTTTAAATCAGAGAGCGTATGTAATAAATATATGTAATATTACGACCTATGCAACACCAAATGTGACAGGGAAAAAATTCTTGGACTCGTTAATAAAAACTATTCCCGAAACATTGTTGTTTTTCTACATTGTGTTCAAGATGCTCTGTGTAAATCTGCATTAAATACAAAACCTGTGCTTGATTTAGTCATGAAGCTTGTAAATATTATTAGATCTCGTGAACTTACTCACTGGCAATTTAGAGATTTTCTTCAGTGAGTGTAATCTGAATACTCTGATGTATTGTATTACAAGAAAGTAAGGTGGCTTAGCGTAGGATGTGTTTTCGAGCGAGTTTTGCAGCTGAAGGAAGATGTTACGTTTCGTTTTTATTTGAATAATTCCGAATTCGATTTCTCGATCATGTATAAAAATGGAATTCTTTTCAACGTAACATAATAAAATTATGGGCCGAAATATCTACGCGATATTTAAATTGAAGACAGAAATTATCAATAATGAATTTGAAAAACAGAAGTTCAAATATATTTATTTCTTCACTAAATCAAAACATTGCTCGGCGAGTGCCGGATGTATACTAACAAAAAAAAGGTTTTAGATTACATAATAACGCAAGCAGTCACATGGGTGACGTCACTCGCTTCTCTGGCGATTGGTTGTTACATATCCTCCCACCTTTTGTTTCGGGAGAAAACAAAACCTAAATGAAAAAGAAAAAAGTTAGTTACAATTATAAGATTACAGATTCAGTTTTTTAGGAATTTTCACTAATCGTCCAGTTCTGGTTGTTTTTGGTAAGTCCTTATCATCACTGAGCAAAATTGTTCTTAGAGAATCACTGGAAATGTCATTTTCTGATACCGGTGACAAATCATTTCCTTCAGCATCTGAAAAGGAATCTCTTCTCACATTTGATGTACTTGGGACATCCTCTTTATCGGTAGTTGCTGAAATCTCTAGGGGAAAAATCCTCTGT
This sequence comes from Latrodectus hesperus, assembly GCA_037975125.1. Classification (NCBI taxonomy): domain Eukaryota; kingdom Metazoa; phylum Arthropoda; class Arachnida; order Araneae; family Theridiidae; genus Latrodectus; species Latrodectus hesperus. Next base: position 6,368,753 of record JAJQOW010000018.1, on the reverse strand, counting down.
ATAGGTCGCACTAAAACACCGGATTGTGTTTTCAATTTCACAGTTCTGGCGATATCATCTTTGCCAGGAATCAACTGCATGACTTTAGCAAGAGGCCAGTTCAAATGTTTTTCATTGTCGTCTCCGATTAACACGATTTCTCCAACTTGTATTTTTGGAGTTGAACACCTTCTGTTTAGACGCTGTATAAGTTGACCAAGGTATTCCTTTCGAAAACGCAGCTTTAACTGCTCAATTACTTTGGTTCGATGTTTAATTCTGATTCGAAAATGCTTGGCTTCAACTTCATCAATATTTGTGGTTACACTCTTTATCTTGGGATTGTTTAACATGATCATGGCTGGTGTTATAGGCTTTAGATCTTCAACGTCCTCTGAAAGATATGTGAGTGGACGTGCATTTATAACAGATTCACAATCTGAGAGTACTGTAAGTAATTCTTCATATGTAAAAACAGTCTTTTCGAGGGTACTTTTAAGAAGATCTTTAACCACTCTAATCAGTTTTTCCCAAAAACCACCCCACCAACTCGCGGTTGGATGGTTGAATTTCCAAGAAATACATTGGAGGGCTGTTTTGATCGAATGAGCTAATCTTAATCCAATGGCGCAGGATAATAACTCCAATCTTGGGATGGTGATGGGTTTTAAAGGAGCTACTCGTGATTTAGCTCTTAAAAGACAAATTTTTACTTCATTGGAAGTGATAGTTCTAAGGAAAACACAAGCGGCATAAGCTACTTTGCTAGCATCCATGAATACATGCATTTGTGTCGAATCATTAATTTCTGTATTACGGGCTATTTCAACATTATTTAGTAAATGTAAACCATTAATCCATCTTTTATAGCTATTCTGATCTTTAGTGGGTAAAGGAGAGTCCCAGGACAGTTTTAATTTCCACATGTCTTGCAATTTAATTTTTATGGGCAAAATTACCGCTGATAATAAACCAATGGGATCAAAAATCTTCTGAATCGTAGCCAAAATTACTCTCTTAGTTATTTTTCCACCTACTTCTAAAACAAAAGTATTTATATCACAGTTACATTTCAAAGTATTACGGTCCAAATTCCATAAAATTCCTAAAACATTGGTAATGCCAGAACTTTTCGTAATGTATTTACACTTGACATTGCTCTCCCACCCTCGCAAGTTGAAACATCCACGTGAAAGTACTTCTATAGCTGTTAAAATAAAATGCTCTTCTTCTTTGATATTGAAAACACCAGAAAGGCAATTGTCTACGTAAAATGATTTTCTTAATTTTTCAACTATTTCGTTGTTTTCTACAAAGGTGTTGTTTAGCAAATGGGAGATGGATGCTGCTAAGAGAAAAGGGCTGGAAGTAACCCCAAAAACTACTCTACAGTGTCTATAAATGACCATTTCATCTTCGCACGGATAAAGAAAGCGTAAAAAGTCTCTGTACCTTGGAGCAATAGACAATTGCAAAAAAGCCTTTTCGATATCTGCAGACAGGCCAATGGGATATGAACGAAATCGGTCAATCAGGTCTGGGATTAATTCAATGAGATTTGGCCCTTTATATAAAAGTTCATTCAAGGACGGCTTGCCACTAGAGGCATCAAAGACTGGTCTTAATTTTGTAGTAGTGCTTTCGTTTTTGACTATAGGCCTATGTGGTAAATAGTGACATTGTCTGTCGCTTATAATTTCATTTTGGGGTACCCTTTCAATTATATCAAGACACTCCCATTCCTTAAACACCATTTCGTAATCCTTAATTAATTTTTTATCTCTAGATCGTTTACACATTTTTGGTGTCTATTCCAAGTTAGTTCCTTGTTATCGGGCAAACTTGAAGTATCTGTTTTAAAAGGCAAACCTAACTGGTATCTACCAGAAGGGAGTATTTCCAAACCCTCTTGAAAATCTTTTAATAACTCAGAGTGTACAATATTTATGTTTCTGTTTTCAGAAGGATCTAATATACCAAGATTTTCTAGATTCCAAATTTCACTAACAGATAAATTATTAGCATGCAAAGATAAAGCACATAAAACAGAGTCATTATTTACATCATAATTATCATTTAATTTCTGCTTTCCAACAACAGTATACCCCAGCCGGGTTTCAATAGCAACTAGACTTGATTCTAACTTCACAGAATGACCAGTTAACAACATTCCTGCCACATCGGATCCAATCAAAAGATTTATATCATAATTAGGGATTTCGAAATCACTCAATATAATCCCTTTTTCTTTCAGTTCATGAATAGTCATCATATCAGTCAGTTTAGGAACAAAACCACAAATTTCGTTTTCAGATAAAACCTCAATTTTACAAGAAAAATCATTTTTCAAACTAGCAATTTTCACATCGTATACTTCATGAGAACAGGGTTTCGTTTCTTGACCACCAAAAAGTCCATGTATTAAAGATAATGACCTTTTGGATTTTAACTTTAATTGTTTAACTATTCCTGAACTGAGGTAAGAACGTTGGGATCCTGTGTCCAAGACTGCTCTTACTAAACACTGTTTCTTTTGATTCATAACTTTAACAACAAGAGTCATTAAATAAACATTTTCTACTCTAGAATTATTTGACAATACAGTTGTAGATACAGTTTCGTTTTTACTGGCAGGACTGTTCTCCTTATCTGAATAACACATAAGAGTACAGTGATTTTTATTACAATGAAAACACTTCACCTTAGCCCTGCAATTTTAGAGGTATGTCCTGTTCTCAAACAGGAGTAACAGGCCCCTTTCTGACTAAGAATTTTAATCTTTTGATCAAAATGCATTTTTCTAGCAGCAAAACAATCTTGGCTGGGGTGTTTCTTATTGCAAAAAAGACAATCAAAATTCCTCTTACCTTGATTTTCTGCTTCTGATGTACTTACAAGGGCGGCAGCTGTAGTAATATTCCCTTCACGGGATTCCTTGTGTTTGTCGATTCGGGGAGCTCCAAACCCGGTACGGGCGAGCACAACCATTTCTTGTCCTTGAACTTCTTGTCTCAGAAAAGACATCAAATTTTCTAACGAACGTACTCCTCCGTCAAGTGTACTTCTATTTCTTTCCCAAGCTATTAGGACACTCTCAGGCAAGCACGATTCCACAAGGGGAGTCAAAAAGTCCCCGTACTTTTCTTGGGTTCTTCCTAAGCTGTCCAGCGCGCGCAGTTTTGATTCCAGTTCATCGTAAAGAACAGCTAAATCAGTTTTAGTTCGGTTTGAGGAGGCATTTCTCATTACCATAGTTAACAAGTCCCTGACGTAAACTTGGACAAGTAGATCACTCCGCCCGAAGCGATCCTGTAACTGTTCTATGACTTTGGGATAGTTATCCGCTGTTGGCGGGAAGCTTTCTACTAATCTTGCTGCTTTCGATTCTGGCACTATTGCCTGTAGCAAATACTGGAACTTGTCTTCTGGTGGAATTCTCTCATCATCATTAATTTTGGAGAACTGACTCCAAAAAGCAAGCCATTCTCGAGTCTCACCGGAAAATCGCTTTAGTTCTAACTTCGGGAGCTTGAATTGTTTCTTATTTGAGGTATCTTGAGAGACATCCGTTTTCATAGTTACTTTACGGCATTTTTCAAAAAGTTCAATATATCTATCACGATATTCTTCTGCTGTAATGAAATCTTCTTCAAACCGTTCCGCATCTTTTGAAGTTAAAATTTCGTTTTCTACCTCCTGTTGAGAAACTTCTAATCTTTGAAATTTGTCTTCTAACTGCGCAGATAAAACCGAAATAACATTCTTATCTACTTCTGGTTTCAGGAATTCTTCTTGAATTTTATTCCCGCAGACTGTAAAGGATGCTCGAAGCCCTTTTCGTTTCTGTTTCAACAAATCCATTCTTCAATAAAACTTTAATTTCAATCTTCAGGCCCCACGTTGGGCGCCACTTATGTTACGTTTCGTTTTTATTTGAATAATTCCGAATTCGATTTCTCGATCATGTATAAAAATGGAATTCTTTTCAACGTAACATAATAAAATTATGGGCCGAAATATCTACGCGATATTTAAATTGAAGACAGAAATTATCAATAATGAATTTGAAAAACAGAAGTTCAAATATATTTATTTCTTCACTAAATCAAAACATTGCTCGGCGAGTGCCGGATGTATACTAACAAAAAAAAGGTTTTAGATTACATAATAACGCAAGCAGTCACATGGGTGACGTCACTCGCTTCTCTGGCGATTGGTTGTTACAGAAGACATTATGTCATTGTTCCATGAGAAACAGTGTTCTGTGGAGTGCGAAATGTTAGAAAGTACAGAAAAGATTTCGGACTTTGCATTTTCTATAGAGCTTCTTCGTCATATGAGCAAATTGAATGTCTAGATGTAATGAAAAAAATCAATTTATCGACGATATCTGGGCCCATCTCAAAGCTTTTAAACTAAAACTTAATCTGTTTGTTGGGCAGCTAGTAAAGAACGACTTGTCTCATTTCGTCAGGTTAAATTCACTATTGTCAGTAAATAAAGAGAATCTTAAGAATTACGAAGATGGCTTGAAACAAATGCATTTTGAATTCGAACCTAGATTTTAAGATTTCAGTGACATTCAAATTATGGATATTGTTACCGGGCCTTTCAACTTAAATTGTGAAGCAGTGAGGTCAGATTTGCAGCTAGAATTAAATGAGTTGCAATCTAACAATTATCTCAAGCAGCTATTGCTAAATATGCTATAGATAAAGTTTTACAAATTATTTTTGAAAGTAAGTTTCCCAAATTTAATATCTGACACCTAAAAAATCAGTGCTAAGTTTGCTTCATCTTATATATGTGAACAATTGTTTTCAACTATGAACCTTAGAAAGAATAATTTCAGAAGTAGTTTTTTTCTCTCCTTTACAACACTATTTCTACTGAAAACCAATTAATTTCTAATCTTATTCTTTGATTATTTTACTCATCAACACCGACCAAATTATTCTCTAGATAAAAACATATATTTTGCTAGGTTTTTTCATATGTATTCTCAGAATTATTTGATATTTCCTATTCATTGTATTCCTCTTTCGACTTCCCCCTTACATTAGTTAAAAAATATTTCACTCTTGATCTTCTTTAACCTATTATAAAACTAGTAAGGTCTTGGTATTATTCATGAACTATGTGAGTCAGGTTTACGTTCTATAACTGTTATAGTATGTTATTTTAGAAATGGTGAATATCAGCGTTTAATCCATTAGTTCAATGGCCCTCCAATACGTCCTGACAATATCCTCATATTGAGAAAATACGATACAATTATTTAAATGTTAAAAAAATCATTGGTTGATTTTAATCGCACAAAATATTGTTTGGTGAATCCACCGCTCGAAGTCTATAGAGAGAATCCATGCTAATACAGGAGTAGTATATTGAAATATCCACAAAGGAGGAACTTAAGCTAATGTTTGAACAAGGGGATACCACAAATTCTGGTTACAAAAATAGATCCTAATTTTATATACTGCATTAGGGATTATTGCACAGAAGAAGCAACTTTCGTCATACGACACTGAATAGTCAATTGCCCAATTCTTCAAAAACGCTGTTCAATATTTGTGGTGTAATTGCTGCAATAACTATTGCAATCCTGTTTTTTAGGTCAGGTTTGTCAGTTGGTAGTAAAGGCCCATACATACGATCTTTTATGATCGTATGAGAGACAAGTAGAATTCACATGGCATGTAATCGGATGAATGTAGAGGCTATGCGAAACAAGCTCAGTTATAGGTCCCTTTGGAGCCAATCCAGTGGCCGCTTAGTGATGTTCAACCAATCGCGAACGTCGTTATACCATTGAGGCAGTGTATCATCTTGCTGCTAAATAAAACTATTTGGCTCGTCTTCTCAACTGGGAAATAGCCACCAGTAACCAGTTGTACCAGCTATAGTTGCTTCTCCAAAACAAAAAGACTCACAAACTTTCCGCGAAATATGGTAGAAAAAAACTTCAACTACCAAACCCAAAAAGCTTTACGTTAATTAATCACCATTTCTGTTACAAGTGCTTTCTAGCCCATGTGCATATCAACAAATAAAACTGTAAGTTGCTTTTTCGTTTCATATATTAGTTCAAATTTTAGCCTTTTCGGAATAAATACCATAAAGCGTTAAAACCCCAACATTTATCTAGACACATTCAGTATATATATATATATATATATATATATATATATATATATATATATATATATATATATATATATATATATATATATATATATATATATATATATATATATATATATATATATATATATATATATATATATATATATATATATATATATATATATATATATATATATATATATATATATATATATATATATATATATATATATATATATACACACACACACACACACACATATATACAGTCAAATAATATTAATGCGTGTATTTTGTATCTTCATCATATTTTTATAAATCTGGATTCTGATAGATAAAAATACAAACTTAAGATGTTTCGTTCGCCGTACCAGACTTAAATATTTTCAATCCGAGCAAAACAGCTATGCCCTCCCTAAATCTGGTTGGCTAAATCCACTCTGATGCTTTTTTCTCTATTGTGGAAATATTATACCATTGAATGCTTATAAAGTCTCTAGTAAATATTGTTTTGAACTTCTTTTTATAATTGGAGATTTATTCATTTCGTGTTTTGACGATTGACGAAGGGCTTTACTATGTTCTGAAAACCTGTTGATTTGCTTTGATCATTTATTTGTAGCAGAGAGTGATGTAAATGAGATACAGTAGAAATCCAAATATCTGAATCATTTGGAACTGGACCCCATCTGGATAATGAAAAATTCGGTTTCTTGGATTTATTCGAACAAAAGGGTTCTTTATAACTAACTATTGTAACTATTAACTTTTAATCAATTAAATGAAAAAAGTACTTTTACGTGTTAAGGTATTTACAAATGCTGTTCATTAATGTAGCATGTATGTAATGTGCTGTAAAAGAAAGTAATTGCTTTCTGAACATCTTGATCAAAGTAAGCTTATTAACTGCCTTCCTCTGTTTTCTGGCAACCAAATCGCGCATTCGCTTGACAGTAAGAATTTGCTTGTGGTCACCCTCAGGCTGACGCTCCATCCACTTCAAAGCAGTTTCAAAACCATCAAATGTGTCACTAGCTGATGGTCATATCTGTTTCAACTTGGACCTTAATGCCATCTTCCACGATGCTTTGAGTTGGTTTACCATCGTTTGCAATCTGAAATTCACGGTCTGACTCCTGATCCATTCTCTTATATTTTCAGTATTAACTTCTGAACATCCAGGAATTTTCAAAAGAATGTTTTAGAATTTATCAAGTGACACATTTTTCTCTATTTCATTCTTATTTTCTTTATTCTTATCTTCTCCCTTTTCTTAACCTTTCCTTTTCTTGTGCTTTTTCCATTTTCTCATTTTCCTTCTCTTCACTTCAATTTAGTTTTTCGAAATTCTGAAGGCGATTCGAATAGACGGGGTTCAGATATTTAAAGTTCTACTGTACTAATATCAAGTTTTAAAATCATTTTATCTCGTCAGAAATTATTATGGATACAATATTGCGTTTGAAATTATTTTCATGATTACAAACAGCTATATTATATTCAAAATATTTCACATAAGTCTACAACGAATAATTAGATTTTCAGTGAATTTTATATTCCAGCTCACGTCTTATTCTAAAATAGTGCAATTTTATATAAAATCTATATCAGAATTTAAAAATTTAAGTATAAGTCAGATGATTACTTAAAAGTATCCTAATTACATCTGGAATGTTAGGAATTTCATTCATATATAGTTTACAGTGTTTTAAATGAGCTGTTTTTATTATAGATGTATACATTCATAAAATATTCTTGATTCTAATATCAATATGAAAACATAGGCATATTATTTATATACCATGGTTTAGAATATAGTTCTAAATCTGCCAATTATAAAATGAATGATATGAAATATATCGAACAATATATAATGTTCGTGTTTTCATTCTAATAAAGAACCAAAAATATTCATTCTATGATTCCATAAAAAAAATGCTTTTCAGTTACCATGGAAACCGTATACAACCGAACACGTCAGAAAAAGCATTTTCCATACACAACCATATGCAGATTTATAATCCTTATGCAGGAGGAGAAAAACATACCAGATGTTTTTATGAATCCCTTAGCAAATTTATACAATGCATATTGGCAGGTAGAAAGTTCGAGTGCTTTTCCAGGGTTTGCTTACATTTCCAAGGAAAAAAAAAGAGAGGAAAATATTTCAGAATTGGAAACAAAAAATAAAAAAAGGAATCATACTTTCAAGTAAGAGGAGAAAAAAAAAAAGCAGGAATTCTGGGAAATTGGCTTTTACCACCAGATAAATTCAATTGGTCATAGTCTCATCTTAAGCGAACTCAGAAACTTCACAGAGAACGCTGCTTTTTTTATGACTTTATTATTTCTAACACAGTTTTCGCTGGGACGTGCTTTTCCTACGGTGAACGTGACGTACTCTTTCGGGTTATGGCTCGTATTTTATGCATTCGATTTCTATTTACAAGGTATTCAAAACTGATGGAGTTGACGTTTACTACATAAAAGCATTTTTTTTCCTCCTTTCGCCTTGTTGGGATTGCTATTTTCCTTTCTCCTCGAAAGTTTGTATAGAAATGCAAGTCATATTTATGTAGTTGGTTGAAAAATTATTCGATTTTAAGACGCTTATTGCTATTTATTTTTTTAAATAAATTGATATAAAACGAGATTTAAGTTATTTTTATTTGCACCATTTTGAATGAAATATAGGCACTTCTTAATTTTCATGGATCTTTGAATAAAATGCCAAATTATGTAATAAAATTAATGAATAAGAAGTCAAAAACTTAAAGAGTTAAATTCTTGCCGATTTAAACTAACCATAAAGATTAATGAAAATAAAATAAGTACTACTAATTTTTTACGGATTTAGGGCCGTGGCAGCCTAGTGGTTAGGGTATCGGCCTTCCATCCGGAAGGACGGGGTTCGATTCCCAATGCCCCCGAGTACATGCAATATACGTGCTCGTTAAATCTATGGAATCGAAAGTCCTGTGGTTGGTCGTTGAGCAGTTTCCGTGGGTGCAATGGTTTGGAGAAAATTTCCTCTCCCTTCAGATCAATGTCAAAATTGAGGGAGTGAATATTCTGGTGGTGCCATCTATCGGAGGATTTAAGAAAGAGCAAAGACGTACTTTCACCTTTATGGTGCTCTGATTAAAAACGAAAGACGCTCTTTATTAACTTAAATTCGCACATTGCCAAAGCATAGCGAGCTTGGCGTGTCCAAGTGTTATAAGTAACAACAACACGGATTTTGCGATAAACTGCATAAATATGTATTAAAACCGCTAAATGAACAGAAACTATGACTTTCAACTTTTATTTGCCAAATTTGACAAACCGCTTGAAATCTTAAATATATTTTTAATTATAGCACTGAAAAAATTTTTTCAAACAAAAATTAAAAATTTTATTTGTTTTTGCCGGTTTAAACTAATTATAAAATAGATGTTTTGTCTTGCCTTTTTCATTTTGCTTTTTCTTCTGTTCGATTGTCAATGTGTTCAATTTTTAGAAGCTGTATCGCTTAGGATTTGAAAATTTGGAAACTAATCATTTAGAAAGAACAGGTAATTTTCATGATTTTGAAAATTTTTACAAACGGGAAAAATTATAATTAAAAAAACACTTCTTTTTATTACTGATAAAATTCATGAATGAAAATTTTCTCATCGCCTAAGACACTCAGATATTCGATGGTGAACTTCGTCTTGTTTGCTGCTGCTCGAAGAATGCGATTTGAAGGAAGGCAATTAACTCATCGTCATGTTGGATGTACGACACCGTCTTAATACTATGTCGTAATTAACTATGTGTGACGTAGATGAAATGTTATCAGACGTCATGGATATTTTAAACCAATGAGAATTGTAATAAAGTAATTTAGCCACGACTTCTACTGGAATAAAAGAAATAACTACTTTTTCGTTTATGAAAAAGCAGCCCAAAATTAAAAGAACAAGCGATACTATAAATATTTTTATTTCGGATTTCTGTTTTTGATACTGTAAAATAGATAGCCTAACGGCTAAAGATTATTGAGCCGACCAACTTGTCTAGTGGTCAGCGTGCCTGACTGCAGATAAGGAGGTCCTGGGTTTGAATCCCGGTTCGGGCATGGGTGTACTTTTTCTCTCTATCTATCTTGTCTTTGTCCTTTCCTTGTATGAATGAGGTGTGAATGGTTGCCTATCCTATAAACAGGTACCTATGGCAAGTGTGTAGAGCAAAGTCGTACTTTCTAATACATGGTGCTCTGATTAAGACCGAAAGATGCTCCCGGTCGTCTTAATTTGCATAGCATAGCGAGCTTGGCCTGTCCAAGTGTCATTAGTAAACAACAACAACAACAAGACTATTGAAGACTGACATAAATAATAGGCCACATTCACGTTTTGCAAGAGAACTTAGAAAACTCCAAAGCACCCGCATCGACCGACGTGAATGCAAAAGACAGAAGCAAAAAATGTATTGTTCGTTGTTCAACAATGTTTGGGATCGAATCCAGGTCTTTTGGTTTTGAAGAGAACTATTCTTTTACAAGGAGACTATGAGGTCTTAATTGTTACTTGAAAAACGCAATATTTGTTTTTCAATATAAAAATATGCAATGTATCAATTTTTAATTTACCAAGGAGGAATTAGAAGTTGTTTCATTTTAACAGGAAAAAGAATGTCTTAGCCATTTGATTAAATATGCGCAAATGGGTATTAAATGAAACAATAAATAAGAAACGAAAGTAAGGGGATGTGTCACATGAGCAGTCGTACACAAATTAAGAGTATTTGAGGTATGTCTTGTCATCTTTCAGAATCGTGTTGGTGGTGGGACTAATCCCCATCTGGTCTAGTGGAACTAGACCAGATCCATGAGATCATAGATAGCCAAAAAGTCCAAAAGCAGATGTGGACTTTTCACAGCCTCTTCACGAGAATACCCCAAGCACTTCAAGATGTGTTGCGGGCAAAACAGAGCATTGTCGCACTTGGGGCATGATGGGTATTTTCTTTCACCGCACTCAAAAATCATACACTCATGGTAAAAGGGAAAATTTGACAGCTTTTGTTGATCCGGAGACCTGGAGCACCTTGTCCTATGTTGGAACCTAAGGTAGAAGTCTGACTTGGCTCCTATACCTGCAGACCTTAGCTGAGCATATTGGAACGGCATTCCTGCCTTGGGCGACCCTACCAGGAGATTACTCTTCCGACGTACTTCACCCGTTCCGCCCAGGCACACCCCCTCGCCGGCTATAAGAGCACTCTTTGAAGTGGCCTGCAGGACTTGAGGTGGTTCAGAAATAGTATCTTATGGAATTCATGTGACGATATATTTATCAATCAATTACTAATAATTAAAATAAACCTTTGGCGAAAATATTGGAAGCCATTAAAGTATAAGAGTAAAATTGCAATCTCAGCGCTATTTTGGATAGCGATAGCCTTGAAAATCAACTAGTACTGAAATACCTAAATTTTAAAATATAAATTTCTGATAACTAAACTTATCTAGTTCATCCTTTGGAAAATTTATGTTTATTTTACATATTAATTTTGCACCACTATCAAACGCTTAAAATGAATTTTCAGAATCATCACTATCAGCAGAGGAATTCAAAAAATTCTCATCAGTTTCGCTATAACTATATTCAAGATATTTAAATTCAGAATCAGAATTACAATCAGTATCGAAAATATATTCAGGAAAATAGGTTATACGAGTGTCACTCTGAAATTTTTGAGATACAACTAGGTTTTTGAAGTTATACTTACAAAATTTTAGGTGTATTCAAAGTAGTCTCCTCCAGCATCAATGCACTTTTGTAGACGAATTTTCCACAGATTAAATGCCTCAAGCCATTCATTTCTTCGAATAGATTAAAAAATTGCATTTACAGCCACATCAATCTATTCTTCTAAATGAAAACGACGTCCACGTAAGTTCTTTTTTAGATTAAATAATAACCAAAAGTCGCACATAGCTAGTCAGGTGAATATGGCGGATGTTCGATCACTTTAATTTGTTTTTGTTTAAGAAACTCAACTATTAATCCGGCTGTATGTGAAGATGCATTGTCATGGTGAAGCATTAGTCCCCTAACATTCAGTTCTTGTAGAATTTCTGGAAAACATTTAGTGGTATACCAGTTTGCTGTTACTGTCTTCTGTCCTTCCAACTTGATGGCTTTGACCAATCCCGTACTTCTGAAGAAAACGGCATACATCACTTTTTCAGTGCGCTTTGTTTTTTCACCATTGTCGGCGTGGGATCATCTTCAAAGACCCATACTTTGCTTTTTTGACGTGTTGGAACGTCAAAAAACGGTATGTACGTTTCATCACCTGTTACAATTTTAGAAATGATGCGGTGGCCACCATCATTCAGCATATTAAGAGTTTCTTTACTGATTCTGACACGCTCCTCTTTTGATGCTCAGTTAGATTATGGGGAACCCAATGGCAAACTACTTTTTTCATATGTAATTCTTCATGAATGATTTTGTGTATGGCTGCGGATCCAATGTTAAGTTCCTTCTGTATCATTTGATAGGTACAACGATTATCATCCATTAACATTTTTCGTATGGCAGACATATTATACGGGATTACTGCCGACGGCGGCCTTCCTGTGTGTTCTTCATCCTGAAGAAAATTGCGGCCTCTTCTAAATTCTCTAAACGATCTGAATACAGTAGCACGAGCTGGAGATTCATCCCAAATGCTAATTGCAACCGTTGAACGCATTTTTCTTGATTTAATCCTGCTATGAAATCTTAGAAAATCATAGCGCGAAAATGTTTTCGCGTCTACACCATTTTCTCTTCTGTTTAAAATTTATTCCACGCTAAACAAGTTGAAGTAAATCAGTAAAAAATCGTCTTCTGCGTTAAAATACTTTGTACTTTAAAATTAAACTGTTATATTTATTTTGTAAATTCTCGTCTTCGCGTATCTCAAAAATTTCAGAGTAACCCTCGTATACTACTGGCGAAACGCTTCCTGCCAGACATCTTCAAGCTATGGAAAGCTCTGTAAAATGTTCAATAAATTCTTATATATTTTACAGAAATGTGGACAACTAACGCCATCTGTTAGCCCACATCTAAATAAACGCCACAAGAAAGCCGAAATCAAACCATGAAAGGGAGATCGTCCATTTAAAATTGCCGTCTTTTTAAATGAGCGGGCTGTACATTTAAATATTATGCTACTTGCATATTGCCTGTGGAAATTGCCGGATGCGCAGTGAAAGGGTTAATTTGCCTTTGATAAAACAGCATAACTCTGTGGTAGGACAAGCGCTATGTCATGCCATCTGGCTGCAAACGTGTAAAATGCTTTTGAAATCAACTTTTGATTCCAAACTTTTGATTCATCTTATATAGTTCTTAAGAAACTGAGGTTTATTATGATACGCTAATTGTTGTAAAAATCATTAGAAAATAATATGCAAGTATTTAATGGCAACAGCATCGTGCACGCAAGCATGTAAGCAATTCGTAATTGGAAGTTTCATACATAATTAACTGAGAGCACATTTTATATTTGAATTCAACTAAACATGCGTAAAACTTTCTAGTAAGATTATTAACACTCTTCATGGCTTAATCACTTTTAAACGAGGACTGCAGTTAAAGTTAAGTTCATTGCTTACACCATTTCGAAAACTGTTAGAGAATGCAACCTTTTTCGATCTACAATGTTAAGAGAATACTGAGAGTATAAAATTTCAAGAATTACCTCTCCCACTTCCATGTATAACACAATGATCAATAATAAAACTTGTGACATTTGTCTAGAGAAATTGGTATTAAAATATAACGTTGTAAATAATAACTATAATCATTATAATCCTGGATACACTTGTCTGTAAAAACAGAGCACAGAAATTGAGTGTTAGTAGGATATTGAACAAGTAGATTTAAACTTTTTTAACTGCAACAGCATCGAATGTAGGGTCTTCAATTGACTGAGTGGGAATATGTCTGTTATATGCTAGAAAGCTAAAAAGATATTGTTTGATTAGAAGAACCATGATTTCAATCGGTAGAAGATGAAAGTAGATATCAAATACAGTGCAGATTTCATCTGTTCATAAGTTAATCCGCAGTGGCCTCGTTGGTTAGGGTGTCATTCTCGTAAGTTAGTGAGTTCAAATCTTAACTTAACCGAGAAATAACCGAAGCGGTGTTCGCTAAAGACTGCTGGGGCTCGTTAAATATGCCGTGGTCACAATGTCCTCCAAGAAATGATAAGATTTCGTCATTGGGTATCGTAAAATTGTCAACACGGAGATTGTTTTGTACTTTATAGTAATTATGTTAAATTTTCTTAATCAAATCTGAACTAAATTTAATATGAAAAAATACTACAGTGTGAAGTTCAGTTGTGTCAGAACTGTGTTAGGAGATTGTTATCAAATGTGGTTGCGATATGAAGATCAGAATATCAGAGATTAAGTTCAGAGTTCAACCACAAATTAAAATTAGAAAGTATTCAATCATGGTTAGTTAGTCAAAAACATTTCAAAATTTCGTAATGACTTCTTATCATCACAAATAATAATTTTTCACTATTGTTTATTTATTTATTGAAGATGTTCATAATAAGCTGCATAGCTGAAGGTAGCAATATATGGTGATCAGCTGGAATTAAAAAAAGATGACCACATAAGTTCATGTACAGATTATGGAACCATAGAGATTTAATTACAGTTATAAGTTTACTGTATGGCTTAACGTAACCTAGAGATAGATCATTATTTTCCAGACTGGAAGGCTCCGATGCTATTCCTGACACTGTTGCACAACAGAAGAGGTATACTTTTAGATATTCACATCTATAATGATGAATTAACGTAATCTAGAGATAGAACATTATTTTCCAAACTGGAAGGCTCCGATGCTATTCCTGACACTGTTGCACAACAGAAGAGGTATACTTTTAGATATTCACATCTATAATGATGAATTAACGTAACCTAGAGATAGAACATTATTTTCCAGACTGGAAGGCCCCGAAACTATTCCTGACTCTGTTGCATAACAGAATAGGGATACTTTTAGATATTCACATCTATAATGATGAATTAACGTAACCTAGAGATAGAACGTTATTTTCTAGACTGGAAGGCTTCGATGCTATTCCTGACACTGTTGCACAACAGAAGAGGTATACTTTTAGATATTCACATCTATAATGATGAATTAACGTAACCTAGAGATAGAACGTTATTTTCCAGACTGAAAGGCTCCGATGCTATTCCTGACACTCTTGCACAACGGAAGAGGTATACTTTTAGATATTCACATCTATAATGATGAGTTAACGTAACCAAGAGATAGAACATTATTTTCCAGACTGGAAGGCTTCGATGCTATTCCTGACACTGTTGGACAACAGAAGAGGTATACTTTTAGATATTCACATCTATAATGATGAATTAACGTAATCTAGAGATAGAACGTTATTTTCCAGACTGGAAGGCTCCGAAACTATTCCTGGCACTGTTGCACAACATAAGAGGTATACTTTTAGATATTCACATCTATAATGATGAATTAACGTAACCTAGAGATAGAACATTATTTTCCAGACTGGAAGGCCCCGAAACTATTCCTGACACTGTTGCATAACAGAATAGGGATACTTTTAGATATTCACATCTATAATGATGAATTAACGTAACCTAGAGACAGAACGTTATTTTCTAGACTGGAAGGCTTCGATGCTATTCCTGACACTGTTGCACAACAGAAGAGGTATACTTTTAGATATTCACATCTATAATGATGAATTAACGTAACCTAGAGATAGAACGTTATTTTCCAGACTGAAAGGCTCCGATGCTATTCCTGACACTCTTGCACAACGGAAGAGGTATACTTTTAGATATTCACATCTATAATGATGAGTTAACGTAACCAAGAGATAGAACATTATTTTCCAGACTGGAAGGCTTCGATACTATTCCTGACACTGTTGCACAACAGAAGAGGTATACTTTTAGATATTCACATCTATAATGATGAATTAACGCAATCTAGAGATAGAACGTTATTTTCCAGACTGGAAGGCTCCGAAACTATTCCTGGCACTGTTGCACAACATAAGAGGTATACTTTTAGATATTCACATCTATAATGATGAATTAACGTAACCTAGAGATAGAACGTTATTTTCCAGACTGGAAGGCTCCAAAACTATTCCTGACACTGTTGCACAACAGAAGAGGTATACTTTTAGATATTCACATCTATAATGATGAATTAACGTAATCTAGAGATAGAACATTATTTTCCAGACTGGAAGGCTACGAAACTATTCCTGACACTTTTGCACAACAGAAGAGGGATACTTTTGGATATTCACATCTGTAATGGTGAATTAACATAACCTAGAGATAGAACATCATTTTGCAGAGTGGAAGGCTCGGATGCTATTCCTGACACTGTTGCACAACAGAAGAGGGATACTTTTGGATATTAACATCTATAATGGTGAATTATTGGATTTTTTGGGTATCTTACTTTACTGTAGGCAAATCTGGCCCTTATCTATAAAACGTCTTCCCGAAAGGCTTTTTGCTTTGAAAATCGATACGCTTCCCATATATACATACGTAGTGGTGCAGGTGAGCCCAGGACTGCACCTTTTAGGTTAACGCGTTTGGAATACTCGGCCACCACCAAGTGCCTTGTACTTTTGAACCATGGTCAGGTGACGAGATCACACCTGAACTGGCATCTTCCTTTCCACATCACGTCCACGTCACATATTAACGTAGACACACCCCAAACTCACGGAGTTATAAACAACCTAGTGAGGGAGAGTACGGCGTGGTCACCTTCCCAATCACTGCCCGCGGCAAATGATGCTTCACTTTGCTGATCTTAACAGGAGGCGGCGTGAAGCTGTTGAGCCACTAGAGCTCGATACGCTTCACAGCACCCTTCAGTCGTAGGGTTGAGCACGTGGTGCCAAATCAGCGATGATTCTGTAAAGAATACAGTCACTTAAGAGCGGGGTTTGACAATTTTGGTCTAAATAGTAATTGTATTACGCACTACTGCCTCCCACATGTCGATATTTGTGAAGACATGGCTCCAGGAAAAGGAACTCACTTTCTCTCCAGCTTCTCAACTCACCAAAGTTAGCACCATCGCAGTTTTGTCTCTTTACTTAGAAGCCACTTTAATGAATCGGAAAAATGGCTTCTCTCTGACACTGCGAGACCCCACTCATTATTATCGACGAATTTGCTAACAAAAATTGAAAATTAACACAAAAGTTACAGGAGTAGTTACAAATACCTGATGTTTGCATCGTTTTCTCTCACTCATATGTACCAATTCTTTTCTACCATAAAAAGTGACAGCTGGCCTTTTTGCATAAATTTACATAAGTTCGATAGTGTCATTTTCTTATGGTGAACTTCAAAAACATACTGTTTCTTAACTTTCGGAGGCCTATGTATTACTATGTTAAGACAAAGGCCTTTTAGTGATAAAAAGGACTGAAAATCTCCCTCTAATGTGGTTAAATTATTTTTGAAAACTAAAACAAAATAAAAATGAATTGTTAAACAACGCTACTTATAAAAATAAAGAAACATCCGAGTATATTTGTGTTCATCGTTAAAAAAGTAAATTTATTTTTTGATTTATTGTTTTTGTAAATTTCGTTTTCATTTCAATGCTTTGTGAAATATGTAAATCGACTAAAAATCACGCACATATTGAGTATTAAAAATGAATTTTGAGGGCTATCATTATTATATTTACTATTAATTTCATACTATACTTATACATTTGCTGATATTCAGTTGTTGATTACCAATTGTCAATATGTTGGGCTTTCATTAAAGATTATATCTTGCTAATTTCTTTAACACTCACAAATTTTATTGCTTACGATTGAGTCGCTATGACGCTGCTAAAACACTTTCCAAATAAAAGTCTATTGAGTTGGAACATACAATTTAAAATCTATCCAAACCACTACAAATATTCACGTCTAATGTGAGATTCGAATCCACGAGCTATATAATTGAAGATAAGATTAGTGTATATAGCAGGCGTGGCCAAGCTCCTTATTAGTCCGAATCATTTTTCAAAATTTGAAATTTTTCGCGAGCCACAATTAAATACGTAATTAAATGTAATAAATGTAATCAAAACATATAAATAAAAGTACAAAACATATCTATTAAATTTAAACATTAAACACGTTTGATTTACTTCTCCTGATAATTCTCTAAAATTTGGTGAATAATTGGTCACACTACTTCTCAGGAATTCTTTGAGAGCTGGTTAGTTAATACTGATCGGTGTTTTAATTTCACGAATTCTAAAGTGAATAAAATTATTCCCATAAGTACGTTGTTCTGAATATGAAATAATTCGACAACCATCCTTTTTTAATTCAAAATATTTCTATTCTGGTGCAAATTTTCAAAATTCAATAATCGGCGTCGATTTATATTTTAATTTTACAGCTTGATCTTCTTGCATGTCTGTTAATTCTAATTCCCCAGATCCTTTTTGGGTAGTAATTATATATATTGGAAATGGAAAACACTTACCTTGAATTATGTTAACTTCAAATGGATTCAGAAAAAAATCAAAAGAAGATTTAGAATATTTCGAGACTTGAAATCTATATTTTCCTTCTAGCTTTTTTAAATACTCGTTGCGTTTTTCTTGATTAATAATGAAACAATTTTTTTTTAATTCGAAGAAAATGATAAAATGTTTTATTTTCAAAATGCTTTTGAAAAAGTTGTAATTTAGTTTGAAAACTAAATATACACCGTGAAGGGTCAGGTATTTTGACTTTTACTTGCAATTGTAAATTCAGTATTTGCAAATGTGTTCTGTGACAATAGTCAAAAGCATTAAGACTTGTAGCCCCACTCATCATCGTCTAATTCTAAATAGGTTATTTTCTTTTCCTTCAGAAATGCAGTGATCAATTCAATCATATCTACAAATCTATTTAATTCGTTGTTGTTGTTCCTTATTCCACTTGATCTAGTACAATCTAGACCAAGTCCAGTAGATCGTTCGCCCAGAGAAAGTCCCAAACCAGCGCAGGGTCTTCAAAAAGATCTCTCTTCTCCAAACCCAGACAAGAGAGCAGATGGTCCGGAGAAGCTTGGTGGAAATTACACCTGAAGCACACAGGGAACACCTTCTGACCCTGAAGGAATGTAAGGAACCCCCTCAAGTCCTATTATACTGTCTCATTGTGGCGAGGGCGGTGACACTGGATGGAATGGGTGAAGTACGTCTGGAGATTCTTCCTCCTGGCAGGGTCACCCAAGGTGTGAAGGCCATTCCATTATACCCAGTTAAAGCATAAAGGCAAAGGACAAAGTCAGACTTCTTCCCTCGGGCATCCAAGGTCTTGCACCAACAGAAGCTGCTTTTTTCTCCATTTACCTTGAATCATTCACCCACAGTTTTGAATTTAATACGTTGTAGCTAGATAACCATCTAACAACACAAAAGAAATTGTCATTTGAAAGTTTTTCGTCCTTTAATTCTTCACGGAAATTTTTGAATTGTCGATGATTTTTCTTTCATTGATAAGAATGTAATTTACAATGTGTAACACGGTTTTCGTAACATAGGGTATTTTAAATATTTAGTAACGAATTGTTCTCGGTGAATTATGCAGTGAATCAGTATGAATTGTGGAATTTGAGAATCATCTCTTAAAAGCCCAATAAAACCGTTTTTTTTTTTTAAACCCAGCATTGGCAGTGTTCCATCAGTTGCAATGTTTTCTGAGTTTATTAAGGGGCACATCAAAAGTTTTCCTTTTGGAATCTAATGCATTTTTAACATCGACACCGTGAGTTCACTCTTGAAGTGCTACTAAGTCTAATAATTCTTCTTCAACAACGAAGTCATGTGAAACAAATGGCATGAAAACTGCCAATTGTGGAAGATCTGTAATATCTGTCGATTCATCAAGGGCTAAGCTGAATACAATATAGTTCTTCAACTCATTTTTTTAAATCTAATAATTCTTCTTCAACAACGAAGTCATGTGAAACAAATGGCATGAAAACTGCCAATTGCGGAAGATCTGTAATATCTGTCGATTCATCAAGGGCTAAGCTGAATACAATATAGTTCTTCAACTCATTTTTTTAAATCTAATAATTCTTCTTCAACAACGAAGTCATGTGAAACAAATGGCATGAAAACTGCCAATTGCGGAAGATCTGTAATATCTGTCGATTCATCAAGGGCTAAGCTGAATACAATATAGTTTTTCAACTCATTTTTTTAAAATGATATTCAAGAGATGTATTGACTGCACTTGTGCGTCATTTCGTGTAGTGTCTCGAGAGGGGAATTTGTGAAAAAACTTTGTGCACTACTGCATTATTTGGATCAAAAACAAATGAAGTTCATCTTCCATGTTTTTTTATAAACTCTCCTTGTCCATACGGGTGTTTTTCAATATTCCAGGCAATAACAAAACTGGCTTCAGCTATATTATTAACTTGATTGCTAAAGGTAATCAAAATTGTCTATTATTTATTTAAATTTGATTTTAAAAAAAGTAAATTTATATGATATTAATTTAGAATTTAGTAGATACTGATTAGAAAGCTGAGGGTGCTTGGTTTCATAATGTTGACGTAAATAAATAGCTTTATAATTTTTGTCCGTAGAATTACAAATAACACATAATGCTTTTCCGTTATTGTCAATAAAATAATTCTCCTCCCACTCATTATTAAAACTTCTTTTTTATTTTTGTTCTCTGTGATCAGTTTAAAAAAAAACTGGAAATAAATTTAAGAAAATAGAAATTTTATGTTATCGTAACAATAGCAACAAGTGTTACATAATACAAATAATACTTAACTTACCAACAAATAATACTTAACTTACCGAAAATTCCAGATTACAAATTATATCCGTAGTAAGAGTATTACAAATTGCTTCCTCCAGAGCACAATGTCAACTGTCCGTTGCAATGAAAGTTTACAATATCAAGATAGATCTGGAGTCGTTCAATGTTTATGCTCGCTTGTGCAGTTTTCAATATCATTCTTAACTTGGGCCGAAATAAAATATAATAACACAAAAATGAAAAAGGGAACTTGGGTACATTTATTGAGAGTCACAAATAATTCTTCAAAGAGCCGCTTGTGGCTCGCGATTTGCAGGCTGGCCACCCCTGGTGTATAGTTTAAAACAACAATAATCTTCGTAAACCATAACTTGCCTATAGCAGACGAAGATTTTGCGTCACGCGTCATTTTGACCCTTTTTGGAAAAATTACAGAATCTGATTTTCTTATGTTATTGCTTGCAAAGTCAGAAAGGCTTGAAGCCTGGTGGTGTGGTGGTGGAGCTTCGTGCTCCCTAGGCACTCTCTCGAAGTTCGGTTTTTGTACTGTACAAGGTGGACTCAGCTTTTCAGTGAGTCGATCAAATTGAGAACCAAGCAAACTTGGGAATTAAACTCTGGCGGTTTTGCGTTAGACTGACCTTCGAGACATATAGGTAGCCTAGTGGTTAGGATATCAGCCTTCCACCCGGATGGGTGGGGTTCGATTCCCAATTCCGCCAAAGACCCACCGAGTAAATGCATTAGACGAGCTCGTTAAATTTGTGGAATCAATAGTCCTGTCTTAGGTCGTTGAGCAGTTACCATGTGTGCAATGATCTGGAGAAATTTACTTCCCCTTCAGATCAATGCCAAAATTGTGGGAGTAGATCCTCTGGTGCTGCCACTTATCGGAGGATTTGAAGAGCAAAAGTCGTATTTTCACCTTCATGGTGCTCTGATTAAACGAAAGACGCTCACAATTGACTTAAATTTGCATAGCCAGGGCATAGCGAGCTTGGCTTGTCCAAGTGTCATTAGTAACAACAACGAGACATATACTTCATACCCCAGTGCTGTCGGTCAAGTAAACATATATGGGCATTGCAGGCGATGGGGATGTCATACCACTGAGTTTAGATTTTGAGTATTTTGTGACTTTTATTTGTTAACGAGCATTGCATATTTAAGTCTTCAAAAGTTTTGACATATTTAAATATGGAGTAAACCTATCTCTACAGAAATGTATCAGTTTGATGCGGTTGTGATAAAAAATTTTAATAAATTAATTTTACCTGCTGCAAAAATTACAAAAATAATAAATATGATTAGGAAATTGTCTTCTCAAAATTTTCCTAAATCAAGAAAATAATCTCTATACCGCTATAATAAGCCTAGATATAGCACAAGCATTCGATTAAATTTGGTGGTCTGAGTTTAGAAGAGTACTGTACAACATACAAGATCTTCATCAAATATTCTAAACATAATATATAGCTTTTTGAAAAGTAGAAAATTTACCTCAATTTATAGCGCCGGATGTATAGAATTAACTCAGACATGAGGTTGTCCACATTGATCAATAGACAGCCTTACTTTATGGAACTTGTACTATGGTAAAAAAATTAAAACATGGGAATCCAACGTAACTTTATGATATCCTTTTCAAATGGTTCTTCGAGAGTAATAGAGGGTAAAATAAAACTAGAGAGTTAAAAAACAACAGTAACAAATTACTATAGCTATATTATCAATTATGCAGTTCTTTAAAGCTCATTTTAGCACCTGAAAAGTCAGCTATGCTTATATCTTTTAAAAATATAATCCAAGAATTCACATATCATATATCAAAGCTTAAGGCATACCTACTATACCTTAGCAAACACATAGTTTTTAATCAATCATTCCTTACGCATATCAGATATTTGGAAACAAAAATGTATCCAATTGCAAAAATATCTGAGAAGACTAGCTGTGTACTCTAGAGGAATCCAAAGTCAAATTTTAAAGATAGTATACCTGGCAATCATTAAGAAAATAATCACATATAGATGTTCATTTTGGGCAAGACCAATGAAATAAAGAAAAATTAAAGCAATTAACAACCTATTTTGACCACATTCATATTATTAATCACACGATACTACAAAACCACATCGAATAGCGCTGTATCAGTACTAGTTGGTTCAATACAGTACACCATTGCTAATGGTCCTGGAAGCAACATCAAATGAAACCTGTGTGATTACTGGAAAATTACTGGAATAAGACATCAAATTGAATAAATGAATGATGACGTTTTACGCCACTTGAACAAATTCATCCTACCAATAAACATATATCAAATTTTAAATTTATAATATACAGAATATTTTAGGTAATAGCCTCAAAGAAATGAAGAATATATGAATTTAAATTATTATACAAAAGGATCAAGTTATGATAATAGCCTTGGGAAAGCTTTTATTCTCTTGGAAGGAAATCAAAAATAATAGAAAGTTATTACAAACTTTATAAAAGTAATTCAGTTTTAGCAAGTGTATCAGGTAATTTATTACATGTGGCCCCCTTAGCCAATTCAGAATGAAAAGTTCTGAGCCTTTTTGAATTTATCTTTGGACATCATTAATAAGTTGTCCAGCTTATCCTTGATAATATTAAATATCATAATGAACATTACCATCATAAAACATCGAATATCTGGTTCAATCTACAATCAGCACTCCTAGCAACAGCTAATACAAACTATATTGAAATTTTTTTTAACGATATCCAAGATTAATTCAACAAAACTCAAAACTTTTCATT
Organism: Latrodectus hesperus; assembly: GCA_037975125.1. Classification (NCBI taxonomy): domain Eukaryota; kingdom Metazoa; phylum Arthropoda; class Arachnida; order Araneae; family Theridiidae; genus Latrodectus; species Latrodectus hesperus. The sequence continues at coordinate 6,344,999 of JAJQOW010000018.1, read as the reverse complement.
CTGCTAAATGCCCACAGATGTAAAACAGGTAATTAATTAGCCGATATACTTGCTAAAACGACAATAGCATGGTCATCAACACAGTAAACGTACCACATCCAAAATCCTACTTTAAGCTGGCGTAATTATGATAGCATGATCATCAAGACAGTAAACGTACCACATCCAAAATCCTACCTTAAAGTGTCGTAATATTGTTAGCACGGTCATCAAGACAGTAAGCGTACCACATCCAAAATCCTACCTTAAAGTGTCGTAATATTGTTAGCATGGTCATCAAGCAGTAAACGTACCACATCCAAAATCCTACCTTAAAGTGTCGTAATATTGTTAGCATGGTCATCAAGATAGTAAGCGTACCACATCCAAAATCCTACCTTAAAGTGTCGTAATATTGTTAGCATGGTCATCAAGACAGTAAACGTACCACATCCAAAATCCTACCTTAAAGTGGCGTAATTATGATCTCAATTTGAACGAGAAAAAGATCCACTTTATATTTAATAAACCCGATAAGCAATAGTAGAGGGATCGAAATGCAGAAAGTGGATTCCAGCCAGAAACTGAGTATTTCTGTAAATGCATGGGATGAAAGTAGATTTTTGAAGCAATGTATTAAAATATTACTGAATCAGGAAAACTTTTTTATAAATATAAATCACATATTTACATTTTTTACATGTAGTGTTTAATAACATTGCTATCTAAATGGTTGGGTTTCTTTAAATACATGTACTCTTTGTTATGTCAAATTGATGTGTTATATAAGAGGTGTCAGTAGACCTATGATTAGTAAATTAATATTCTGTAGAATTGATACATGAAGTATATTTTACTAAGTCTTCTAAGTAAAATCAATTAAATTCCAACCGTGTTTATGTACTTAGTTAAATATTTTAAGCAGTTCTAGACTTATAATAACTCGCTTTAAGAAAACTCAAAATATCTTGCTCTAATAAAGTTTAAACACAAATTAAACCTAAATGTAGTAAAATAAGAGAGACTGACAAATATTCTACTTTTAATTGAACACCAAAAAATGTACACAGATCTACATTCAATAACAATTATGGAAATAACAATGATATAGTTGAGTTTGTTATAACATATTATAAGCAAAATAAGCAATCAAGTTTACAAACAAAAGAAAACACGTTACGTCAATACATAATAGAAAGATGAATAAATAGTACACTAATTTATAATAAAGTCTAAAGTCTTTTCTTAACAATAAAGTCTAAATTGATTGCTAGATACACGCCTACTTTTTAACAATAGCAGCAGATCAAATATAGCAGAATATATTGGTTATCAACATTCATATTTATTCAAAAATGATTTAAAATTCAAATGTAAAAATGTAAAAGTTCACTAAAAAGAACATATAATTTAGATTTGTTTCCATATGATTGTACATTATCCTTTTAAAAATACTTACGAACTTTTTCTGAAATATTAATCCCTAAAATACGAAAACTTTTAAATTTGAATTTTTAAAGATAATTACACATTTTATATAAACATCCTTTTTCTTCTCAAAAATAATTTAAACAAAAAAGAATTTAATGGAACTGAATATAAATTTAAATTTTGGGATTTTTAAAAATTTGTTTTCAGTTTTCATAATCTTATTTAAAAATAATAATTTAGTGATGTTTTAAAAGTTAATGTGTTTTCTTAAAATACAAATTTTTTTTTATAGAAAGATAGTTTCAGATAATTTAGAAAATTTTTGTGAACAGTTTGAGTAAAATTCATTGTAACATACTTGAAATAAAAAACAATACTATTTAAGAGAATATTAATTTTATCACGATGAGAAAATCTTACAAATGTATATTTAACGAATACATTTATTAAACAAATGCTTCTCTCATTCGAAAATTTCAATAAAATGGAACGAACTTACTAGATTGCACATTATATGTCAACAGACAGTTTTTAAAGAATTGTGAGTATTCCATTCAGTAAGCTAAGCAATAGCTCTTAGAATTAGATTGTAAAAAATACATTAAATGTTTAGTAATATTTTTACATTCCCTAATCTAATAGTAGTCTTTCGATCACGCGATAATTTTTAAGATTCGCGGTTTTCAATCCGCGACCATCCGCGATTTAAGAAAAGTTGTTCTAAATAATATTTTTTCCTCTAGAGAATTGGCAACGATAATCTTAAAGTGATTAGAATAAAATTTTCATGTATGATTGATTCGTCAGCTTAGATGCATCAATCCTTGATGAGAACATAAATAAATATAAAAAGCAAACAATTTACGTTGATTTTTTGATGTTTATTGTTTTAATTGATGTCGTTAAAATTATTACTATTCTAGAAATTAATTCGTTTTTAATTATTATTAAATTAATTAAATTCATTAAAGTAATTTCAGCTAATATCGCAGAATGATAAATTTACCACAGGAAAAGAGATTTAATTAATCGATATATAAAACTTATCGATAATAACTAAAAAATACAAAGCGTCATATATTAGAAGTATTAATTTTTTATAACACACGAAACTTAAATAATAATAATTTACATCATTATATATTATAGAAAATATAACTTTCTGTATCGCATTAATGGTATAAGAATTAAAAACTTGATTTAATTTTATTTACATTTTATTTTAAAATTTTACTAATAAAAATATAAAATATCGTATAACTACAGAGAAATGAATTGCATTTACTATTACGTAAGGAATGGAAAAAATTTTTTTATTTATTTTGCACAATATTATTGTAGTGATATTAAGAACAATCATTGTTTAATACTCAATTTTTCTGAAAGAACGACCTCATTATCCTTTAATAAGTTTTGCAGTATTAACTTTTACTATTCTACAGAAATTTCAGTCACTTTTGTTATTCTTATAGAAACTGAATCTAATACCTATTGGATATAGAAATGTGGATAATTGATATTTATATTCCTAACTATTCTGATAATATTAATCAGAGATTGATGCACCTTTTATACCTAACGTGTAAGCACACAACTAATCTTCACTAACGAATCATTACGATTGTTATCGATTGATATCGATACACTGATATCGATGGAAGACGAAGCTGAGATGTAAAGCTGACTATATCAGAAAGACTACAACTTAAATTTGGCTCCTATAATTGAATTGAATACACAATATTTATTCACCTTTTTTGCTGCATGGTGCTTGACATTTGCTCCCACTAAAGTTGCTCTACAGTGGGAACCATTCAATTTCAAACCACGAATGTGAGAAATCATTTTTATTTCCACTACAATCACAATTAACTGAATTCACTCCACCGAAAGAAGATAGTTGAGATCTACAATACATAGAACACTACGCTGAGCGCAGAAAGGGATGTACCACGAGTCCAAAGATCGAGACAAACACCGGGATTAAGAAAACACACACAGACGTACACAGATATAATATACAATATAACATTTACAAACGTGTCAGAAAGCTGCCATTTTCACTGATTTTCATCAGTCGATATAAATCTTGAACTGAATGATACTCCAAAGCAGATAAGTTATCAATCACAAATTAGCTTTACTTAATCAAAAAGCAATAATCCTAATAATTTACATTTCGAATATTGCTTCTTAAAGCAATAACCCATATAACTTACATTTATATTCAAAAAGCAATAATCCAAGTTTAAGAAGCAATAATCCTAATAATTTACATTTCGAATATTGCTTCTTAAAGCAATAACCCATATAACTTACATTTATATACAAAAAGCAACAATCCAAGTTTAAGAAGCAATAATCCAAATAATTTACAATTAGGAACTTTGAATTGGCTTTTTTCAATTTTGAGTAAAAAATATATCACATGTGCTTTTATTAACAAAATTAGTTAAAATATAATGTACCATTATTTAAGAAAATAATATTTTAATGTGTTTGAATTAATCAAGAATACGTGGAATGACATTTCTTATTGATTAATCACTTTTTTCCTAGATGGATTGATCTGATATTCTTGATTATAATATGAAGTTAGAATGAATACATAAAGGTAAAGATTAAAACTGATTTAAATTATAGAAAAATATATTAATATTGGAATTATGTTTTGGAATAAATGAAAAATAAATAAATAAATAACAAGAAAAGAAAATTATATAAATTACCACCTAATTTAATAAGTATTGATTGTTCAGTTCAAAGAACTCTATCTGCAATGTGAAATTCTATTCAGCAAGAACATTGATTATCAATTATTTAGTACTTGTATGTATGCATAGATATAATATTATATTAGAATAGTAAACTGACAGATGGAGAACAATGATGTTGACTTTGATCACTTCAACCAGTGCGCCATAACGAGTGAATTGACGATGGACTTCTCTTCTAACCTATTTCTGCTATGCTACCTTGTTTTGTGTTGTTTTTTGTTTTACGCTAGAGGCATGGAACGACATATCTCCTGTTGCCATCCAGCAGTTGCTTTTGTTGCAGTTTCAATGTTTTGCATTGGAATCTTACTGAAAACACTTCATAAAGTCAGCACAAACATTCTGAATCATCAACTAACTCACAAATGTGAGATTACCAACATTTTTTTTTCTCACATAGTATATGATTAAGCACACAATTTTATGCAAACTTCATCAACGACTTCGAAAAGTTCTCATTTTTATCACTAGGAGTCGTAATTCATTGAATTAATTTTTAATATTAAAGAATTCATTTAGTGCAGACCACGATATCTCATGGCATACAGAGAGATTTAAAATGTCTTTTGATATGAAATTGTGAAAGCAAATGTTTTGATAAAATGACTCTGTCAAGAACACGACTTCAAGAGGTTGAAAAAGAAATTACTATTAGATGGTCTAAGTTATTTGGAATATGCAAATTATTTTTTTAAGATGAGTATTTGGTTGTATGCATGTTTTAATTTTCTTTATATTACTTATTATTTTAAAATTTCAGATATACCTGCTCATCCATTTCCTTTGATTTGCTGAATCACTTTATCCAATAATCCTTGAAATTGAATTGATTACAAAAATCCAAAACTAAAACTTTACTTGCAACGTGATAAAATGCTGCAAATATTTGGTAAAAGCCAGTGATACATTAAAGGAATAAAGTTTTCTCACATTTTAATATGCCGTTCCATTGTACCTGTTTTAATTGAAAGCTCGCTCAATTCGCTTAAAATTCTCTTCGTAATATTCTAGAGTAAGAAGTAACAACATTTATTGTCTGTAACACAAACTGAATCAGCTCTGCTTCGGAATATACACAATATGAGCAGAGGCGATGCGCAGAAGGAATAAGTGTTAAAAGCTTTGCACACGCTTAGTCCAAATGCATTTCACACATCTACCCCTTATCGAATGTAGGTAAACTGCTATTCACAGTACTAGACTATTCAAAGCAGACAGATCTATAATTCATCCAGAGGGGGGAAGGATTAGGGCCACTTGGGAGCATTTTGAGGTAGGAAGATATCTGCAAGGCTGATGGGGACTTACATAGATGTTAAATAGACGTATCATTTTCGAAAATTATCAAAAAAGTTGAGAAATATTTAACTTTAAATAGTCTGAGATTTAAAGCTATTTTTAATCATATAAACAAACAAATAATTCCAAAATCTATAATGAAACCAGTTTGGATATTTTCATATTATTATATCTCTGTAGAGCAATTAAACTTCTTTTAAAATATTTAATTGTATCATAGCACTTTCCAATAGCAGAAACTTTTTTTCATCACTGAGTTTAAATTAAGTTTTTGAAAACTTATATATAAATCTTTTTCAAGTATATTTTATTTGGAAATAATTTTTATGATAGTGTTATCAGAACAGAATTTAGAATTGCTGCATTAAAATGTGTGTCATTATTCTTTATAACATCTATTTATTGATAAGATAACGCCTAATTCTCTTCATAAAAAGTATATATAATAGTATTTTAAGCATCCAAACTGGACTTATATCGAAATAGAAGGAATCTTAACAATAAAAGATTACAAAAGTTGATAATACTGTTAGTTCTTTATCACACATTATAAAATGAAAGTAAATTTTAATTCACAATTTACTAAAACAAAAGAAAATTTATAAATGATTGAGATATACTGGTAATGTGTTTAAATTTAAATCTAAGAACTGCTTACTTCAAAAGATTTGCAATAGAAATTTTAATGTAATACTTTTTATAACTATAATAGCGATTCTTTGTACAATTCTTTATCAAATATTTTACAGGAAAATTCTCGTAAATTTTTTTTGTTTTAAAAATTCTTTGTGTTGAGTTTTTCTATACATTTTCAGGCAATGACCTCAAATTTAGATAGCTTCCAATGAGTTTTTGGAGTAATTAGCCTTAAACAATCTCTCAAGATAATTTAAATAATATAATTAACTTATTAAACACTTAAATTGTTTTTTTTAAAATAACCCAGATTCTATATTGTTATTTTTATAATTGAATTCTTTTCACACAACCAAGGGCTCTGGTTTAAATTAATTTTCCTGAAAAGAAAAAATTCATTTAAATTTAATGTCGATGTATTTTATGCATAGACGATTACTTGGTAAAGTCAACCAGTATATCTCGCTCACGTGTTTTTACCATGGAATTCAAGAACAGAAGCAATGCAAGATTCAATCGAATAATACATCTGGAATATCTTGTCCCAGCGCCACTTTGGACAGTGTAACATCGATTGGTTTTTCTGGGTCGTAGAGGGAAGGAGCTTGCAGAAAGATGCCACACGTGCCAGCGACGCAGGCGACAGTGAAGACGTAGAGGAAGAAACGGTCGATGACCATTGCTACGTACTTCCAGTCCTCTTTGATCTGCAAAGGAGAGACCATGTTTCAAAGGGAATATTAATAAGGATATCAAATATTGAATCATCTGGAAAACATATGATATGTCGTGTGTTATATTTCGTTATTAACATATAACTATAAAGCATGGCGTGAATGAGTTCAATGGTTGTCATTCAATTTTAGAAATGTTGCAATGCAGTATTTGTTTTGTTATTAACATATAACTATAAAGCATGGCGTGAATGCGTTCGATGGTTGCCATTCGATTTTAGAAATGTTGCAATTCAATGTTGCGTGTTATATATTTCGTTATTAACATATAACTATAAAGCATGGCGTGAATGCGTTCGATGGTTGGCATTCAATTTTAGAAATGTTGCAATGCAGTGTTGCGTGTTATATTCCGTTATTAACATATAACTATAAAGCATGGCGTGAATGCGTTCGATGGTTGCCATTCGATTTTAGAAATGTTGCAATGCAGTGTTGTGTGTTATATTTCGTTATTAACATATAACTATAAAGCATGGCGTGAATGCGTTTGATGGTTGCCCTTCGATTTTAGAAATGTTGCAATGCAGTGTTGCGTATTATATTCCGTTATTAACATAATGCATGGCGTTCAACGCGTTCGATGGCTGCCATTCGATTTTAGAAATGTATATATAAAATATTAAAAATATTCTATTCATAAAAAGTTAAATCATATTTACATATACAGTAGCTAAATAGCTTCTATGTATGTAAATATATTATTTACCTTTTTCTAATAGTAGCTAAAATGATATTTACAGTAGTTAAATAGTATTATAATGGATTTTAACAGTAACAGAGTTTTAATTGATGATTTTTTAATGGCACATTAACAAACAAATTCTTAAAACATTATACAGGGTGATTTAGGGACATTACATTAAACAAAGCGCAACAATATCATTTTCAGAAAAAGCCCATCAAAAATTGTGATAAACAGAACTAGACAGTAGACTTAAAAAATGTTCGAATTTAAAAGCAGATGCACCGCTTAGAGATATAATACTATTTAATTTTTTTATATAATTTTTTTTTTCAATGGAAATAGCAAAAGTCCCTAAATTTGAAAAACGGTGTGGTAGTTTTAATCTACAGTATATATAATTACTTCAAATGTAAAATTTGAACTATTTTTTTAATATAAATAGCCCAAGGATTAAGTTTATAGTTTTTTATTATGTTTTGATAAATGGAAAAAATAATAATTCTTTTTCCTGTAGAATAAAAAATCTTTTTTTTTGTAGAATACGGAAATTCAAACAATCCAAAAAAAAGAAAAAAGATGCCTAAGTAGAAACAGTTAAATAACTAGACAAAGACATTACTATGAATAAATATTGACAGAATTAGCGTAACATTGGTATTGTTTTATGTCAGATTAATTACCATGTTTTAAAAATATAGTATATATATATATATATACATATATATACATATATATATATATATATATATATATATATATATATATATATATATATATATATATATATATATATATATATATATATATATATATATATATATATATATATATATATATATACACACACACACACACACACACACACACTATATATATATATAACTGATTTAACAAAAACATTTTTTAAAAAAGTGAATAATTTGCTTGAATTAATTCGTTAACATTCTATAATATATTAACAGCCAAAAAAATTTATTTCATTTTTTAAATAAAAAGTAAGTTGTAATATATTTTTTAAAAATGAAATATATTGGATTTGAATAAAAACAATTTATAATGTATCAAGTTAAAAATTCATGACCAATTAAAAAAATATTCTCAAAGTCTAGTTGAAATAATATAACATTAACTTTTATTAAAAAATTCCATGTAGACGATACTTATATTTTTAAGTACATTAAAAGAAAAATTTCTAAGCAGTTGATATGCGAAGGAAAATATATAATGGCAGAAACGACATTTTTGAAAAATTTGAATAAATATTTGAAGCAGAAATATTTTAACTGCTACGAAGGTGAGTGATTGAATAGAAATGTGTTTCTAAATGCAAAACCTATCGCACTTGTATTTCGAAAGATAAAACAATTCATTAAATCACATAAAACGGAACTAAATTACTGAGAAAGGAATTTTACTATGAAAAATTGATAAAAATCCGACGTTATCGAATTTTGTTTTACCCAGCTGATTTTATTCACTGTTAAGGTTTGACACAAAGCTTTCAGCTAAATTTTATATGGTGATTCCCTCAAAAGAAAAGGTTCTTAAAAAAGACAAAAATTGACGATAAAGATTATTTTTCTCTTTTTTTGTGTCAATTATTAAACTGTGTACCATGTTTTAATAATTGTTAAAATACAGTTAAAAACAGGTGATCGTTTTCCTCACTCATACTAATTCATATAAATGTCTCTTTAACGAAATAAAAATACGAAGTATTATGAGTTGCAACATCAGATTTAGTTCTAGGGGATTATTATTTGAGCTTAATGCGTAAATCTTCTGGAAGGAAGGTTTAATAAAAATAAAAAGTGACGTATAGATGACCGCTTTTTCTTTCTGAATTTAACATAATACTTCTTTTTCCAACGGATATAATGGTTCTTTTATCCATAGATTTTCAGACATCTTGGTGAAGGAAACTACATTGGAAACAAAAATTGCACTACGTGCTAAGGCCATTTTACTTTTATTTCTAACAACGAGACTATCTTTAAGTTATTAAAAAAAAGGAATCAGATAACAAATTGAAATGTTTTAAGTATTTGAATTTTATTACTGCAAAAAATTTGTTTATTTTACATTTCATTTGATAATTTTTTTTTCGCTGATTCGTAATTAATAATTATTTTATTTGAAATTTCCTGTTTTGAGAAATCCGAAAATTCTTTTAACTGCTAGCCAAAAATTTTACTAATTTTTTTAAATATTATAATAACAATAAAATGATATTTCTATTGTTACCAAAATCTTTTATCTTATTAAGAAATAATATCGAGTCGTAATGAATGTTTTTTCTTCCGTCACTAAAATCGTTCGCGCAAGCAGTTTACGTTGACGTATTCCTTTAAATGTTGTCTGATGATTTTTGTTTTTTGAAAGAATGAGACTTGCCTCAGAACGCTGTGTAGTGAGGCCTGTAAAAATATACAATTGTCAATAAATACAAGGTGTCTGAAGGGGAATTATCCCTATACCAGATTAGAGACATTATTCACTTCCAGCTCTGTTGCAAAAATTCCGAAACAGAATGTCACCAAATCATATGTACAGCTTCAGGTATTTTGTCTACCGATGGAGGAGAGGTTAGAGTCTCTAACTTCGAAACAGTAAGTCCCGGGCTTGAATCCTGGTTTGGGTATGGACGTTTCTTTCTCTCTTTATGTTTGTCTTTCTTAATCACATCACATGTCGAAGATGGCACACTTAGTGGGGACACACTATTTGAGATACCATCACTTCTCCCATTATAGATCTGAATAGGGCAAAGACTTAAGGGTAGCTGGGCATTAGAAAAAAAAGATTTAGGTACTTCTGTTGTATCATATGACACTGTCAACGTTTGATGCCGAAAATTCAAAAACAAGGAATATGATATTCAATAAGCAGATCACTCTTGCTGGCTTACTGATATTGATCAAGCATAACCTCGACAACTTGAGGACAAAAATCAGTATTCAACCGCTCGAGAATTAGTTAAAGAGTTTGACATTAGTACTATCTTGCATTGCATAAACCTGACGTGCAAGTTCAATCACTAGGCAGAGCATAAGCTGATTTAAGCAGATAAAGAAATATACAAGTTCATACCTACACTAATCTGTTAGAACTCGGGTTCCCAAACTTTTTTTTCTCGTGGACCACTTTCAAAGCTTTACAATTTTCTGTAGACCCCCTGCTGCTACATTTCTACTGCATTCCCAAAACTCCTAAAAATACCCTAAATTGGGGGTATTAAGAAGAAAAAAAATGTAGCACATTTTCTTGCGTCCTATTTATTAAAATAGTATTTGTGGTTACATAAAATTATAAACATTTATTATTACAAACAACCCACGACAAAAACTCAACAATGAACTCTGAAATGTAAATCGACAATAAAAAAAAAGTTAGTGTCGATTTGAAATGTAAATCGACAGTAAAAATAGTTAGTGTCGATCTGAAATGTAAAGCGATAATACAAAATAGTCATTCTTTTAATGAGACAGGTGTACTTGATGAATTAACAGCAAATTATCAATATTTGGCTTCAGTTTTGTAAGAAGTAATCTCAAATCTCCCCGTTCTGTGATGTTCAATCTGCTGCTTTTTGTTTGTTAATAGGTTGGTTATAACGGAACTAAAACTTCAAAATTTTTGTTCTTTTTTATGAAAACCAAAAAATTTTTCGTTGACCCCTACTTACAACTTGTGAACCCCTGTTTTCTTTTACTAAAATGGTGTAGTCTCATTTTTCAAAATAGAAACTGTAAGATTGGTTTATTTCTTAAGGTAAAAGTTTTCTTTTATATGGTCTAGTTGTTGTATAAGTTACCATATACAAAACCAGAAAAAACAAGTTTTTTTCCTTGAAATATTTTTCATTATAATTCAAATATGACTTAAAAATTTAATAATGAATTATACTACATCAACAAAGTAAAAATTAGAATATATGTGCCAAAAATATACTACACATCATATACAATAATATGTAAGCTAAATTTAACGCACATAAAAATGAAACAAATATAAAACGATAAACTATATTATAAAGTAAAAATTTGTCACTTATTTCTCAATAACAAAAGCAACTTTAAGTCTCAAATTATAAAATAAAATTAGCCTTAAGAATTTAAAATATTTATATTTAACATGTAAATATTTTAAATTCTTAAGGCTTTATTTTAAATGTTAATTTTGATGAATATTATTAACTTCGTGTGAAAAAGTTTCTTGGAAACTTAAAGAAATTACAGTGGTTAGAAAAATGGAACGATAATTTCATGTATGATATAGTAATTTTCTTTTGGTTTTCTCCATATAAAAATGTGTTTCAAATTCTAAACACCAAAGACATATCTTATGGAAACGAACAAAGATTTCCTTTTCTTTTACAAAAGACATATTTTTGATTTCCATGTGAAAACATCTAGTGACAAAGAGAAAATTCAATGGAAACTTTATTTTAAAGCATTTGTTTTTCATGTTCCGAAACAAGAAAATATATTTACAATATAATGCACACGTCAACAGACGTGACTGCCATCTTGCGGAGGGAAAGGGAAAAAAGCAGCGTTATTTCCCCACAGAGAAGAAAATTCAATTGTCTTTAGAAGCGTGAAATTTTCGAGCTCTTTCGAGTTTTTGGGAGTATATGGTCCATTTGCTTCCTTGCTATGTAGTTCTAATAAGCGTCAAGTTAAGTTAACATATGTTAAAGAAATGTTATAAGGACAGTTTTTGTACTTTGATCGCTTTTATGTTTTGTTTATTTTTGGTAACAAATCAGCTGTGATGTTTTTATGGAGTTTTCAAGATTTCTGAATATTTTGCCACCTAACAAGCTATAGTGTGCAAGAAATAAAATTTGATTTATGTTTATCTTCCTCAAGAGCGTTTATAGGGCAGTTTTTATGGATGGTAGAATACTTTTTAAGCTTATTTTTTCAATTTCAACAAGTTTTTACCTATGAAAAATGCAAAGGATCTTTAAATATCATTTTAAAATAAATGTTTGTTATCAAAATGGTGATGTGAACTAGAATAATAACGGTTAAGATTTGGATTTTAGTATATATATGAAAATATCAAATAACTACATGCAAATGAAGTTAATGAATTAAAAAATATTATCGACTTGTGAGTCTTAGATTTTGTATGGATATTAATTATTTCAAAATGTCATGCTGGTTTTTCTGCTATCTGAAAAGGCGTTTTTTAAAAAAATACTTAGAAAAGGATAAAAATTGCTTAAATTGTTGGAAAAAAAAATGTCCACGAAACCTCACAAATTTTCCCTTTCTCTATGTATATTTATATATACGTATACTCGTGTTTAAACTTTAAAAAAAACCTAGTAAAATCAAGATTTTTCCCTGTTTTGAAATTGCTTATTTCAAAGAGTTTCAATACAACCTGTCATCGAATGTTGAAAAGTATTTAGAATGTTTTTTTATCACATGATTATACATATCTGTAAAAAGAAAATTTTCTTGTTGTGCAACAGATTTGAATGATCCCACAGTATCTTTACAGTGTATACAAAATGAATTCCTTAAATGGTATTGTTTTGTGATCATGCTGAATTAAATTTCCACATTATATATGATACTATTTGTTAGCTTTCCAGAAATATAAAAATAATATTTTATCACACATTTATTTGGACATTAAATTCAGGAGTATCAGAAAAAAATTTGAATGTTGACGTAAGCAAGGCATTAGTCCTATGATTTAAAAGAGATTGCTTACAAATATTGCAATTATTAAATTAAAATTTTATTAATGAAATTCTTAACATTTAAATCACGTTGCCGATTTAAACTAATTATAAAGTGGATGTTTTGTCTTGTCTGTTTTCTTTTTCTTCCGTTCTATTGCTAACGTGTTGAATCAATGAAAAACGACTTCTCAAGTTGATGCTTTGTTCTTTATATGAGAAATCGTTTCATCAACGAAATGAACTTTGACAATATTCTCAGGCATTCGATGGTGGACTTCGCCTTGTTTGCTGCCGCTCAAAAAATGCGATTGAAGTCAGGCAGCATGTCGGATTTTCGTCGACAAAAGTCGGATTTGAGACGTCATCTGAATACAATGTGAAGTAGAGGAAACGTTATTTGACGTCATGGATATTTTAAACCAATGAAAATTATAATAAAGTAGCGTTATCCTGAAGTGAAACGAAAGAAACAACCACTTTATCGTTAATTAATAAAAAGATTGTGGTTTGCCCTACATGTTTTTTTTTCATTTTCAAAGAATGGCTGATTTTAGGATTTAATTCATTCAGTACTACAAAGAGCGAGGGTAATGACATCTTTTGCAATGGGGCAACCAGTGGGAGTGCCACCTCACAAAACAAAAAGAACATCTATGTCCCGAATCAGGACTCGAACCCGGGACCTACTGCTACGAAAATAAGAACAGAAAACACTCCGCCATCAATAAGCAATTATATTTATGAATTTAATTCTATTTATATGTACACACACAAAACTTACGTTTTTCTTTAAAAATGTTGTTGTTACTAATGACACTTGGACAAGCCAAGTTCGCTATGCCTTGGCTATGCGAATTTAAGACAATAGGGAGCGTCTTTCGTTTTAATCAGAGCACCATGAAGGTGAAAGTACGACTTTGCTCTACACACATGCCATAGGGATTCGTTTATAGAGTAGGCAACCATTCACACCTCATTCATACAAGAAAAGGACAAAGACAGGATAGATAGAGAAAGTACATCCATGCCCGAACCGGTATTCGAGCCCAGGACCTCCTTATCCGCAGTCAGGCACGCTGACCACTAGACAAGTTGGGCGGATTAAAAAATGTTGATAACATATACTACGTTAAGCATAGATAATTTTAGTTCACATTTTTTTTTTCGTAAATCGTTCAGTTCTTTGACAATAATAGACATTTTTATATAATATACAATTTCAAAGATTATTTACGAAAGCGAGTAAATTCCATTGTATAGAAATATTCCTAGCAATTGAATCTCATCGATAAGTGACATATATAAATTGCGCATTTTCAAGCTAACGATTTACCAAATATTGAAAAGAAATTCTCCTGTGTGAGCGGCGCCAAACAGTTTTGTCGATTGCTCAAAGTTACGTCATTGCCAACTGCACAAACTTAAAACTCAAATAGAGAAATACGATGTTCCCCAGAAGAGCTCGGTCAACATAATCCCAAATACTCAGTCTCCTCTGACTGACCTCCAAAGATTAGTTTTTCGGATAAAAATTTCATAACGATCAGAAGAATTGAAAAGATTTTTTTCTCGTTTTAGAAAAAGTTAATATTTGGAAATGGATGTATTTTTTAGCATTTGGGGTATGCTCTTGTACTTTTTATTCTTTTTTCGTCTTTTCCCTCAAATGCTAATATGTATCTTGAAATGAGATGGTTATTTATGTAAATTATTGTTTAAAATTGAAATTTACATTTATAAATGAGCAAAATGTTAACCAGGATGGTTTGAATAAAAGTATGCTAGGAATATAAACTATAATTACAACGACCGTGCTTTAAAATTTACATTTTTATTAATTTTTAAGTGCTAAAAATCAATTTCATATTGTATAAACAAATTTGAGAATTCATATAGCAAAACGTTTAAAGTACTGGTGATAACTGTAGTACAAAAAATAGGAATTGAGATAATTTGAAATGTTATAGATTTAGTTTACAAGCCGAAAAATTTTAAAGATTTCAATACTAACGGAATGAAAAGTAAATACAAAAAAGCTTATTAGTATTGGTATATTTTATTTCATAATATAAAATTCATTCACATTAATTATTATAGCTAAAGACATTAACTTTTATTTATGCTAAGTGATTAAAAGAATATTGTTTCATTTATAGGAATTTTTTAATGTTTACATTAGTTAAGAGATTTTGCACTTAATTTTAAAGCCATTGTTACCATTATACTATTAGAACGAACGAATAAAAAATATAATAAGTCACCTATACGCAAATACTTTCTCAAATATAAAATAATATTCCTTATTCATTTTTAAGCATACTGAACATTGGATGTTTAATGCTATGAAAATAATTAAAGATTCATTTTTTTTTGTCTCTTACAAAATCAAAATTTCATACTTTTAATGATATTCATAATGATGAAATATTCCAAAACATTAAATTTAAATTTTTGAATTACTCGTATTTTATTTCAAAATTATCATAAATAAATAATGCTTTTTAAAATAATTATTTAATGTAACGTTAATAAATTTTATTGGAATGCAAGATGAAAACAACTGTTTCATAATGAGGAGAGAATTTCTGATTAAATTTTTAAAAGCTTTTTTCGTAAATAAAATTATTTCGCCCCATTAGCTATTCTTCACTTATTATCATCCTCAATTTTAACTACTTAGTAAACATTTTTGCATATTTTTAACTAATTAATAGTAAATAAATTTATTTAACTAATACAATAGAAAAATATGAATATTAAATGCATATTTTTAAGTACTTAATAATGAATAAATAAGACATATTTCTGCCTAATTAGAAGTTGTCTGCGTGAAGCGTATATCAATTTAAAATTTGTTGCGTTAATTGTAATTTTTGTTTGTCAGAGCAAGGTCTAGGGACTCGCTTAGTTGCTTTAAAAACTATGGATATATAAACTCTTTACATAAAATTAGTCATTTATATTTTGTAACATGCGCCACTATATATATATATATATATATATATATATATATATATATATATATATATATATTAATATCTAATCTACTATATATATATATATATATATATATATCTATATCTATATATATATATATATATATCTAACTATATATATATATATATATATATATATATATATATATATATATATATATATATATATATATATATATATATATATATATATATATATATATATATATATAAAGTTAGAATTAGAACTGAAAAGCACAAGAATATATAAACATAATTTGTGCCAATGTGGTCAACACCCCCTGACGAAGCTGGCCATATTGGTACTTTATTCCATTTTTATCTATCTTTCTTTGATATTTTCAGTGTAATTCTTTCCATTTGGTATTTTCAATGTACTATTCTCCATTTGGCGTTTTTCATTGTATTTTATAATATATATATATATATATATATATATGTATGTATAGTTGACTTATATTTTTTACTCAGAGCAGTGTTGAATTTGTTTTTAGATGTACTAGTATATAAATTTGTTAAATACAGCTGAAAAAATTTATGAAACTGTTATGTGCGTAAGGAAAGGTGTATTGAATAACTGTCGTCAAAAGAATTGCACTACATTCTCTTTTTGAAAATGTAATACTGGAAAATGTTAGCTCTATGCAAAATAGAATTAATATTTCAGTGGAGAAAGTGTATTTGGAAATACCTAAATTATAGAAATTCTTACAAGAGATTATCGTCTGACACGATTGGTAACATTTATTAGCAATAGGTAAACATCAACAAATTTATACGTTAATATTTTCGCAAGGACATGATTTTGGAACTTCTCATCCAATCATTTAATTTCGCAAAAACATGCGAAAAACAATCTAAGAGTTAAGGTGGATAACTCAGCAGTGTGGGTAAACTTCTAAAAAAAATCTACAATCGTCAGCATTTAGCTGATGAACTGAAACTGAAACTTTTTCCTATTTAGTCGCCTAATTTTCTGAAAATATGGAAAAACTATGTATGAATTGATGGTAGTTAACTTATCTGAGAGTAAACATCTATATAAATGTCAACATTATTTTGAAGAATAAAGAGTAGAACGTCTTCCTATCTAGTCGTTCAATTTTTCAAAAAGTATGTGGAAAATAACCTAAGTGTTGATACCTGTTCAGAGTACAAGTAATATGGACATCTTTTTACACGTTGCAAAATCCATCCACTTAAGATTTTGCGTATGTTCAACAACAGGAAAGATAATACCGATCTCAAAATTAGACAGGAAACTTAGAATTGCCATCATGATAAGAAGAATATAAGTTGAACATGTAGTTGTGGCAACTGTAAAGAGAACTTTCTGATTTATGATTGTGCTGATTTATTTCATGTTATGCAGAGTTGGTCTCGAAGACAAAATGACACACATTTTCATAATGCAGTGGGAAGTATTTTGCACATGGATAAAGTACAATGGAAATGGAATGAGCAGCATGTTAAAACATGTTCTTCGGTGCCTAATCCTATTCAGCATGTAAAGAACATCCTTGGAAGACGTCTCTTCTCTTCTATCCCTTCATGGATTTAGAACTGCTTTACATTATTGGTGTGCATCGCTAACTATGACTGAATGATTATCAACTCTATAAATATAGTATTGGTGTTGAGAATTTTTGTTATCATTTAAAGTACAATGGAAATGGAATGAGCAGCATGTTAAAACATGTTCTTTGGTGCCTAATCCTATTCAGCATGTAAAGAACATCCTTGGAAGACGTCTCTTCTCTTCTATCCCTTCATGGATTTAGAACTGCTTTTCATTATTGGTGTGCATTGCTAACTATGACTGATTGATTATCAACTCTATAAGTATAGTTTTGGTGTTGAGAATTTTTGTTATCATTTAAAGTACAATGGAAATGGAATGAGCAGCATGTTAAAACATGTTCTTCGGTGCCTAATACCATTCAGCATGTAAGGAACATTCTTGGAAGACGTTTTTTCTCTTCTATCCCTGCATGGATTTAGAACTGCTTTACATTATTGGTGTGCATTGCTAACTATGACTGATTGATTGTCAACTCTATAAATATAGTTTTGTTGTTGAGAATTTTTGTCATCATTTAAAGTACAATGGAAATGGAATGAGCAGCATGTTAAAGCATGTTCTTCGGTGCCTAATCCCATTCAGCATGTAAGGAACATTCTTGGAAGACGTTTTTTCTCTTCTATCCCTGCATGGATTTAGAACTGCTTTACATTATTGGTGTGCATCGCTAACTATGACTGATTGATTATCAACTCTATAAATATAGTTTGGTTTTGAGAATTTTTGTTATCTCATTTCTGGTATTGTTTTAATAGATATTATACTTTTATAAGAAAGTCTATAAATTTTTGTTTTTTGATTGATTATGCAAAATATAGATCTCTTTATTTATAAATGAAGTGATGAATATTGACGCGAAATTTTGTCGAAACTTTTGCACATTTGAATAATTAGTAATAGTTTTCCATTTACTACTTAATATTTCAAGATTCAATAATTCCGTCCATTTTAAAGAAATCTGTTTTTTTAGATTTATTATTATTATTTATTATGTTTTAATCTAATATTTATTGTTGTGTTCTAATTATTTGGTCATTAAAAATTTCTACAAATTTCGCAAAATAACACAATAAGGACAAGTAATATCAGAAATTTTCTCATACCTTACTTTTAAGGTGTGAAAAACTTTCTAGATGTATGCATTCATTTTTCTATTATTAATTGCACATCATTGCAAGTGATCGAGTAAATTTACCAAACTCTAACTTCTGCAAAAGCAATCAAAAGTATTTTTTCTATAATTTTTTTCCACTGTTAAAAATTGTTCTTTAAATTTTTTATAGAACTTCGGCAGTTTCTGGACTGAAGAATTAATGTTTTTTTTAATTTTTTGTACAGTGATTGTATAAATGAATCATATTCTAACTTCTGCAAAAGCAATTAAAATTATTTTTTACAGTCAAAAATTTTTCTTTAAGAATTCTAAAACTTCGGTAGTTTCTGGACAGAAGAATTAATGCAGTTTCTCATCTTCTGCTGTAAACGGCGATTTCCGTGATCGCCTGAGAATTCCCACTCTGGCCATGATAGCATGTCTGTTACATATTTTCTTTGTTCAACTAAACAATAAAGCACTAAAATCACGCGAAAAAAATTCTCAAATTTTTTAAATGATTTTTTTTATTTAACCTATGAAAAACAACGAGTTTTTTGGGGAAAAAAAGAGATTATTTTCTAAAACTTGTTTTTTAGTTCTTTTATCCTATTTTCGAATCTTGTGCAAAAATTAGTTAAATATTTACCTCAAAATTTAAACTAAAACGGCTTATCTCTGAAAAGTATTCAATGTAACCAAATAGTTAAAATTTCTTTTGTTAAATGAAGCAATAATTTTATAATTTTGAAATTTTTCCATGCAGATTCTATAAAATATTTAACGTTAACCAAATGGATAAAATTTCTTTTGTTAAGTAAAATGAGTTTTACAAATTTCGAAATTTTGGTATAGTTTGCAATAGAAAATGATGAGCTATATCCTAAAATAATAAAATGGCACGGCAAATTTTTTTTATTTTCTCTGCTAAAATCTTATTTATATATTATCAACATGTAATAGTAATTGCATAAATGGTAAAATATAATAAGAAATATTGTGTCTAATATTTTTTAATACCGAAACGTTGTTATTGTTGTTACTAATGACACTTGGACAAGCCAAGTTCGCTATGCTTTGGCTATACGAATTTAAGTCAATTGGGAGCGTCTTTCGTTTTAATCAGAGCACCATGAAGGGGAAAGTACGACTTTGCTCTACACACATGCCATAGGGAACCGTTTATAGGGTTGGCAACCATTCACACCTCATTCATACAAGGAAAGGACAAAGACAGGATTTATAGAGAGAGAAAGTACATCCATGCCCGAACCGGGATTCGAACCCAGGACCTCCTTATCCACATTCAGGAAAGCTGACCACTAGACAAGTTGGGTGGCTCCGAAACGTACTGCAGAAGTATATCCAGAAGATATTTCTTACTCCATCAAAGTTGTTGTAGTACGTTTTTGGTTCTTTTTTTGCCGATAGAAATCACTAAACACTATAAACTCTTTTAAACTTGAAAAATCAAATGAAGAAGTTGGCAAAAGATTTGAGATCTTCGACTGTAAATTTTCACACTATGTCAACGAGATTAGTCCCAACGATAGACTAATATGCATAATCCATCAACTCACAGCATGACGTTCTTTAGGTACATCAGGTAAAATTGCATCTTTCCCCTCAAAGCTACTGTTGTCTTCAAAAATCAGCTCTAAATATGAAAAGTTTTGAATAACTCACATAAATATTTGTCCTTATCAAATAGTTTAGACCACTAAAGATTTTATATTCCAATACAAATGACTCGTATGTTTTTATCAGGAAATCAGTTTTAAGATCTGCAGCGTTTGCAAGTGCTTGAATTAACCAGAAAGTTTTTTTTATGCATTTAAAGAAAAACTTAACATACTAACATGAGAAAATTCAAGATTCTGATAGATTTTGAGTGAAATACATCCAATGTAAGTCACTTCCTGATGTCGATCTCTACTTGTACGACAAGCTGGACGCCTGAACTAATTACTATCTTTTAATATTATCACACCATTATTGAGAGATGAAAAAATATGCCTATGGTGATGTTCCAAAGTGTTAAGAATATTTAACTTGTTTAGAGCTTCTCAGCATTTTAGACTCTGAGAATGTTACCAGGAGGCCAGACAATGTCACTCAAAATCAACTGTTTCTAGCATTCAAAAGCTGAAATACTTGATTTTAGTATTCTGAAAGGAATCGTTTTACTGCATATAGGCAAAAAAATGATTTAAATAAGTCAACGCATCTTTTAGGGCTTAACGTAACCTAATCATGGAACATAGTGAAAGATCCCAGGTTCTATTCTATCCATTGTTGAACAACGGGAGCCTTTTGCACATCCGTCTTTTAGGGTAGGCAGGTGATGGCTTCGGGGTTCTCCGGGTTCTACAGTAAAGCAAATACGCAATGAATGCTCAAAGAAGTCTATAACAAATCTGCGAGAGTATCTGTAATGCAGTGTCTAATTAAAGTGATTATCAGAAAATTTTTGATAATCTTGATGATTCTTTTTTTTTTGTAATAGAATTAATTTTGATAATAAATTCTTCGGCGACTTGTGAGAGATGACATTTAAATCCTTCTTCATTATCAGAAAATTTCTGATAGTGAAAAAGAATTGAAATCTCGTAAGTCACCAAAGAATTTATTTTTACAAAGTTAATAAACCAAATATAAACATAATTTTTGTGGAAAAATTCCAACAATAAATAACGATATACTTCGAGATACCTTTCCATAAAGGAACGAGTATCAAAATAATGACGTTATTTGATATGAATATCAAAATAATGATATGATATATTGATACTCGTTCTCTTGTGTTACACATACGTGAGATAAAAAGGAACGGGTACATTATCATTAAATTTAAATCCCCCTTGAGGCAAAAACCTCGATGCGATAGAAGTAACTTGTAATCAGATGCAACTCATGAAATGCAGTTCCAAGTTTAGAGCTGACAGTGCCGGATGCCACTCTGCAAAAAGAAAAACAGAGAAAAAAATAAAGTCTGAGATCCGCTTTGCTCCAACTTCTCCCGGATAGCCAGAGGAGGACAAATACGGGCCCCAGAGACAGCAGGGAGGAGTGCGTGTTTGAGGGATAGGAAGTGATGTGAAATAATCAATAGGGAATCCATCTGCTGTCGTGTCTTTTACTGAATCATTCATGAAGGGTCTTGTTTCCAGGAGTCGCGACTCACTCCCTGCTCCTTCCTCACACATCCGCGCCTTTTCTCATCTCGTTTCATTAAGCAGTTTTCATCGCTTTTGATTTGCTAAATCCTTCATTTTTTTTCTGTTGGGGAAGGACGTGAATAAAGTCGCTAAAAATATAAATCTGAGACACACATATGGCATTTTCTATCTTCGATTCATAATTGGAAATCAGGAATAACACTCAAGTTGAGAACTGTTGCTTGTATGTGATGATTTTTATGGAAGTTCTAAACGGGAATTCTTGTGATTTTGTTGTCATCATAAAAATTATTAAAAAAAATTTTTTTTAAGATGTTCAGAATTGAGCTAAATTTTAAAAAGAATTGAAGTGAAAGAATTTGGAAAACATTTATCAGCAGTGTCACATGACGGATTACCAGCGTGTGTGTGTGTGAATTCTGAAGACTGATTTTTTCATGAGACATTTTTTAAATCAAAATTGTTTTTTATGGTGTGGTCTGATTTTTATATTCCTTTTATATTTTGCAATTGAAGGTGAAAGAAATTGAAGTACCTGTCACTAAGTCCTTAAAGATCATGGAAAAATATGATTTGGTTGTGAAATAGTATAAATAAGAACTGAAAATGTTTTATTTTCTATTAAACTCCGAAATTACTATTCAGGTTTATTAAAATATTTTTCAAAAAAACTCTTCTTAATGAAAAAGAAATCACAAATTCTATTTTCTAATGAAGAAATTATGTTTGTCTTTTCTGCAGGCTTCCTATGACTGGCTGTAACACGTGAATAGAAAAGTTAAATTTTTTAACGCCAGTGGTAAAGTTGGCAGAGAGAAAAAAGTTATTACTGCTTCGCAGAATTTTCTCAGATTTATTTTAAAATACGAAAATAATTTTAATGACGAACAAAAACAAAAAAACATAAATTTCTTTCATTGAATAAATTACGAAAAACCAGTCTGGCAGAATGGAATTTCTAAAATTATTGGATGAGACTTATGATGGGGAGCTGCTGATAATACTTCAGTTTGGTTTCATTATGATGAAAAAAAAATGATGACACAATGTAAAAATTGTTCAAGTGTTCTTAAAGTGAATGGAGCAAGTACAAGCGGACTCCATACACGTTTAAAAATAAAACATGATACAAATTTGTTTAAGACCGAAGGAATCTAATTACAATGAAGATACAAATTTAAATACAGTTTCTTAGTTCAAGCCATCAGGAATTTTAAATTTAAAATAAAAATTACTTTCTAATAAATAGAAATAAAAACTCTTCCTTTTTATTTCTATAGAATTATGGCTTTTGTTCGTTCATATTGAAAATGCTTTGAATACTTTGAGTATAGTCCACTATCTGTGAAAAATTCTCCCAGAAGATAGTAGACATTAAATATAAGCTGCTCACTATTGTACTGCCATGGCGACAGCTTGTGTATACATTGGGTGGTTCTTAAGATATTGGAGAATTCTGAAATCAATGTATGCGGGAATCAGAAGTCACATGTACCATATGGGGGCACTGTACAAAAACTCATTTTTCTCCTAAAGGCCATAAAACCAATCAGTGTAACTAAGTAAACTAAAGTTAAATATTGGATGGAATTAAAGATAAATCCACTAAAACCAGTCAGTGTGAATTCAAAACTGAGTAAACTAATGTTTGATATTGGTTTGAATTAAAGATAAGGCCATTCAAATCAATCCGTGTGACTCCACAACTTAGTATACTAAAATGAAATATGGATAGATGGATGGATAGATGAATGGATGCATTGATGGATAGATTGATTGATGGATGTATGGATGGATGGAAGGATTGATGGATGCATGGAGGATGATTTGTGTGAGGTAAATACATTGTATGCCTCCCATGTTATAAAATACTGTTCGTATAAAGTATGCTGATTATCAAATTATCGATCTGATCTTGGGCAATATTACACCATTTATCAAGCAATGCTCTTTGAAGTTCCGGTAGACATGTGGGAGGGTGTTGACGGGCTGCAATTCGTCGGTATATATATATATATACATACACATATATATATATATATACATATATATATACATATATATACATACATACATATCATATATATATATATATATATATATATATATATATATATATATATATATATTGTTTGATTCTATGTAATAAAAATAATTTTTAAGTTTGTCGTTTGAAGGAATACAATGCAATGTTTATTGCCATATTTTATTTAGTTTGATATTCCGTGATTGGGGTTGTTGCTTCTCTTTAAACGTGATAAAACCAAAACATGCCGTAACTACAGTGAAAAGAATAGTGAAAATATATTCTTGTCAAAAAAAATAGCATGACACATTCATAGTTAAATGTAGTTTGATAGGCTTGATGCTTTTCAGTCACAGGTAGAAACAGAAACATTTAAACAATAACAAGTAACAGTTAAACAGTAACAGTAGTATAATAACAGTTAAACAGTAACAGGTAATCCAGAGTAAACAGATTTTTTCCAAGCAGAAACAAAAAGAATGTAAGGGCGTACAGTATTTTCTTTCCATACTCTGCTTAAACATTTCAGATGTAAAAAGAATATTGTTCTGTTTGCCAACATTTATTTCGCCTCTATAGGATTTTGTTCCAAAGCAATGTAATGACGCCTTTACTTTTAGCAATTATTATTTTAGAGAAATTATAAAAAATATAAATATCAAAAATACAGTTTATGAAAATAATGAAAAAAGTTAACTATTAAAGTTTATTCGAAATGGTGACATGTTTTGAGGTCACAATATACAGAGAGGAAAGTCTAAAACATGCTCTGTCTCAAGATTTAACTAAATATTTTAGGTGTGCTTTGCTTTTTGGAATTTATTCTGTTTGGTAACAAAATTTATCGGTTAATTGATTTTTATCATCTATATATTTCCTGAGTTGAAATTGTGGAATAATCGAGAATCATTAGAAATAAAGCAATTAGAAATCATGTGATTAGGTGATAAAAAAAACCTCCATTCATTTCTCGACAAACTGGCTTATTCCCCCAAAAAATTGATCATTATTTACATTTGAGTGTTTCGAAATTTTTTTAAAAAATATAATATGTTAATATTAATATGTGTACATAGGTGCATAATAATATGTATGAATAAAAAAGCACATAAATATTATTATTCATATATGTACGTCTAGTATGTATATTAATGATATATATGTATGATAATAAGCATGAAAAAATTTAATTATCAAACAAATCCAATAATTTCCAGAATATTAAAAATCATTTCTCAAAATAAGCGTAAAAAAGTAATTTTTTTCCTTCGAAAAAAGAAAAACTCACCTATTTCGAACATTTATTGTAAATTCGTATTTTAAATTTTTTGATTATGATGATTTGCTCTTTTTTCTAGCTAACATGAATATCTGTTGATTGATTTTAAATAAAAAATTCCTAAATCGTCAGAATGGTTGCTTTTAGATCATTATTTAAAACGAGCACAGAAGGTTATAGACATATTGAAAAATTAATAATCATACTGATAGACTGAGCATTAATTGAAAAAATATACATTTTACATTATTCAAAACCCATTAATAGTAGTTCTATTAATCATGTAAAATGACCAGAAGGAAGTTGCAAAGATATACGCGCGAGAAAGAATTTTATATATCTTGAATTATAACATAATTTTTTTTTTACAAATGAATAACAAATGTAACTTATTTAGAAAAAATATATGTTTGTTTTATCAGTATTAAAAGTTATATAAAAATTCAAAATTCAATAGTAATAAACAAAAGGTTTATATAATTGAGTCTTTGTGTATATTTCTCAGTAAATATGCCCGATCTCAAGTACGATTTTATTCGTCTTTTTGGATAAATTTTTTTTTCATTCGCCTGGTTAAAACTAAGTGGAGAAACAATCAAACCTCTAATTGAATATTTATTTTGATAATTTTATACTAAAGTCAATATTTTTATCTTATTTTACCTGTATTTATATGTTAGTTCTTTCATATGCACTTCACTTAGATATGTATAAAGCAATTAATTATGAAATGGTATGAGGGTTATCATGTAACGCACCGCAATTTAAAATGCAGCTTCTGGTTACCTTCAAAGCCTAGTGGTTAGTGCTCTTGCCTTCAGTTAAATAGTTCGTGGGTTCAAATCCCAACTTGTTGTGGCATGTTTGTAATGGTTCAAAATCCATTTTAATCCGTAATCCCGGTGTTATCAGCTCTCGTCTGCAGAAAATGACTGTTGAGGGACAACTAAACCTACCTTCAAAGTATCTGCCTCGTTATGAATCCCTAAATCTGCTACCTGAACTCATGAGGTAAGTTAACATCAAAATGTTTATATGTATTAATCTCAAGGTTGTGTGATATGGTCTTTCTTTTTAGTAGAAAAGAGGTCCCTGGCTTGATGCCCACCACTTTTCAATGAAACGACTTTGATACTGTTGTTGGGGTTTCTGCATGCATCTGCTGCAAATAAAACTTGAGGTAATTTTTCATCCTTTGTTTCTTGTGGTATGTGAGTATGGTTTTAGCTAAGGAGATGTCGATGAAAAGTCTTCCCCAGAATGCAGTATTTCCTGAATGTTCCCATGTCTTCTTCTTCTTCTTCTTCTTAGAGTTGGGTTTGTATTATATTGGGCCCCTCTGTTTTTATCAGCATTTTGTATTATTAACTCCAAACCCAATGTTTCCTAGTTCCAGTTGCCCGGGTCACCCACTTTATTAATAAAGTCCAATAACCCTTTAATAGAGACTAGGTGTAACTCTCTAGTATGGATGATGCCTAAAGAAGTCAATCTAGGGAGGGCAAGAGCCTCGCATTCGTAAATGATATGCTTTGCCGTTTCCTCTTGCGTATGACATTTCCTACAGATAGGGTCTTGCTGAAACAGTCCCATTTTATGGAGGTGTTTTCTGAAATAGTAGTGCCAAGTTATGAAGCCTACGATTAAAAGTATCTTTTGCTTAGAGCATCTTAGAATTTCAGAGGCAACCCTCGCTGATTATCCACAGATCATACTTTTAGCGTGGGTTTGACCAGGAATGTTGAGCCAAGCTTCATACATCTTCCGTTTTTCCCATCTAAGAACATTGGTTTTTGCGGTCTTCAAATTGATCCCACAAAAAGGTTCTGCACCAATGGAAGCAAAAGCGATCTTTGTTTAGCAAGTTCATCAGCTCTTTCATTACCTTCGATACCTTTGTGCCCTGGCACCCATGCAAGGATCACCTTGTTTCTAGTTGCCAGTTCTGTAAGAAGGTTTTCCCTTGCCTTACAACACTATTAAGGCCTTTTGCAGCCGCTACGCCATGTGAGTTGATATTATCAAATATATTTTTACTCAGGATTCACCATAGCCTAGTGGTAAGATTGGAGCGGAAAGTCTCGAGTTCGATCTCATCCAGGGTTGAGCAACTGGGATATTACTTATCCGTTTTCTGCATGCCCACTTGTTGAGATAGTGGCTGAATACTTTTCCGAGTTTTCTTTTGTGACGCGTTAAAAAATCTACTTAAGATGCTAACGTGCCCTACAGATGTAGTGTGCGATTGTATATATTAACATTATAAAAAGTTTCCTACTAAAAAATGGTTTGATACGCGTAGTGAATGAACAAACTTAGACGCACCAAAACTGCTTTGAGGTATTCTAATATCCATCTCGTAATTTGCTTTCTGGGATGATGTTTCATAGATAGGGGCAGTATTCCAGCGGAGCAAGGGAGGAAACCAGGAAAACTCCAAAGCACACAAGCTAACAAATGTTGTTGTGACAGCGTGCTACCCTGTCCCTAGCCCTGAGTTGGGCACTACCAATTAGGTGGAAACAGCCGGTCGAAGTCATTTTGATTTTGGAGCACGGACGAAACAGAAGACAACCAATATTCAGCATGCCAACCCCAGAGATACGATTGCACTTAGAGGATATCGCGAATGTGATCTATTTAATGTGCCCTAGCCGTCTTTAGTGAACACGACGCATCTTCACTTAAGCCTAAATTCGAACTCTCTACCTTTTGATAAGACCCCCGTAACTAACCAGACCATCACGTCCTACGCCAAAAAAAATGTGCATGCAAAAGAGCAATTTTTCTCTCCCTCAAATTAACAGTAGCTGGAATCGAATCCAGGACTTTCTGTTCCGAAGAGCATTGTCCTACCTCTAGGATACGACTAAAGTATGTTGTAAAGATAATAAAAAAAGGGGCACTGACGCTCTCGAAGTCGTCCTTGTTGTCGATGTGCTGCGCAATGAACATGGCATTGTGGATGGCGCGCTCGATCTGCCGGGGCAGCCGCTTCTCCACGATTCCCGGGCTCGACTCCAGGTCGTGGATCACCAGCTCCTCTGACATCCTGCGCCCGACTGCAGTGCTGTTCGCCACCTGTTCCTTCATGTAACCTGAAACACACACAGCAAGAAATAACTATTCTTTTTTGAGTTCCAAACGATCATAAATTGGCACAATAATCTATTTCAAACGATAATTAATTTAAAGAATCTTCACATAATTTTATTTCACAAATGTATAAAATTTACATAAAAAATGATTGTTTTACGTAGGTAACTGATTATATAATATCACCTTCACAGGTTATTCAAATTAGTTTTAAAAAATTTGTCACTGTCAGTCAGTTTTATTCAAAATAGATATTTGTCGGACCATTGTTTGCCTTACGTAGTTGCATTTGCACTGAAATTCAATAATCCGCCTGATAATTTGGCGTTAAATGAAGTGCAAGTTATTTTTAGAACAAGCATGTATAAAAAAATTGTTCTAAGCTAAATATTTTCTCGTACCCAATCAATGGTTAAATTTTCTTGGCTCGCCCCATTGGCACCAGAAGAAGAGGACGACCGAAACTCCGATGACGTGACTGCCTTGAAAACGACCTAAAGACACTAAAAGTGACAAACTGGATGACCTTATCCACAAAAATAGGGGGTCCTGGTATGCACTTCTGAGGAAGGCAAAGGCCCACCCTGGGCTGTCAGGCCAATGAAGAAGACAATCAATGGTTCCAAAAGGAAATGGATTTCCTTAAATAAAATGCCAATAATACCAGTTTGCTATTTGATAATCTAAATCTCCCTTGATGTTGTTGTTCGAAAGGTATACGCATGAAGGTCTCACTCAAATACCAGGAAATTGTGGGAAGAACCACAGGTGGCATGAAAGTGGCTGCATACATTAGATCAGGGAGATGAGATTAGTTCCAATTAAACTTTAAAGATTCCTAGTTTCTCTCATTAATTTTCTTTCTGACCGAGCTAGGCAAAGAACCTACAATCTTGAGGTCACGAAAATGGCG
The DNA here is from genome assembly GCA_037975125.1 of Latrodectus hesperus. NCBI lineage: Eukaryota > Metazoa > Arthropoda > Arachnida > Araneae > Theridiidae > Latrodectus > Latrodectus hesperus. Next base: position 6,315,587 of record JAJQOW010000018.1, on the reverse strand, counting down.
CCATTCTACACTAGGTCACTAAGGCGACAGTAAAATAAAAAAATTCAGACATTTTGTTTTCATTTTTGATAAATAAATAAATAAATAAATAAATATATATATATATATATATATATATATATATATATATATATATATATATATATATATATATATATATATATATATATATATATATATATATATATATATATGTATATATATATAACTCTTCTTGCATTGTTCACCACTCGCAAAACACTGTAAAACAGTTTTTCACCATAACTGAACAATTGCTAAACATTAAGCTTATGCTTAAGCTAATGATTTGTTATATAAAATGTATTAATGCCCCCGAAAGACGATACATAATTAAAAGTAATACATCTTGAAACTTTTTTTATAAATGAAAACCTATGAAGGACAGGTGATTTTTTTAAATCTTGTTTCGATCAATCATTCAAAAAGTTTAAGATGTAATAACTTATATTTATATATATCTATATTTTATTATATATATTATCTTAAAGTGTTTACATTCATTTAATGTTAACACTGAAGAAATAAATTCATAATTATTGTTTCTGTTACATAATAAACACTTCAAAATGTTTATTAATTTAGAAATATTCCTAATTCTGAGGATATTTTTGTCTAGCATAAACATTAATAAAACTTATTTTTACAATGCAAGTTTTTAATTTTATTTTTAATGTTTTAATATTCTTGTGTTTATTCTAACTACTCTGAGTTATGTTAAAATGTCGCTTAGGATTTTGTGCATTAAAAGTGTCCTGTCGTGTATACATTTACCTATATGTATGTGCTTGTGTGCGTGGAATAAACCTTATGTCATATTACTATAAAATATTCTTTTTAAATCTAGGCTACTGTCATTATATTGTGAATTATGTGTTAATTATGTGTCATTATATTGTGAATATTGTGAATTATGTGTTATAGTTATGAATTATGTGTATGATGTGAATGAAATTGGGTAAATGCATAAATATATTGATATTTAGTAAACAAAACTCTCTATTAAATCAGCATACCATGTTTAGAACATTTCTAAATAAAAAAAAGACAACTTAGGATTATGAGCAAGAGTGCTGTAGGGACGAGGTACCTTCTGCAAGGGAGGGAGCCGTGGCTGTCCCCTTATTGTCGTCAGTCTCAATCTTGTACTGGGGCGGCCTCATGAGGAGAATGCGGGGCAGCAGGCGGATGAAGATCCTCCTCACCCAGGGCGCCATTCGGTGGGTCGACGGAGACCGGAAGTGTACATTCAGAACGGCGATCGTTACGATCACGGATACAGTCACAAGGATCATCGTGAAGACGAGGTACTTGCCTGCAAGAACACGAAATAGAAGAATCAAATCCCTCTCATTGTCATTTAGACTTGTCATATTTCCAGTCTAGAAAAGGAGATTCTTTGGTAAAATCCTAGTATACGTAACGCGTTTCAAAAATGTCGCCAACGCCGAAATTCATGCGATTCATAACAATCATCCTATATGAGCGTTGCATAATCAAAAAATTGTGAATCTCAAAATGGCAATACATAACCATATAATCCGAACCTTAATGTCGCCAAATTCATTACGTTACAGGTACTAAAATTAAGCCAGGTGAGTTTTTGCGGTGAAATTTCCCCTTTTTTTCCTAAAAATTACGTGTACATTATATACCTCTACTATTTTATAAATCATATTTGGATACGTGTTAAAATTTTAAATATGTTTTAATGTATTTAAGGCTTCAAAGTAGTTAACAATAAAAATACACGATGAACGAGTGGCAATGATCAATTATGCATAAGATAGATTCAATTGTTTTAATTATACAAACACTGGTATGTGTTAATTTTTTTTATCAAACCTGTGGAGAAGTTAATTATTACAATCCTTAGTTCACATGAGAACAATCGTTTTCTTAGGAATGATGCTATGAAATATATCCAACCTTTTTGTGGCAACAAAACGTGGTCTGATTTATAGTATGTATCCAATATATATCGATTCTTGCTGGTACAAAATATGAAATTTGGTGAATTTTGAAAAGGAATTTTAACATTAACTAGTTTTTACAGCAGTGATTACTTTTATAATAGAAATAAATTTTATATACATTCGATCATATTATAACAAAATAGTTCATATCGTATAATTCTTTATAAGTCTAAGGCTATTAGTTTCATTATTCAAGATAAGAAAGGAAGCAATTATTAAATATAGGCTTTTTTTCTTCAAAAATTATGAAATTTGATATTTATTTTTGTGAGTTATTTCTAAAGTAAATTTTATTACGAATAAAAGTTTATTAGAAGAACAGTTAACCGATTCTTAAATATAATTAACATAGACTAATTGTTTGTAAGCAAACACGTATAACATACTCAAATTAACAGTCTTAGAGTAATTTTCAGTGAGAAGATGTTTGTGAAACATAAATTTTCTTTTAAACTCGAATAATTTCAAGATTTAATCACTTCGAAGCATTAGTTCGAGAATTACTTTAATAACAAAATATATTTTGATAACTCTATGGTTTTGTAAGTGACGTAGATTGAAAAGGCAATATTTTTCTCACTTCTATGATGAACAAATATATAAAAGGATAATAAAACGGGACTAAGAAAAATTAAAAATTCAAATCGTCCTTACCGATTTAAATAAAGTATAAAGCGTCTATTTGTATTGTCTTGTCATTTCATTTTGCTTTTTCTTCTGTTCTATTGTCAACGTATTAATAATGGCTTGAATAAATGGAAAATGGCTTTTCAAACCGACGCTTTGGTCTTTATATAAGAAATCATTTTATTAACAAAATGAACTCGGACAGTATTTTTACTTTTGATTCCAACGAGTTGAAGCCATAGAGTCATTACTCAATATGGGTGTCAAGTCCAAATCTGTTCGATTACTGTTAAAGGCATTTGGCTCAAAATGATTCGAAACGACTCCTGGAATCATGCGATATCATCAAACGACTCCTGGAATTGTATACTCATAACAATCAATGTTTTACGCACACAAAATGTTTATCAAAACAAATATAAAATAAGAGAATTCGAGAAACTTTAACTGATTTCAAGAGAACACATAAATGACACAAGGGAAATTGATGAGTCGGAGAGCTCGGCAAGTAAACGTGAATAGGTTAAAAGCAGTAAGTATAAAATATAACAATTTCAATAAATGTTGGAAGCAATATCGATAAAGATTTGAAAATTTGAAAACTAATCATTTAGAACAATATTTAATTTTCATAATTTTTAAAAACTTTTAGAAACGGAAAAAATTATAATTGAAAAATACTTTTTTATTACTGGTAAAAATCATAAATGAACTTCTTCTCAACGCCGACGACCCTCGGGTATTCGATGATGAACTTCGCTATGTTTGCTGCCACTTGAAGAATGCGATTTGTAGGAAGGCAACAAATTCGTCAACAAGTTAGATTTACGAAGCCGTCTCAATACGATGTCGTAATTAATTATGTGTGTGTGACGTAGATGAAACGTTATCTGACGTCATGGATATTTTAAACGAACGAGAATTGTAATAAAGTTAATAAGCTATGATCTCAACCGGAATGAGAAAGAAACAACCACTTTATGATTAATAATGCCTTAAAGTTTTATTCTTTCTTCAAAGTACTCTATTGATGTGTCACAAGAGAAATAAATGATTAAACATGATATTATCTGCGACAATCCATTTAGGAACTATATACTTAACAAACCATGGACCATTACCAGTTCATTTTAGAAGGATTAAAAAATCATCAATTGCTCGTTGCCTTTGTTCTAATTTCTATTGAAGCTAGAACTTATTTTATAAATTATATATATATATATATATATATATATATATATATATATATATATATATATATATATATATATATATATATATATATATATATACTTATAGATAAAAAATCATTTATCATCATCAATCAAATTGAACAAGAAATTAGAAAGTAAACCAGATAAGTCACAAACATAAGAGAGCTCTGTTTTAAAGTATTAAAAAATATCAAGAAATGAATCTTATTGAGGGGGTGAACCTTTACTCACTCATTATTTATAAGTTAGAAAATTTTAAATTTCGCGAAATTTGTTGAACCTTTTCGTTATTTTATCCTTTTATATCATATCTATCCTAATTATATTAGAATATAAGACTTATTATATTATCAATTAAAATGTTCAAAATAAATTTCTTATTTATTTATTCTTTAAGAATTTTACTAATCAAAATGATTATTAGTTTAATGATTGCTGAACTGGTCATTTTGATGATAAGATTGAAATTTCATCGGAATCATGACACAGTTTTATTACTTTAAGTAAAGTATTAAATAAAAGTATTTTCTGGAGGAATGCATCACATATAGTTTTATGAAAGGAAGAGTTATGATATTCTAAAATTTAATTGGTAACCTAGACGTTTGCCTTTGTACGAAAGTAAATATAAGTAAAAAGAAACAACATTATTAACGAATAATATTGTTTCTTTTATTATTTGTAAATTACTATAAAATCTAAAAAATTGTAAATTTTTAAAATTCCAAATTATTATGATTTCTAACAAAATAGTATTTGTTTTCGTAAAACGTAATGAAATTAAAATTTGTACTGTAGTTCTTTTAAAGGTAGTTTTGTTCTCAATAAAAGGTATATTTTTTAAGTATTTGAAAGATTGTAATAAGAAAAAAATCTATCGTAATGAGATAAAATGTGTTTTTACGTTTACGGATCTAGATTAATTTTCTGGATGCCAAAATTTATCTACTCAGAGTATGCCTCCAGAACTTTTCAAATTTTTAGAATGAAACTGTTATCCATAGATTTTATTTTCAATGAAAGATTGATAACATCATTTTTCCTAAAGATAACAGGTATTTTTGCACAGTATCAGATGCAATATTATATTTATCCTAATTTTAAATAAAAATAATTAAGATCTAAGAACATTCTAGATGAAATTGACAGTTATCCATATTTGTTAAAATCACTGCTTAAAAGTCTATAACGTGCACTGTCACTTGTTTACCATCAACAATGGATTAATGATTATATCAAATATCAAGTGATCAGTACAAAATTCATTCATAAATATTAAATGATTTTATTACCATTGTCGGAATGAAACAACGATTGCTTGCTCTGAAAATTCTTTGTGTAAATATTTACATGATAGAACATAAGACAAAAACAATTACCAAGTTCACAAAAGGCCAGAATACAATATTTTACAATAAATTTAGAAATAGTATTTAAGCAGCTCATTTCACGATAGATTAATTTCCTTTACCTGTTTTTCGTTATATTGTTGCCATTCGCGGACAACTTGTTAACACTCTAAATTTGATAATATATACTTTGTGATTAATTATTTATTTAATTCAATTTTTCCTTTAGTTCCTTCATGATTAATTATTAATTAAAATATAGATAAATCCTAAATAGAAAATAAAAACAAGATATAGTGACTTTTATCTATAAGATATTATCTGATGTCATATCTTTCAAAAATTCCTTATTATCCAAGAAAACATTTTACTGAAACAATTTAAGTAATTAAAGTCAGGGAATTTCTGATACGCTTTTCAAGATATAAATGTGCAATGTTGTCATTTTAGGGTAGTTGTTAGTGAACGTTCGTTGAGTAACTTCGTTCATAAAATATATTATTTCCATTTGCGAATTGTGTAGCATACTGCTCTTTGTGAAAAATTTTCGTGAGCATCTCTCCCCCCATAATAACAATAGGGTATTCTGAGTGAAAATGCAGAGTACTCACCCAAGAGGGGCATCGCGAGGGAGGTAGACGGTATAATTTCTGATAAGACCAAGAAGAAGAAAGTTAAAGACAGCAGGATGGACACAGATAAAGACACCTGCGGAAAAAAATCAATTATTATATTACAATTCGCACATTAATTGCATGTTAGATTGAATTGGTGAAATATTAAATATGGTTTCTTAACTACTCATTAATAAGGTAAAAAAAGTTTTACGTTTTTTCACGTTGAATAGATGTTTTAATAGTTACTTAATTTAGTAGATAATAATACACTTTCTAGTATAATTAGCGTTTATAATAAATAATGGATATTTTAGTAGTAGATCAGCAGCATTTGTGTGTACATTAACAAGCACTTTCGTAAGCAATTAACATAAATATATATAATTATTAAGCGTTCTATTACAAAATGAACATACATTCTAATCGATAATGAATATGAATACATGTAAATTATATTCATCCTAAGTAACCAGTAACAAATGTTTTAGTAGACAGAAAACTAACGTGCATTATATGTAGACAGTTAATAACAAATATTTTAGATTGACAATTAAAAAACATTCAATTTGATATTTAGCAGACATTTTCTTAGTAGAAAAGCTATTAACATTCCACCAAAGAATTAATAAAGACACGGTGACAGCAAGACTACTTCCTTATTGTGTATTGCAATAACACAAAATGTATCAAAGATATTTTATTCATTTTTGCATACAGAAGTTACCTACTTAAGTTTCAATTTACATAACTTTAAATATCCTATTAGGCAAGCGACACCCGTCATTGTCAATACGCAGTGTGAACTGAATTCTGCTCTCATCACTCTCTCTAGTATATTGGCAGAAATATTCATCGTTTTTCTTAGAGATCTTCCAAAGTTTGTGGGAGGTCAGTACAGACACGTGGTTTTAAATACCCCTACAAAAGAAATTACATTGATACAAATTGTGAGAACGCGCTGGCCACTCCAAATCATTTCGCATTAAAATGAGGCACTCGGAAAAATAGGCCTCTATGACAAGGCACGGTGATCATTACACCAGGGCATGATGGCGACTGAACCACAATGTCGCACAACTTTATGATCTCCTCTCTGAAACGAGATCATGCCAACCTCGTTATCTTCACCACATTTTGTGTTATTACAATTCGAAATAAGGAAGTTATCCTACCTCACCTGTATTATATAAGATTATTAACATAAATTCCACGTAGATATTTAATGGACATTACAAGTACACTGTTGATTGACATTCTAGTGAATAATTGATGAACATTGTAACGGACAGTTAGCAGACATAATATCAGATGTTAAATAAAAGGGCAAACCTTTTCCCCGGAGTCCGAGGGCAGATAAAAGACCAGGACGGACAGACCGGATATCCCGACGCAGGGTATGATGAGGTTGACAGTGTAGAAAAGGGTCTTCCTCCTAAGAGTGATGTTGAAGGTGATGTCCGGGTAGGGTTCTACGCAGCAGGAGTAGTGCCGGACACGTCGGTGCGCTGGAACGGCCATGATGTCCCATTCCACACTCAGATAAAATTCGCTGAGGTCCATACCGATCGGCACGGTGTCATTATCTGGGATCTCTTCCAAGTGCTTAAGGTCCACCTGGAGGCAACAGCAAAAAACACACTCTAGCGAACCATAAATAAAGAATCTGAAGACTGAAAAAAAATTATTCTTCAAAGTAAAAATTTGATTCTCTTCTAAATGATATCTCAACTTATTTTAAGAAATCCTAAAATTAGGTTAAAAATGTATAACACGCTGAAGCAAAACCAGTAAACTCCTTGAAAATTTATTGATAATCTTGCATTTTTTTTTATTAATCATTTGCTTCAAAGATATATATAAACCAGTCTTTAGCAGATGGCAAAAAGAATACATACTGACAACAATGTACTGTCCAAATTTGAGATATTAGTGTGAAATTTTAAAGAATTTCTTAATTTTGCTATTTGATAATTGATTTGGGGAGATTGGCAATGTAGACTTATTTCAACACGGTGCATGGCTAAAGGGTTTACAACTTTGGAAAGTTCTCTCGGATCTTTAAACCCTTCCCGACACTCCACTTCGTGAAGTGCTTGCACGATTCCACCTTTTCACAACATTGCGTGGGAGAGCATCTCCATCTGACCAACCCAACTGCTCTCTTTGTAATGTTGTTCAGCCCACGAATGGCGCCCATCCCCACTGTTGCTTGTCACTTCATGGAGACTCTGAGACGGTGTAGTATTGGAGAGATAGAGAACTCTTGAGGCAGGTCAGATTTTGTGCTTAAAGTCAACCATAATCCCTTTTTTGTATTTATATTTGTTGCATTTTTACTATCTTTCTCTATTGCATCGCCTTGCCATTAGAAATAAAAAAATACTATTTGATAATGTTTTCTTTTTTTAGAATGCTGAATTTTGTTAGTATCCTTTCTCGTCATGTGTCTTTCCTGTCTTTGGATGCAAAAAGTAAGTTTGTTTTTACAATAAAAATTCTTCAAAAAAGAAACAAAACGTAATTTTCATTTATATTTATCTTTAAAACTTCCAATAACACAGACTTTTTGAAATAAAGAGCTTCAGATACATTAATGTAAAAATTAAAGAATTTTGTAAAGAACCATTACTATTTTTACTATATTCTATGAGTCACATGTCATATATATATATATATATATATATATATATATATATATATATATATATATATATATATATATATATATATATATATATATATAAATTAGGTTGGGGAATATGTTTATTGCGTTTTTACCAAGGACTTTTATTTAAACAAAAACAATAATATATAATCAATAAGTCAATCAATTATATATTCGCCGTTGCTGTTTACAACCTTTTCCCACTTCTCGACTCAATTTGTTGATGCCGTTCCGCTAAAAATCGCCTGGTCTGGTGTCAAAGAATTTGTTGATCCAGTTTTGAAAGACCTCTTGGTGCACTGGGAAATACTCAAAAAGAATGCCACAGTCAACAAGGAGCTCTGCATTGCCCAGATACACCGCGTGAATGAGGCTATTCGACTGAAAAGACCTGATCGACATGGCCAAACCATTCTCCTTCACGAAAACGCCAGGCCCCATGTTCCACAAGTCGTCAAAGCCGCACTCCAAGAGCTCGAATAGGAGGTCCTTCAGAATTCGCTGTATTCTCCGGATCTTGCACCGAACGATTACCATCTTCTCCGCTCCTTGTCAAACCATATGAAGGACATTACCTTCGATAACAAACAGGTCCTTAAAAACTGGCTCAACAACTTCTTTGACACCTGACCAGGCGATTATTGGTGGAACGGCATCAACAAATGGATCGAGAGGTTGGAAGATGTTGTAAACAGCAACGGGGAATATATTATTGATTGACTTATTGATATAATTATTGTTTTTTGTTTAAATAAAAGTCTTTTTAAAAACGCTACGAATTTATTCCCCATTAGGTATTTCATGAGATAACTAGACAAGACGTCAGTTAAACAAAATTATTAAAGTCCTCGATTTAGCTAGGTTTTCTATAGAATAACAAATACTTGATCGTTAAAATATAAAATATGGCACTCGAAAGTTTTTTGATACGGTTCTAGCTGTTTTTAATCAGTTTTGAATCACTTATAGTTGCTTTGCGATGATCTGTGTTTATGTACGTTTCATTCCGTTATCTAGACGTAAAGTTTAGATGGTGTATTTAAGCTATTAAAAATATTCAGGGATTTATGTCAAAAGAACTCACACATTAATTCAAGTTCTAGTAATTTATTTCTGAAACATCATGCAATCTTAATTTTCTTTCTATCACAGATAGAACAAAACTTAACAAAAATCTGTCACAATTTGATGAAAATATAGATCGGTTAAAACATTGTTGTCCTCTCTACTAAAAGAGTAAAATTAAATCTATATATTACACAAATGATTATTTAGTACTTTTAATAACTAATGCTAGCAATAGATGCAATAATAAATTATATCATCTGCTTTTTCCTTATTATTTACATATCAGTCATCCGATCTAGGAATATAATGTAGTGTTTTGGAAGTTTTGATTATATTTATGATTAATAAATTTGTAAAATATAATTTTGAAATTGTTCATATTTCACTACTATAATTAAATACACTGCTGCCAACCCAAAATGCAACACTAAGAAAGACACGAGATATCACAACAAAATTTATTTTATAGATAACATGTTAACCATGTATCAAATGATTAAATTTATAGACATCTATGAAATGTGGCTCCTGCCAAAATCAGTAACCTTAGTAGCCGCCATTGATGGAGATCACCGCTGCCACACGCCTCGGCATTGATTCAAAGAGACTTTGGATATGTTCTTGGGGTACAGCAGACCAAGCAGCTTCCATACGTTCTCAAAGTTGGCATGGTGTTGACAGCTGGGAATGTAATCTGGGTGAATCGTTGAGCAACCATGGACCACATGTTTTCTATCGGCGAAAGATCCGGCGAGCGAGCCGGCCAAGGAAGCAATTCAATCTGGCGATTGACGAACAACACTTGGACAATGCGTATCACGTGTGGTCGCGCATTATTGTGTTGAAATATGGCTGTGTGCAAGCCCTGGATGTAAGGAAGGACAACTTGTTCCAACACCTCGGAGATGTAGCGCTGCTTGCTTACAGTACCAAAAATGCGCACTAGAAGAGCGTGGGAGTGATATTCAATACCACCCCATACCATAATGCCCAGTGTAGGATCAGTTTGGTGGTGCATAATGATATTGTTCAACATCCTCCTTCCACGGTGTCTCCAGACTCGAATGTGACATCATGAAAGGAGACAGCGTGACTCGTCAGTAAAGACAATTTCATTCAATTCATCCTTCTTTCATCGCACCATTGGCGGCGGAAGACGTCTGTGGTTCTGCGTCAAGGGTAGACGAAGCAATGGACGTCTTGCGGACAGACCACTCTGCTGTAAACGGTGACGAATGATACTCGCAGACTGTGGATGATGCGTTACAGAATGAGTGTGCTGAGCTGTGGTTCGTGGTGTGGTTGAGCGATCCGTCACTGTCATGCGCACAATTTGCCTGTCATTACGTGAAGTGATGCACTGAGGTGGATGCGATCGAACACGCGTGGTTGCGTCGTACTCTTGCATCCAACGATCACATATCCGCATTACAATTGTTTGGCTTCGTCCAACACGACTACCGATTTCCCTGAAAAATAATCCACAATCTCGATAGGTCACTATACTTCCTCGGTCGAACTCGGATACTTGATCAAAAAATGATCGCTGTTTTCTACAAGGCATAATTAATCGTTTAAAAGAAAACTGTAAAATTTAAAATTTTCGACATTTACAAGCCTTAATCGCTATGAAGTGGCGCCACAGGCGTGCGTGTTGCGAGTCTGCGTTGACATTCTAATCATTTGCATATCTCACCTCCACTTATGCATGTTATAAATTTCATGTTATTTGCATGCTTCTTTCAGGGTGTTGCACTTACTGTTGCCAGCAGTGTATATCTATATATATATAATTTTATTTTTGTTGTTAAATGTGTGTGTGAATTTTATTTAATATTAAAGATATTATTATTTATTTTTGTGTTAATTTTTCTATGCTTCATTTTATATAAAAGGATATATATTTCTATCTTCAGATTTTTCATTTATATATATATATTGAGTAAAAAATTTATAGGCTTTGATCTTTGTAAGTTTTCTTCGGGTAGAAAAAAATTTAAAATACATAATAATTAATAATTATTAGCTAATAAAAAGTAATGAAAGATAGGAATTGATGAATGTAATTTTATCACCCTTTTAAAATATTTAATTGTATATATATATAAATAAATAAATATATATATATGTATATATGAATGTATATATATATTATATATATATATATATATATATATATATATATATATATATATATATATATATATATATATATATATATATATATATGTGTGTGTGTGTATGTGTGTGTGTGTTTGTGTATGTAAATATTTAAGAAAAGCTTATAATACTACATTAACCAATTCTTATCTTAATGTTTAATTATTTTTTTAGACTAATATATTTGTGTCAAGAAAATTTTTCATTAATTTATAATACTTATTTTATTTATTTATATTATACCATTTCTTGTGCTTTCTCATGAGAAAAATGAGCAATATCTCTTCTATTTTTGTTGATTTCATGCCATTGTATTTATTTTCTGCTCTCTCCTCACAGACATACATTACTTCCGTAAGAAGGAGATTTCTCAAATAACTATCCTGCATCGGTATTGTTGTGGACATGGTAGAAAGTTTATTATTCTCTTCCTAAATAATTTTAATAATTTCATAGCAACATTATTTCGAATGAATAAACTAATTTATTCATATTATATTTCATTATATTATCCTTAGAATAACTGCAATGAAACAAAATTGATTCTGGGTAATATGAGACACAGGAAAAATAAATTTTGAAAAAAATTTAACAAAAAAAACACGTTATATATATACATATACATATATATATATATATATATATATATATATATATATATATATATATATATATATATATATATATATATAAATTAAACACTCTCTAACATAATCATACATTACTGAAAAAAGCTGCTAATTTTTAAATTTTTATAATTTGAATGTTTGTATTCATTTTACTTTAAATTATTTATTGCTCATAATTTGATTTGAAAGTACAGTTTAATTCTACAGAAATTACCAACCACATCACTTTTATTATATTTGTATTTTTATGAAGTTCCATCATTCTTTACTCAAAATTTTGTTTGAAGGGATAAATTAACTATGCATAGTACTTTCAATATCATTTTGCAATTTTTTCCAAACTAGTGTAGAAAATTTTGATCAACTTTTATTCGCGGTTTGATTTTGATGTGCTATTTAAATATGCAAAACACCATGCGTATCATATTTTAATCATTTCCAATTCTGCTAGTTTTGATTATCCTGTGTTCCAAATTGGATAGCAATGCATAATTTAGCTAAGTATTGAACAATCTATATTTTAATTATGTCAAAACTGATAATTTTGATCATTTTTATATTCAAAATTTGCTTTTAATGCGTAAATTAATGACGCTCAACACTATTTCCATCATCTTTTAATCATATTTGATGCTAGCAATTTGCATTACATTTTTACTCAAAATTTGCTTATTTAATGCGTAAACTAACAACTGTTTTTATATCATCTTGATGATAGTTAATGTTAACAATTGGGATCCTCTTTTTAATTAAAATTCACTTATTTAATGCTTAAACTAACAACTGTTTTTATATCATCTTGATGATAGTTAATGTTAACAATTGTGATCATCTTTTTAATTAAAATTTACTTATTTAATGCTTAAACTAACAACTGTTTTTATATCATCTTGATGATAATTAAATTTAACAATTGGGATCCTCTTTTTAATCAAAATTTACTTATTTAATGCTTAAACTAACAACTGTTTTTATATCATCTTGATGATAGTTAATGTTAACAAATGTGATCCTCTTTTTAATTAAAATTCACTTATTTAATGCTTAAACTAACAACTGTTTTTATATCATCTTGATGATAGTTAATGTTAACAATTGTGATCCTCTTTTTAATTAAAATTCACTTATTTAATGCTTAAACTAACAACTGTTTTTATATCATCTTGATGATAGTTAATGTTAACAATTGTGATCCTCTTTTTAATTAAAATTTAATTTAATGTTTAAACTAACAACTGCTTTTATATATCATCATTTAATAATATTTAATGTCAACAATTTTGATCACATTTTTATTCAAAACTCGATTTTTAAATTAAGATTACTCAACCCCATTTATCACACGCTGCAAGTCATTCAGTAAAGCAAGTCTTATGTCCTGTCACATGTTGCGTTATGGACCATTACAGTTTACATGTTATAGTACCAGGACGTGAATATCTGTCGAGGTGGTTGTTTGTGGACCTTCCATTTTCTTCCTTGTGGTACTTAGGTTTTGGAGTTACCCCATTCTATGAAAGAAGGACTACATTATTCGAAGAGAGAAATGAAAGGTTTGAACGCTTACTTTATAACGGAAAAAAGATGTTCATTTCTGCTTTCGGTGTAAGAATTGTTGGATTTTTGGCCCATAGTGCCAAGAAGTTCTTCAGATTTTCCATTTTGCAATACTTTCTCTTGAATACAATTTAGACGTTCTTTTGAATATAAACCATCCTTTATGTAAAGTTCACTTTAATACAGGCTCATCGTAGTCAACAGTCTTCAGAGGTTAAAGGTGGGATCATAGTTATGGTTGAACAATGGATGGGTTCAACCATAACTATGGTATGGATGGTATGGGGAAATACATGTTGTAGGGCCATGATTACTCCTCTCTGTTTGTTGGAATGAGTGACTGGGAGATTTTTTTTCACATTTGCAGAATATGGCAATACAACTCACTGTTCGTGTAAACTCCCAGAAGTCTATGTTCAGCTTATATTCAAATGTCTTAGCAACAGATTTCATCTGTTAAGCTGTCAAAGTGAAAAAAAAAAAAACATTGATACGATGCTATCGCAGAGCAAAATTTCTCAACACACATTTCACTACTTTCGAGCCTCTAATGGACAAAAGAACAGCATTTTGGCGATAAAACCCCATTATGTTTGCGCGATATAGATATTTATCGGCTCACAGTGAATAAATTCCATCGCCAACATTTACGAGGTGAGCAAATCGCCATATTTAAGACGGTAGTGGGTGTAAGAAAATATTGTATGCGTCTCGGGTTTTATTGAATCAGTGGAGCGCACTTCAGTCACAGCGAGGCAATAGATATCTTTCTCACCCTATAAGGATCGACCTCCCTATCATACAATCACTGCTATCATAAATCCTTTTATCTTCTTCCTCGCTATCGAATTCGTATTCTTCCCTCAGATCCAATCATTCGGCAGTTGTTTGCTTTGTCCCTCCAGCTCTCCCCAGCGCCCTCTTTTGAGAAGGCCTTGTATCTAGATCTCTTCCAATTTTTGATGCTCTTTCTCATTCTTATTCTCTTTCCATTATTCTACTCACTTCAGTTCGTTGTCAGAGACTACCAGATGATTCTCTTTTTTTCCTACTGTGATTGGGGGGATGGAATATATTGGTTTGGGCAAGGGACATTAAGTTGATTAAACCTTTTGCGATAGCCTAAATTTCTGTTTTTTATTTTTTTATTGCGTATAACTTCCAGCATTGCATGATGAAATATAATTTTTCAATGAAAGAAAGTTCTAATAGTTATCCTTAAATAACTTCAAAAATAAAGATATTTCACGAATAAAAATTTTTAAACAGAATATGCTAAAAGGGAACATTTACAAAAACATCCTTTCATCATCATTTTTCAGAAATAAAGCACTGTTCAGATTACTTAAAAAAAGCACACATATAAAAGGAAGAATGACAAATCAAACTTTTAATAATCAATATTTTTTAAGTTTTTGAACTATTAAAAATAATATATTTTAACAAAATTCACACAGAACTTGTTTGATAATTAACTTGAAATTTAGCAATAGATATTATGAACAAACACACACACACAAAGACTGATGAGTAAAAATTTTATTATTACCTAATTAATTAGCACAATTTCTGTAATAAGGAATAAAAGCTGTATCAGCATAAATACTAGGCTGAGTAAAATTGCAGGAATCACCGTGGCCTTAGTAAAGGAACAGCGCTCTTCAGAAAGAAAGGTTTTAGGATTGATTCTAGCTACTATTAAACAACGGAAGATATGGATGATGTCTTTTGCCTTCTATAGACAAATTTGTCACAGTAGGCACTTTTGTTATATATGGCACACTTTCTCAGACATATCCTCTCAGAAAACAATTACACCGTAAATATTGCATTTAAAGAGACTCGGATCATTAGGTCATCAAATATGTGGTGTTCAAAGCCCCATTACCGTTTTGGCTTTGATAGAGAAGCACTCTTTAAACTAAAGGTTAGAGTTTGATACTGTATTAGCTGCGGTGATAGATTCAAAGTGTGACCTCATTCTCCATCACAGAATTGCTGGACCTCCGTCATTTGTAAACGTGTCCACGTTAATCTGTGGCATGCGAAGTACTTCCGATGATGTAGCCTGAATGCGAAGAGATGAGTGCTAGCTCAGGTATGAATTTGGTGCCTCATCGTGGTTCAAAATGACGAGGCACTTAGTGATAGGCGAGTATTCCTAACACGTTAACCTTAAGGTTAACCCAGAACTTGTCTAGTTAGCTATTTATGTATGCGCAAACCATTGATAAACTACGGATATGGCAGTTGTTCTTCTACATGCACATATGTTTTATGCACATACATGCACTACATGCACATATGCACATAGCTATTTATGTATGCGCAAACCATTGATAAACTACGGATATGGCAGTTGTTCTTCTACATGCACATATGTCAAGATAAGTACTTGAGAGTTTTCCGAGTTCTTTTCTTGAGACCCGTGAATACCGTCACACTATCTATGAAAAGTCCTTTAGGAAGACAATTTGGGTGGTGGATTTCGGAATGCTTTACAACAGCATTTGGCCGTTAGGTCGTCTACAACCAAATATCAAGGCATCCATCGTTGACAGATATGAGTCAATATATCTTGAGTCATGTGTTGTGATATAGGCGAATATCAATAAAATGGACATGAAAAATTTGTGAAGAAATAAAAATATGGAACTCAAAAAAATATCAATGAGAAATTTTGAAAACACATTTATTAATGTATTCTTATCTACTCATAAAGCCTTTTAATTTGCAAATTGTCAAATCATGTCATAAAGAATACCGTAATTGCGTAATAATATTTTCTAACTAAAATAATTATTTCAAAATTCTTAACATGTCAGGTACTAAATATTATTAACAACATAAGCAATATGTTTCATCTGAATGGTACAACTGACACTTAAAATATTCGTATTTAATAAAGCGGCATATATATTTTAATGAAAATGTAAAGTTTTTTACTGTTTCACAGTGGTAAAAGCATTCAAATTTTTTGACATACACTGTCTGACATTGAAAATGCAACACCAAGAAGGAGTAGCTAGAAAATGACAAAACTCGGTGAACAGAGCGAGACAGCTACGAACAATAAGTGGTATGCATTTAGAAATGATATCCATAATACAGAAGGAGAACAGGATAGGGGTCAGTAGTTTGTAGAACTACCGTAGACGGAAATACACGAAGCAACACTGCTAAACACAGAGACAATGACAGTATAGATAACGTCCTAAAGAATGAGTCTCCATTCTCTATCAACCATTTACGAAAGAGTGACTTCTGAAAGAGGCAGTGGTAGGGTCTGCAAATGACATTTAATTTTATCCCTAATATGCTTGTTTGGTAAGAGATTTGCCGAACACGGTGACCAAGGAAGCACCTGTATACCTTGCAGGCCTGATGAGAGCAAAATGCCGCAATTGCTGCATGGTTGGACCTGCCTCCATGTCAATGCCACACTTGTACACAGTGACTATCACTGAAGAAATAGTAGCATGACTCATCTGAGAAGACAATCCTGTGACACTCCGTCGTCCCTTTTGCTCTAATCAAGCAGCAGTCCAGACGTTGGCGTCTATTCTGTGGGGTCAATGGCAGTCTTCTAAACGGACGCCATAAGCGTTGGTCCTAGGAACCAATCGACGGCAAATGTTTCTGCTCTATATGAGATCGTCCAGAGTGTTTTGTACATGCTGCATACATACATAAGAGATGGGAGTGAACCCCGTTCTGTACCAATCGGTTATCGGGTTTAGTCAACTCATCACCATCGTGAGCAAGCAGCACCTTCCAGGGGTTAAAAGGTTGTCCCCAAACTGTGCCGTCACCCAGCATGTTGTTGAAAATGTAGGATTTACAATGGTGGGGCCTTATAGCCTTGTATTGGATCTCGCAGTGTCCAAAACATTACAGTTCTATATCAGGTAGGGATGACAACATAAGAACGAATGGTTGAAATTAAGTACATGCTGCAGAATTTCGGTAGCTGTGCTTTGTAAATCCAACATTGCCTCCCGTCGGACACGTCAACCCATGTGTGCTGACGTCACTCTGATGGTACCGACAACCCGTAAACGTTTCACAGTTCCTTGCTCCAACCACCTTCGCCACAGTCTGTGAACTGTAGACGCTTTCAGGTGTCTATCACCTGCATTTTGCCGTAGGGACCAACCAACCCTTCTCATTCCGATCTCCATGCCCCTCGTAAACTCACCTATCCTCTGAAACTGACTCCGTCGACGATGGCCTGGCATTCTCTGCAATTACAGGCATCCTTTGCAAAAATAACAAATGTTCAATGATTATTTTTAAAGCAGCAACAGCGGCGCGAATATTGTCCATTCTCCCGGGTTCTCTCCTTATATCTTAACCTACATGCGCTGGAGAGCTGATCATTTCACATCATTTGCATAACTCAGTAAAATGCATCCACCCTGAAATTTGCAAAAAATTTTTTGGTCACTCATTCTTTGTGTTACATTTTCAATGCCGAGCAATGTATTCGTGTACATGAATTACGAGAACTCCGTCACTTTCGGAATTACGATAGCACATCCACTGAGTGCCTCATTATGCAAGATGCCATGTTTATGTTTATCCTGTGTCAAATGACACCGCTTAATGGCGTTACAGCCAATCGTTTAAAGTAAATAAATAAGCAAATGCTTTGTTATGGCGTTCAATTAAATTTGTACCACTAATTTATAACACATTGTTTTAGCAACCAATTATTTATCATGTTATAAGATTGCACAGGAAACAATATTGAATCCTTGCTGCCCTGGTAGGTTAGTTCAGCGGTTCTTAACCTATGGGTCGCGACCCGAAATTGGGTCGCGAAGCATATTTCTTGGGTCGCGCTGAGTCGAACCAAAAAAGTTAGTAATATACACCCCAAATAATAAGTAATACCAACACCTCCTAGAAGAGTTACAAAACACTGAATCTTTATGTGCTTTCTGGTTAAAATTAAAAACCGAAAAGCCAATAATTGTTAAAGAAGCCCTAAAAGTATTATTGCCCTTTTCAATAACATATATGTGTGAGGCTGGTTTTTCGGCTCTGTGTGTAATCAAAAACAATTACCGGAACAAGTTAAATCCTGAAATAGATATAAGGTGCTCCTTGATAAGCATTTAACCGAGGTTTGAAGATCTTTCAAAATGTATTCAAGCACAAGGTTCTCGTTAAAACTGTATGACTTGCATTTAAAATTTAGAAGACTTAACATATGTATTGATATTTTTTTTTTTTTTTTTAAGAATAAGTTAAAATGTTAATTATTTTCAAAAAGTTATAAATATATTTTAATTTGGTCAATAAAAATTATTAAAAACACTTGATATTAATTAAATTTTCCTTGGATCGAAAAGTGCTTTTGTTTATCTTTATTATTAAAAAAATAAGTAAAAAATTTGTAAGTTAAAAAAAAATCATCATCGTAGGATTAAAGATTTTTTTAAAAATACGATCTAAAATGAAGCAATGAAATAATTTTGACTTTTTTTTGGGTCGCGACATGAACATATTTCTCAAATTTGGGTCGCGGCTTAAAAAGGTTAAGAACCACTGGGTTAGGGCGTCATTCTCATCATCGAAACATAGTGAGTTCGAATTTATTCATAATCGAAGATCCGTAGTGTTTGCTGATGGTGGCTGGAGCACTTTAAAACTGGGTTGGATCGCAATGTCCTCCTAGAGAAATGATACTTGTGGAGGTAACAGGCCAACCATTGGGGGCCTTCTGTTTGGTCTTTGCTTCAAAATCATGATGACTACTCATGAATTTTTCTAACTGATAGAGCCCAACTCAGGGCTGGGTACATGAAAGCATCCTAGAGCAGTATTAACAGAACATAAAAATAATGTACCCGAAAATTTGTAAACAAAGATACACACTTCCAGCATTCTATACAGTCCCAGACTTCTTCCTTCTTAGAACACGAGAAGAACAAGCAGCGTTTCTGTCTTAAATCTCGTTTCGCTGCCTTCTCAGGGCCATCTCGTGGTCGTTGAAATCTTTTTAGACTGCTCATGTTCAATTATTAGGAGATCCTTCACACATTTAATAAAATTAAGTATATTTTATGAGCCCAAAAAGTTTGAGTATACATTCAGATATTAAAAAAGGCAATGTACTTATTTAATAATATCAACAAAAGGCAAAGTATTCATTTAATAACATTAATAAAAAGGCAAAGTACTAACTTGATAACCATCGTATGTCCAAGAACCAAATTTCATGAAGCAGTCTTGTTTGTCGAAGGGGAAATACTGGACGTCAATCTGACAGGAGCTCTTGTAGATGGCCGGTGGATTCCACACCACCTTCCCGTCATTGTGAATGATGGCTTTCGTCATGATGGTCACTTCGTAGTTACCATCGGCACTAGGAGTGGGGTGAGAAAGAATGTCACATGATGACAAACGTAACTTTTACTATAACCATGAAGATTCAGTTATTAATTAAACCAAAATTTAATCATATGGAAATACAATTTCATTAATGAAGATAGCATTTTTTATGATATTTAACTAAAAGCCTTCCATATTTTTTCTAAATATGGAATCACAACCACATGGTTGCAATAAAAGACAATCCTGAAATATTTTATAACTAACTGCTATAAAATCTTTTAGTTTTTCTTATCAGCTGTTATAAAATATGCGAATAATATATTAAATGCTACTTAAAAGATACTTTCCCATGTTTGGATTGAATTTAGGAGTTTAGAGATTTGTCTAAATAATATAAGAGTTTACCAGTGTATTTTCATATAAACATAGAATGACGAACTGAAAGTAGCGCAAGGCACTGTTTATAAAAACTTTTTTTTTTTATAAAATATGCGCTATTTAAAATAAACTCCCCCAAAATATATATAATAATTTTGAGTTTATAAATTTGAGCAATTACACTGAAAAATTTATCAGTGCATTTGCATTCTGGAAAATGGAAGAGATATTGAAGAAAGGAACTCACAAAATCTTAATTCACTCCACGCGAATTTAAAAGTTCAATTTTATATGAATAAGATTCAGATGAATTTTAATGATCCAAATCTCCATATTAAATAAAATAATATTTTAAAATCACTTGATTTTTTGTACTATATTTTCGGATATTTTTTTAAAATCTTGACATTTCCATAAATGTAAAAACCAGATTATTTTTGTTTCCAAATAAAAGGAAAATGTCAGTCTTTTCAAGTAGTTTTCATTACATATATATGTATTTAATACTAAGAATTCTCCCAAAATGTCTAGTGATTAGCGAGACTGACTGTGAATAGGGAGGTCCTGGGTTCGAATCCCGGTTCGGTTATGGATGTACTTTCTCACTCTCTATCTACCCTGTCTTTGTCTTTTCCTTGTATGAATGGGTTGTGAATGGTTGCCTACCCTATAAACGGGTACCTATGGCGTGTGTTTGCTGAGGAAGTCAGACTCCCCACCAAATTAGGGTTCAGTTGGAAAAGGGGAGCAGCGCACCCCATATAGCTGGTACAAGAGAAAAGGAACAAAGTCACCAAAGCAAACACTCTTGAGCGCTACCCCATAATGCCAGCCTACCAGGCACAAGACAACAACAATTAAAAACTCTGAACTGTATTATCGAATATAATACACAGCTTTGAATTTTTCGAAAATAAAAATTATGTCTTAGAACTCCAAAATTTCAAAAGAACTAAGTTTTTCTTGAAAAGATAAAAGTTAATTAATTTAAAAAAAAGAAAAAAAATGTTTATAAAAACGCTGCATTCGAAAGAAAATTATTCTTATTTTTTGAGAACAAATATTTTTCAATAGAAAAGCATACAATTTGGGGAACAATATTCATTTTTAAAATATTTTCTTTATATTTTTCATTCATAAATTCCATTTTTTATGGAATAATCGAAAATATTGAGTTCGTAAATAATCTACCATAAAGAGAAAGTTAAATTGAAAAATTAGAAGGAAAAATTAGAATTATAAATGATTCAACATTTATATTGGAAAAATTAAACAAAGCCACAAAATTTCAGAAATGTAGATTTAGTATTATCATTTGTAGCATAAAATAATCAGCCTGGAAATCAATGCTAATACAGAAAATCTAAATTATATTAGTTCCTAAAAAATGAAAGTTACATAACATTGGCACTATTACAAGCAATATATATATATATATATATATATATATATATATATATATATATATATGTGTGTGTGTGTGTGTGTGTGTGTGTGTGTGCGTGTGTGTGTGTGTGTGTGTGTGTGTGTGTATTGTATTTGATGTTTTTATTTTTCTGTTTCGGGTGACTATAGCAGTTTTCATTTGCTCTAAAAAACAACATAATTATTTAAGATTATTATAATGTATCTCCAAAATAATTAGATTTTTTCAAAATAATGTTCATTTTTAAAATTTAATTCAGGATCACAATAAAGATATTTTAATCTCGATTATTTTTCGATTAGTTTTAAGAAAAAAATCTTAATTTTTAGATATTTTTTTCGCCTACATCTACAAGAGAATAAAAATAAGTCATTGGTTCGAAAAGAGCTTGCCAAAACTTACTGGGAAACAGTACTGCCAAATGTTTGCAAATGTTTAGGAAATTTTAAAAAAGTTACTTAAATATGAAAACTTTGTTGCAAATAGAAATTTTTTCTCTGTTGAATAAGTATAACACGCATGATTTCTATTCAAACTTTGGAGTAAATATGTATTATAAACTAAAGCATCACACACTAGATTTCTTAAGTTTTAATGAATGCTCTAAAATGGTAAGATTTGATTCAAAATACACATCTACTTGTAATATGATGCATTCGAAAGTACCCATTCATCTGGAATTTATTTTAGGAAATCAGGGCTGACATTGGTTAACTCGATAAATATTTATGGTTCTAATTCCTTCTATTTTCTAATGTTTACGAAATTACTCATTCATCACAAAATTATTATAAGAATTCATGACAAATATTGATACACTCGATAAGAACTTATTGTTTTAATTTATTAGAAATTCTAATGTATTCAAAATTACACATTCATCACGAAATTATTATAAGAATTCATGGCAGACATTGATAAACTCGATAAATATGATGGTTCTAATGCATTCGAAATTACTCATTCATGACGAAATTATTATAGGAATTCATTGCAGATATTGATAAACTCAGTAAATACTTCTGGTTCTAATTCATTCGAAATTCTAATGTTTACGAAATTACTCATTCATCACAAAATTATTATAAGAATTCATGACAAATATTGATACACTCGGTAAATACTCATGGTTCTGATTCATTCGAAATTCTAATATATTAGAAATAACTCTTCATCAAGAAATTATTATAAGAATTCATGACAAATATTGATACATTCGGTAAATACTCATGGTTCTGATTCATTCGAAATTCTAATATATTAGAAATAACTCTTCATCAAGAAATTATTATAAGAATTCATGACAAATATTGATACATTCGGTAAATACTCATGGTTCTGATTCATTCGAAATTCTAATATATTAGAAATAACTCTTCATCAAGAAATTATTATAAGAATTCATGACAAATATTGATACATTCGGTAAATACTCATGGTTCTGATTCATTCGAAATTCTAATATATTAGAAATAACTCTTCATCAAGAAATTATTATAAGAATTCATGACAAATATTGATACATTCGGTAAATACTCATGGTTCTGATTCATTCGAAATTCTAATATATTAGAAATAACTCTTCATCAAGAAATTATTATAAGAATTCATGACAAATATTGATACACTCGGTAAATACTCATGGTTCTGATTCATTCGAAATTCTAATATATTAGAAATAACTCTTCATCAAGAAATTATTATAAGAATTCATGACAAATATTGATACATTCGGTAAATACTTATGGTTCTGATTCATTCGAAATTCTAAGGTATTCGAAATAACTCATTCATCATGAAGTTATTATAAGAATTCACATGACAAAAATGGACACACTCGGCAAATACTAATGGTTTTAATTCATTCGAATTTCTAATGTATACAAAATTACACATTCATCACAAATCATTATAAAAATTCATGGCAGATATTGATAAATTGGGCAAATACCTATGGTTTAATTCATGAAAAGAACTTGATACCCCTCTAATAAATTTATCACCAAGAAAAAAGGCTGTGATATACTTGAACAATTACGCATAGATATTTAATTTTTCTTCACAATTTGTTGTTACATTAAATGATACACATGAGTTGCATTTAAAACGATGAAAGGAATAATGTGCTTCAAAAATTCAAAGATGTATTATTCGGCCGGGATTTCAAGAGAAAGGATAAAAATTATATTCATTCTTGCCGATTTAAATTAAAGTGTAATTTTTTGTCTTCTTCATTTAGCTTTTCTTCTGTTCTATTGTCAATGGTTTCAGTCAATGGAAAACGACTTTTCAAACCGATGCTTTGAACTTTACATATGAAACAGTTTTATTAACAAAATGAAGTCGGACAATGTTTTTAATTTTAATTCCAACGAGTTGAAACCATAGAATCATTCCTCGATATGGATGTCAAATCCAAATGAATTCGATTATTGTTAAGAGCATTTTGCTCAAAGCAACTCGAAACGACTTTTGCAATCATGGTTTCGGATACAAGTAACAATCAATGTTTTTACGTACAAAATGTTCATCGAATCAAAATGGAAAAAGAAAAAAAATCAGAATCAGAGATGCTTTAACGGATTTCCAAGAGAACGTGAAATTATATGAGAGATGTCGGTAAGCCGGGCACAAATGAAGTTGGTGAGCCCGAGATTCAAGAGAGAAAACTTGAATAGGTCAAAGGCACAAATTTGAAAAGATAATAATTTCAAGAAGTTTTCAAAGCTATATCGCTAAAGATTCGAAAATTTAAGAGCTAATTATTTAGAACAACAGTTAATTATCATGATTTAAAAAATTTTTACGAATGGAAAAAACTTACAATTAAAAAATACTTCTTTATTACTTGTAGAATCATGAATGGGTTTTTTCCATCGCCGACGAAACTCAGAGATTCGATGAAGAACTTTGCCTTGTTTGCTGCTTCTCGAAGAATGCGATTTGAAGGCAGATAGCGAATTCATTTCAACTTAGATTTACGATGTCGTCCCAATGCGATATGATGTAGATGAAACGTTATCTGACGTCATGGATATTTTAAACCAGTGAGAATTGTAATAAAGTGGCGTAACCATGATCGCAACTGGAACGAAAGAAACAAACACTTTATAGTTAAAAATGTAAAACGAGAGTCTATTAGCCTAACAAAAAGATAGATATTCTTTGGGATAGTTAGGCTGAATGTGTGATAGACTCTCGTTTTACACTACTTCGTGGTACTCATCGGGATAGACTTCGTGATACTCTATATTGCAATATTTGGTGACATATTTTCTATATCTGTATGTGTACATTTATTTTGTGTTTACAAAAATTATATATTATTTTCATTTAAATAAACCGATTATTTATCTTCATTTTTTGGTTATATACTAAAAGGATTCTAAAGTTATTTGATTAAGTTAATGATCTATAATATAAAAAACAATTCATCGCCAAATAGGTAGAGTATTACACTAAATATATTTGCGCTTGATGCTTTTGGAGTTGTTGTTGTCTTGTGCCAGCCAGGCTGACAATATGGGGTGCGCTGCTCCACTTTTCCAACTGAACCCTATTTTGGTGTGGAGTCCGACTTCCTCAGTACACACATGCCATAGGAACCCGTTTATAGGGTAGGCAACCATTCATACAAAGAAAAAACAAAGACAGGATAGACAGAGAGAGGAAATACATCCATGCCCGAACTGGGATTCGAACCCAGGACCTCCCTATCCGCAGTCAGGCACTCTGACCACTACAAAGGGTAGGCGGCTGCTTTTGGTGTAAATTGTTGATAAAGACGATAACTACAGATCAAAAATGAATATATTTCTGTTTACTTGTTATAAAGTACAATATCCGGCAACCATATCTGTTCGGCTGGTACGTAAAGTTGGCGAACTCCTCCGTATTCGTCCGGATCCCATTTCAGTTTGTGGTCGGACCATTCCTGAAAAGGAAAATGTGGTATTAAATTTAATTTGCTTAAGATTAACAAATATTTTCATGAATGTAAAATTCTATTTTCTTAAGACGTGAGAAAAAGTGGTTCTTTGTTTCAAATTTAGGAAACTTGTCTTTTCTTCTGGCATAGCATTTTGCAAGTTTGGGTTCACAACTGATTTCTTTCTCCCAAATTCTTCGAATGATAATCAAACATTTTTAATATATATAGTTAAAGTTGTTATGAGAATCGACTTGGTTAAATATGTTTCTCCTATTCTTTGTTCAGACTTGACTTATTGCTGTTTTTTTATATATAAAAAATTCTTATTCATTTTATCCATCGAATTTTCCTCCGGGGGCTTCAATTGAAAAAGACAATCTAAATGGAATGAAGGGGTGATATCAAAATATTTGTCTCCAATTAACTTAAAATCGAAGACGTGTTTCATTTCAAAATTTCAAGTTCAGTGGTTATAATTGATTTAAAGGAATTTTACACTAGTGTGTGCTCAATGTAAAGTTGCTTATCCCATAATACACTCTATTTCGGATATTTGTTAGTTTAAAAAACGGGATAGAGCTCTTTGATTCTTTTTAAAATTGTAATTTGAGCGTATTCGCTCAGGATAAAGAAAAAGTATGTACCAAATTGTACTTACTTTCTGGCTTCAAAAGTGTTATAATGTAAAAAAGGGAATGTCCGAAGTTAAAGAAAGTTAATTTTGTAATTTGATTCAATTTATTTGCAATAAAAACAATGTTTACTGCTTTATTTCTTTTGTTTGAAAACGTATTGTTTATACTTTCCGCATCGAATGCATTTTCTATTTTCTCAATACACCACCGATCAGGAATGCAAGGATTTCCTAATTCAACAGTTAATTGCTTGATAGGTAAAGCTAATTTTCAGGCATTTTATATCATATTCGATTTATTTTTGCTGAGCTATACGTGAGATTTCGTTTCATGGTGTAAAACACTATTTCACATACAGTTAAATAAGTAATAAATATCTCAGCTTTATATGAAACAGTGTTTTACACCATTTTTTACTAGTTAATGATTTTCGAAATTATACAATTTCATCATTACAAGCAATTAAAAGTCAGAAGAAATTGTAAGTTGGTAATTTTTTGAATAAATTAAGTGATAACAAAATAAATCATCAATTAGGTAATAGACTAAACAACGAATTATGACATTATCGTTATTCTGAAATAAATAATTGTCATATTAAAAATGATATTTAGAAAAATGTTAACATTGGCGTAAGCAAGGCATTAATCTTAAGATTTAAAATAGATTGTTTGCAAATATTGCAGTTAATTAATTTAGTATTCTATTAATTAATTAAATTAATTAATAAATAATTTATAATAAATTATTAATTAAATTACAGGTTGTATTGCTCTTTTTCATTACTTTAAAAATTTACATTGAATTTAAAGTTACTGTTTAAAATTGTGTCGTCACATTCTTTCTTTAGTTTATATGTGTATGGCATTCTTATAATTTATATTATTACCATAAAATACAATATAATTTGTATATAGATTTTTAAAATTATTGTTTCTGTATTTAATTTCTTAAATATGTTCTATTTAACAGTTTAATTTGTACTTAATAATTTATATTTATTCTTCTCCGAATGTTGCTTTATTTTTCATTATTATTCGTGTTCGGATTCTTCTGGAATTTTCGTTAGAATTCGTATTCTGATTTTCTTAAAACTGATATTTACTTTTTCGATGTTTCCATATTTTTCTTATTCGCATTTGTTTCTGAAGTAATTTTGGAAACGAATACGAATAATGAAAATATTTGTATTTTCTAATGTTTAACTTTCTGTTCCAATGTTCTCATTATTTTTTAACTATTATTATTTCAATAATATATATTCACGCTCTTTATTTATCAGGCTTAAATTGAATATTTAGATATGTAAAGGTTTTCCAAAAAAAATATATATCGTCACAATTACAACATATTAGCGCGGCATTACGTCACAATGACGTCATCTTGACAACATTTCGTTGTTGCCAAAAAAAAAAACTCAGAATTTGTAACCATGCATTATACGACACCTGTGCCAAATTTTTAAAAATTTATATCGTTCTTGCCAATTTAAACTTACTATAATGTGGATATATATACATATATATTTTTTTCTCTTCCAGTGTCAGCGTGTTAATGGTTTGAATCAATGAAAAACGGCATTTTAAACCGATGCTTTATTCTTTATGTAAGAAATTTGTGCCTCAGGTGTAATTTCCACCAAGCTTCTCCGGACCATCTGCTCTCCTGTCTGGGTTTGGAGAAGAGAGATCTTTTGAAAACCCTGCGCTCGTTCGGGACTTTCTCTGGGCGAATGATCTACTGGACTTGGTCTAGATTGTACTAGATCAAGTGGAATAAGGAACAACAACAACAAGAAATCATTTTATTAATAAAATTAAATTCGACAGTATTCTCAGACATTCAATGATGAGTTTCGCCTTGTTTGCTGGTGCTCAAAGAATGCGACAGGCAAAAAATTCGTCGACATGTCGGAATTGCTAAGCCGCCTCAATAAGATGTGACGTAGATGAAACTTTATCTGATGCCATGGATATTTTAAACCAATGAGAATTGTAATAAAGTGATGTAGCCATGATCTCAACTTGAAAGAAAGAAACAACGACTTTATGGTTAAAAATGATCTCATTGAACTCACATGCTCACTGGGTCAAGGCTAACTCTGGTCTGGTTATGTTAGAACCGTTACAATATTATGTGCTGTTACTGCGATTCATTCTAATTGCCTATTTTTGCCAAATGAATGAAACCTTTGAGCGCAGAAAACTGGTCGCAATTTTGAACCTGATTCAAGTGACGAGGTTAACTGACGAGTAACAAGGTTTCACACTACAGCAACTAAGGGACATTGGGCTATAATGAAATATTTAACATATACAGTCTTTCTCAGTATAAATGCCACCGACTAAGACTGATAGAAAAGTATTAAAATGAAAGAATGTAATTACTGCCCTGATTACAATTTTCATATTCACAATATTTCATAGTTAAAATTTAACCAAATTGTTATCATTAATATATTAAAAGAAAATATAATTAAAAGGAAATTCAATTTTCAAACATAAACGAATATAAATTTCAAAAGGTGTCTTTTAAAATTTCTCTAGATGAAAGAAATGGTAATAGTTGAAATATTTTCATTAATAATCATTCTAAGAATTGACAGTAATTGTATTATAAAATAAACTTTAAAAAAATTGCATTTTTTTTAAGTTTTAGGAAAGGTGGTTTTTTTTGTACTTGTAAGATAACAATCATCAATAAATTATATCCTCTGGGATTAAATTTCAAAGTAAAAATCTTTTGAAATTGCTTATTCAAAGTTGAAAGAGAAGAAATTTTCCTAATTTAATCAAATCAAAGAAAAATATAACTAGAGGATAAAAGGTTCGAAACACATTTATATGCAAGAAGTAATTAAAATGCTTTTAAATCTCTAACTCAGCATAGCTGAACCGCTTGACAGCATTTCTTTACTGATTTTATTTTATCGTCTGCTACACTTTTTTCTTTTTACCTTTTTTTTGTTGTAAGTGACCGTAAACGACGTTTTATTTCTTTCTAAATCGTTTCAGGCCTGACTCATTACTGTCCAATTAACGGGACTGGAGTACCCGACAACGAAGAACCTGAGGAAAAAAAGGGCAAAAACATCGTCTGCTTAGAAAAGAAGAGTTAACAATGTTATTCTTAAGCAGACACACCATACGAAATAAGTTCTGGAAAAGAGAAGCAGCTGAATGGGGAAAAAAAAAAAAAAAGAAAAACTTCCACCAAAGTCTTGGAACGGAAGGAGAGAGAAGAGGACGAGGCACTTGTCTCGGATATCTCAGAAGAAATTCTTACTAAGTGGCCATTATGTCAGAAAGTTGCATTTTTAGAGGCCTTTAATTGTAGATGGAAGAGAGCACCTCCAGCCATTTCGACAAGAGGTAGAGGAAAACCTTTTGTCACTCCCCTTTTCTTGGCGCTTTGTTTTTATGTGACATGTCGCCAAGCTTTATCGACTTTTTGAGAAGAAACGTTTCGGAGTTTAATGGCTGATGTTTTAATGGAAAGGTGATGTTTGCCGTTGATTTTTCCCGTATCCGGAGAAATGTTTTCTGACAGTAATTGCAGTGAAGTAAATTATAATTTGGATCAAAAAGTTTGAAAAGCGGAAACATAGGAGGATTTTTATTTGATTAAATGTAGAAAGAGATGACAATCTCGATGAAATAACTTTTCCTCATTCAAACAATTTCAGTATATTTATATATCTATATTTATCTTAACTTTATTATTTTGACAGAAAAAGCTATAATTAAAGAGAATTTTCACCAAAATAAAATATTCCCTCGGAGCTCAAAATTGTATTGAACAACAACAAAACCATAAGTAACTGGTTATATTTTTAATTAGAAAAAAATAGTGGTATCTACGTCCTTATTCAGGCACTCCCATGAATTGAAGCATTCTATTTTTGCCAAATTAATTTTTCTTTAAATTAAAAAAATCTTAGATTCTTGATTACCACTGCTACCAACAAATAGAAGAAAATAAGCATTTCTTCTATTTGTTGGTAGCAGTGGAAATCAAGAATCTAAGATTCCATTAATCCATAAACTTGCAAAAATTTCAAGAATCTGAGATAAACTAGAAATTAATTTTTTTCTCCAAGAATTTGAAAAATTTTAATTACATTTGGAGTTTAAAAACACAAATGTGTTAGGGTCTTTTTACTTCATATGACTAACTTTCTAAGCCTAACACACATAATTTGGCACAACCAAGCAATTATTATCAAAATTTTCGAGCAATGACTAATTTTTTAACTACCATTTTTTTACAAGGCAATTTTTGGACAATTTTGTATGAGATACAAAATATATAAAACTTATGTATATTTGTAATATTGGATAAATTCATTCATGATTATTTATTATTTGTTTGATTTACGTTGATTTACTATTGAGATGGATTAATCTGCGTATCTCATTAACTAAACCTCAATACTAAAATACAATAGCTACTGCTTTTATCAGAGCTTTTTTTTTCTCGTGTTGATTTTTGATGAGTTCTTGTTTTTTTTCATCGAAGCCACAATGGCCTGGTTGGTCAGGGTGTGATTCTCCTTATCGGAGGATAGTGAGTTCTATAATCACACCTTAACCGAAGATCCATTGTGTTTACTAAAGGCGTCTGGGGCCGTGGTCATAATGTCCTCCAAATGAAATAAAACCTCTGGGGTTGGCAGGTTAAGTATCAGGGGTCTTCTGTTTGATTCCTGCTTCTAAATTACGAAGACTACCAGCCAGCTGCTTCCATTATTAGAGTCCAATTTAGAGATGCTGGTGCAGCAAGAATAACTTGTTTTATGCAGTAATCATCAAATATTTAGGCTTACATAAATGTTAGCTTAGAGAGAGAGAGAGAGAGAGAGAGAGAAAGAAGGGAAGAAATCGTATTGAAAGCCACTGGATCTTTCTTGATTAGGAATATTTCATCTTTTACTATAACTCTAAGCTTTATCAATTTCCTATTGACGTTTTTAAAAACTATTGACTATTTTATAAACTCTTAAAATTTTACTCAATTAAATCTTCAAATCTAGAATTAAATTGAAATAAAACATTTGTTTATAAGGAATGCTTGAATCTCCATGCAAGTTTAGAGCAAGTGATCTTCAAAAAAACTGACTTTTTTCTTCTAGAGAGAAATCAAGTTCCCATTTAATGTTAAAAATTCCGAAAAAAGTATTGAAACCGAATTCTTGAAGCACATAGGGTGACAAAATTTTAGGATTATAATTAAGAAGAACGGGAAAAGGAAAAATTGTAAACTAAGTAAGAAATAAGATTGGTTTAAGTAAAGCATCCAGAAAAGAAAAATGTAAAAGTATACAAAAAAAAAGTAATCAAATCAGTTTTTATTTTCTGTGAATGAATTTATCTAGAGTTCATTCGTTGCACTTTCTTCCAATTGATGCAATACTGGATTCGAATGTTATGATGCAATTGTTTCTCAGAAGATAATAAGTTCTGTGGAGAATTGTTCTTAAGTTCTTAGGAACATTTTGCTTCATTCTTTGCAAATTCTTATACCTGATGCAATATTTGACTCGAATAATTGTCGCGTTGCTCTTAAGTTCCTCTGTGAGCAAATTGTTCACGTGTTTTTTAGAATTTTTTTATTCATTCTTAGCATATTCTATCACCTGACGCAATATAGAACTGGACTACTGTGACGCAAGTACTTTCCAGAAGACAATGAGTTTGCAATATATAAGGAGCTTAGCTTAGAGTAAATGTTTAAAATTCTCTATAATAGTTAATATAATGAATTTTATCATAACAAACACGTATGCATTTTGTAACTTATTTAAAAACTTATAAAAAACATTTTTTTGAATGCATCAATAATCTCGTTCAAGTTCTTTGCTCCTGTTGTGACATTTTAAGCTTTTCTTCTGCAATATTATAATCATCAATGAATCGTATACAAAATTTTAAACTTTTCTTTAAAAGTTTTTTATATTACTGATAACCGGATATACCAAATTCAATTACTTTGATGGAATTAATCATAAAACCAAATGATCTATCAAAGTAATAGAGTTTCATAGATGAAGCTATGAGATCATAATCCAAATTTGATTCGATGAAATTTTAGATGAGGCGCATACGGATTCGATTCATTTTATATACTTCAATATGGGTTTTAATCGTGTTACTCCAAGAAAAATTAGTCGAAGACACTTAAGAAAGCAATTTCTCACAAAATCTACCAAATTTGCTGTTCATCAAAACTACAAATAACGATAGGGTTAAGTTTTTGTGCAGCTGTATAAGGCTTTTGATACTTTGCAAAATTCTTTTAACACTTGTCAATGATAACAGAAAAGCATTCTTAATCATTTATATCATCTTAAAATACAAGGATTTCAAGGTAGTAATGTAACTCAACATATACAGGGTCTTGTTTCCTGGAAGGACTTTTAATAGACAATGTCAAGTGGCCTGAAAGGATCAGCGAAAAGTTCTAAAGAACCACACACGATAGACGTACATGGAAAGAGCAGAAATCTAAGTTCCATAGTCCATTGTCCTTCAGATGCCAGGATCTAACCATTTCGCTGTATGTATCATTCATTTGACACAGTGTAGTCGATGAGACGCTAGTTGGCTTGTTGATTACAGTGTCGTTTTCATTAAAGCCAAATTTAATCAAAGACACGTCGTATTTACTAAAGGTGGCAGAGGAACAATCAAACATGTTGTAGGCTAAACAGGTGTGGTCGATAATGTCCTCCAAGAGAAATAATACCTTTAAGGGTGGCAGGTCAAGTATTAGGGATCTTCTTGGTATTGTTTCTAAATTACGGAGCAAAATTATTGAACAAAAGTAAGAACTAAATTCAGGTGACTCTTACCTACTGCTTCCACCTAATTGGTACAGCCTACGTCTGGGTTAGGTGTAGGGAAATATGCTGGTGCAGCAACAACCATGTATTGGACAAGTATCAGCCGAAAACTGTTGTAATCCGTTTTTAACAGCCACAGCTTTTTATTGCCTTTCAGCAAGGATTTCCGTAGATAGAGGGTCTTACTCACGTGTCTAAAAGGTAAAAACCCGTTTAGAGAATTTTGTCCTTACTTGTGAACATTAGGCAACTGCCATTGAGGGATTCATTCTTATGGATATCTTTAGAAGGAGTTATGCCGTCTTGGATGTCACTTTAGTATTGACTTCCGCTGAGATTTACTTTTTGTCTACATCAGTATTGATTGATATTGTTTTCCTGGTAAAAAAAAAAAAAAAATTTCCTGTGCCTCTTGGCGATTTTTTGTTTGACGCCAATCCTGTTCATGCGGAACGCTGTGCAAACAGTAATGGCAGCCAAAACACAATGAAATTTTAAAAATAATGCAGTAAGCACATAAAAAAAGAAAAAATGTACTCACTTTATTTTGCTGGAATATCATCACTTTGAGATACACAGAATTCGGAACAAGTTCAGTATCCCCATACACTGATTTCTCGCCAAATCTGGTAGCCGTTGTTTACGTTGTAGTGTTGCCGATTTCAGCTTTTGTTTTTATTGTAGTGTTGCCAAATTTAGTTTTTGTTACTATTTTTATTTTTTCGTTGCCAGATTCCGTTTTTCTCGTGTTTTAAATAATTTTTACGTTATATATGTGCTTTTTTTAGTGGCAATAGCTTTTTTAGTTTCACTTCGAGAACTTTCCAGAACTTTCCTTGCTAGTTGTTCTACGTTTTAATTGCTAGTCATTTTAATTTCGTTTACTATTGCTGATAGAACTGGAGTTGTCTCCAGTGTCCAATTATCGTAATTTTCTTTTTTTTACTATTCCTTTTATGTTATTTACTTTTATTTGGTTTAATTTTAATATATATATTTTATTAAATGATATATTTTATTTTACATATTTAAAATCTTAAAATATTCTTTTTTAATTTCATTTTGTTAATTTATTTATTATTATCTTTTTATTGTTTTAATTACGTTATTTATTGTTTTAATTAAAAATGTCTCATGTTAAAAATGTTGTCGAAAAATATCAACAAATTCTATTAGCTAAAATTAAAGATAATAATGATGGATTATTGCTCAGGATTCGAAATTATTAATTAATTTATGATTCGCAAATATTAATTTTTTAATGGAAATTTGATTTGGAGAAAGTGTAATTATTTTATTTAAATTCTATTGCTTACATGTATCTTTTTATTGTATTCGTGTTTCAATTTTATTTACTTAAATTTATTTAAAAAATATTTTATTCACGTTTTTTTTTAAATTTTAAAAAATGTTTATATTTGAAAAATAAGTTTTTGCATGCTTTTTTTTAAATTTTATAAAGTATATATATTTAGAAAAATATTTGTGCACACTTTTTTTGTAAAATTAGATAATTATTTTTACTGAAATGTGACACTGGTGACAAACGAATAAAATGTCGAAATTAATCTACCCATCAGCATGTCAGCTTAACTTCATATCAAGTAAGTCCGTTATTTATATTTATTTCCCTTTTTAAATTTTCTGAAATGCTTATTTTTCGATCGAACTTAGGGAAATTTCCCGTTTTAATAAACGCGCGCCTAGCTTGGCGACTTAGCGATAAAGAAATTCGCCGCGTCGCCAAGTGTATGGGGATACTGAACTTGTTCCCAGAATTCTCTAATAGCACCTAAAGATATTAGCTTAAATTTATCCTGAGAAAAAACCAATCAGAACCGTGAATGGATTTCAGAATAACGTTTATGGTTATAATAAATAGAACAACATCTCCCAGCTTGGCGAGAATTCAAGGGGCACCCTCAAGTATAATCTAACCGTTTTCCTTGTATTTATTATATAACCAAGATTTTCGATGTAGTAATTAAAGAATTACTTTTTTTTTGAGGTTCAAACTCAAGAAATTCATCTCTACCAAGCTCTAGAGAGTTGTACAAAATAAAAAAGGCTTAATAATTTTGACTGTGGAGGTTCTATTTAAAAGAATGTTGTAAAATTAATATATATCTGAAAGATTATGAGGTATAATCCGTTCTACCACTAACAAACAGAAAAAAAGAAAAGAAAAATTCTCTCCACAAATTCTGTCACACACGCATGAAAACATCGGTTATCATATTTCTGATAAGAAATTGTTTACCAAGACTTATTCATGCTTAAAGTCGCATCCATTTTAGAGTAGAAGGAATTTTCTTCGAGACGAAATGATATACTGAGTAAAATAATACATTAACATAAGGTGCATTGAGTGCCCTCTACTAGCGAGTAATGTATTAGATGAATCATAATAAAATTTGATGAGTGCAAGAACCTAATATTTCCATTTTTGTTAAGCAATTCTAAATGTTTTTGTATGACAATGCTTATTGAAAATTACGAATCAAGTTAAGTATGACAAAAATATCTCTTTGAGGGGACATTTAGAATTTATATTCATTTAATTAATTATCATATTATCAATGAAAATTTCATTTTTAATTGGGTATCCCCAACAAGTTTTATAATGTTCCCACCAACACATTACAATTTGAGCTTTTCACATTAATTAGCTTAAAACTACTTTTGAAATGAACAGGTTTTATAAAATATAAATCATTGGTTGAAAACTATTTTATAAAGTTCACAAATATTAAAACTGTTTTTTCAGTATTAAATTGTTGGTTCATATTATTGGATGTATTTTTAAGGTAACCCGGCCTAAACTATGAGCTATTTAAGTATGGAAATATTTTAAATTATGTTTTTTGTTCTCTTAATGACTAATTCCTGTAGTAACTTATTGGTCACTAAATATGACTACCTATTTTTTTATTCTTAATTCTCTAAATTTTTTTTTAAAATAGAAGATGGGATTTAGAGAAAATAATTACACCGTGATTTTATAACTCTTAACATGAAAAGATTAAAATTAAAAAAATATGATATTTTACTGCATTTAACGCATTAAAAAACGATTTTGAATCCGGAATACAAAATTATGTATTTTTTAGAAAAAGAATAGCGTAATTCTTAGCCATTGAACCATAGCCATAGCCATTAATCCACGGACTGTATCTTCTGGTTAATGGATTTGGAATACTAGCTTATCATTAAACGCCTCGTAATTTTGAACCATTGTCAGGTGACGAGACCACACCTAAACTGGCAAACTCTACTTCACATTCACGCCACACCAATGGAAGCACTTTGGGTCACCCAACCAATCGCTGCCCAGGACGCTTCTCTTTGCTCATCTGACGAGAAGAGGTGTGGAGTTACTGTACAGTTGGGGTAGTGGCGATACATTATAATTAAATGGTGGCATAAAACTAAACTTGGCATAAAATCAAAAATTAATTTTAAAATCACAATCGCAAAATCAGCTTAAAATTAATCTTTTCATAAAGTTAAAATTAATTCAACTTGAAATACATAAAAATTAATATCATAGTTTAAAATCAATAACTGCTGAAGAAAAATTGCTTCATTTTCGATGCCATATTGGCAAAAGGTGTCATGTTCGCATATAATTCATGTAGTTAAAAAAGAGCCTACATATATTCCATTATTTACATTACAATATTTATACAGTTTATGTATGCATGTATATCTATATCTATCTATCTATCTATCTATATATATATATATATATATATATATATATATATATATATATATATATATATATATATATATATATATATATATATATATATATATATATATATATATATATATATATATATATTGTGGTGCTGAAATAATGCTCAAATTAAGGATTTCTGATTAAAAAAATTGACATTTTGTTTGAAATTTTTAATAAGTCTATTTCAAAATATCACTGATAAAAAAATTCTTAATTTATAAGACCAATCATGATTTTATATCTTTATTATTTCATGACACCAAAAGTCGCGTTTCGTAATTCATTACTTCAATCGGAAAGAAGGAGCCCAAAATAGGATTTGGGGAACCAATAAGACTTGTCATAATTAGTTTCCTTGAATAGAGCTGCAGAGTTTGTAGCAGATGTTTTTATCTTCCATAGTTCTTATTCACATTATTATTTGTATTCTGTATACTCACAGTGACTGTATTAAAATTTTAATACCACATTTTTTACTCACTTACGGTTAACTATTTTAACTTTAAAAAAGTTATTTCTAAAACATAAATTTTGAGGCCACTGTAGATTATTTGGAAAAGGCTTCGTTCTGCTGATCTGGTGGTGGTGAGTTCCATACCTGACCCAAGGGAAGATCTGTCGTGTTCACGAATAGTGATTGGAGCACGTAATGAAGTCAAAGTTGTCATGTCCTTTCGTTGTTGTATCGAGGCGTGGAAAGAAAGGTTCAATATCAGGTACCGATCTGGTCATTTGACTGTGGCTCTGAATTAACAGATGGTTGACTGGTTTTTGTGAATTTTCAGTAGGCAAAAGAAACGTATAACATATACATATATATATATATATATATATATATATATATATATATATATATATATATATATATATATATATATATATATATATATATATATATATATATATATATATATATATATATATATATATATATATATATATATATATATATATATATATATATATATATATATATATATATATATATATATATATATATATATATATATATATATATATATATATATATAACAAAAAAATAAACTGAATCGGTGCAAAAAAAAGAAGCAAAAGTCATCCTGAAAGAGAACATGCACTTCGCTTCGCATCAAAATCGTTTTCAGTAATTGAGAAAAAGACAAATAGGAGGGAAGTGTAAAATTAGATAGATAGTGATAGCCCCCAAAGAAGGGTCAAGTATTTTTAGCGCGTCATCAACACCCTTATTGATGGAAGGACGACCTTCAAATCCATGTGTTGTACCATCATTATCAGGCATCTGCTACAGTAAAGGGAGATTTTTTTTCCTCCTACAAAAAGAGCCATTCTAATTTCCAGGAACAAAGAGAAATAAAAAAAAATTCCCTTCGGGAAGATTGTCAACTGGGGGTGGTCGAAGGGGTTGGAGGGGTTAGAGGACTCTTCATTCGTGGATCGATCTGGAACAGCGCATTTCGTCGCCGCGGGTTAAGACGCCACCCCGCAGTTATGCATTCTCATGCTATTTTGATTCTTATACTACGTTTCCCCCCCCTCCCCAAACGCCCTCGCCGAACCCCCTTTTTCCTCGACTCTGAATCACGAGGAGGTGGGTAAGGAGCGTGGGGAGCGAGAATTCATTCGAAATTCTTTCGAACAGCACTGGAAGAGAGCGCTGTGTGGGCTGGTGATGAGGAATTCTGGGAAAACTGTTTTCTGGTAGGAAAAACAACATGCAGTGGGGATGTATTAACACCGATACAGCGGTTGGGGGTGGGAGTGTCGCGGGAAGGCGGTTGCCGTGACGACGACGGAACAGGTGAGTGGATCAACAGGTAAAAGACGTCATGATCGCGAAAAAGGTAACAACTGTTGCTTTTGGGGATGCGCTGAGGACGTGCCGCGCCTGTAATCCTCCACCAATCCCCGTGATCCAGAACTTCCGGTGATCGCTACTAAATCCGGCGTAATTTGCGAAACCATTATCGATCGTCTCATTTCGTAGGAAGAAGCTCTTGCCAGTGAACTGACAGCAGTTTCTCAATCATAATTAAGAATGAAAGAAATAATGATTTGGATTAAGTGTCCAAATAATCGTCATTCCTTTGATCGTTAATAAGCTTATGAAACGGAGCTCTCATATAATCCATTGATAAACATTCGAATGTTAAAGAGTTTAATTTCAAAATTGAATCGTCACATAACTTCTTCACTTCAAATCTTTCGAATATAGAACAAAGGAAAGATAATAATTTGTTAATGGTCTAAGTTATCAACTTACCTTCATCCGTCAATTAAGAAATAGAGCATTTAAATCACTGTTATCATATAACTCAATGATAAACATTAAAATCTTAATAAAGATTCTAGATACAAAATTGAATCGTCACCTAATATCTTCAATTCAAATCTTTCGAATATAGAACAAAGGAAAGATAATGATTTGTTAATGGTCTAACTTATCAACTTTCCTTCATCCGTCAATTAAGAAATAGAGCATTCAAATCACTGTTATCATATAACCCATTGATAAACATAGAAATCTTAATAAAGATTCTAGATGCAAAATTGAATCGTCACCTAATTTCTTCAATTCAAATCTTTCGAATATAGAACAAAGGAAAGATTATGATTTGTTAATGGCCTAACTTATCAACTTTCCTTCATCCGTCAATTAAGAAATAGAGCATTCAAATCACTGTTATCATATAACCCATTGATAAACATATAAATCTTAATAAAGATTCTAGATGCAAAATTGAATCGTCACCTAATTTCTTCAATTCAAATCTTTCGAATAAAGAACAAAGGAAAGATAATGATTTGTTAATGGTCTAACTTATCAACTTACCTTCATCCGTCAATTAAGAAATAGAGCATTCAAATCACTGTTATCATATAACCCATTGATAAACATTAAAATCTTAATAAAGATTCTAGATGCAAAATTGAATCGTCACCTAATTTCTTCAATTCAAATCTTTCGAATAAAGAACAAAGAGCAGAAATCTTTCAAATAAAGAACAAAGAACAGAACAAAGGAAAGAAAATGATTTGGATTAAAGGTCCTAATCATTATCTTTCCTTGGTTCGCTTAGAACACTCGAACCATTCTTATCACAGGATCAAAATCACACATTACTTTCATATTCTTTAATTCAAGTTCTCTTTGGAATTTAAATTTAGAGACCTTTATAAATATTACGACTGGGGGGACTCATATATTGGAGTATTAATAATCATCGATTTATATACGGAAAGATAAATTCAAAATAAATTTACCTTTTATTTAGTGATAAATTTTTGTTATTGCCTTTTATTTCTACTACTTACTCTGAGCCAGATCAGATTCCTGAGACCTCAGTTTTAATTACCAAAGAGAAAACAGGTACAATGCCTGTTCATCATGTTATTCAGAGCTCCCTAACGTAAAATACAGACTTTGTTTCGGAAAATGAGTTTTCATAATATCGAAGCAGGAACTAAGTAGCAGACCTTCCAAAGTTGCCATTTGGATCATCCTTATAGTTATTATTTCACTTGCAAAATGATGTGATACAAATGCCTTTAATACTCAAGTTTAAATATCGAAAGTGTGGGATTTAAACATAAAGAGAAATATGAGTGAAAGGTCAAGTAAGAAAAAAGTAATGAACAAGTTAGACTTTTGGAGATTTTAATGGCCTTCACAGACACAAGTCATTTAATAGATCCACATCAGATAATTTCGCTTGTGATTTATCAGTACAAATTGAAATTTATAATGTGAAAAAAAGTTGGCGGTGTGAATTAAGTCAATAGAGAGCGTCTTTCGTTTGGATCAGAGCACCACGAAGATGAAAGTACGACTTCACTCTTTTTAAAGTGCCTCGTAACTTTGAACCACGGTCAAGTGACGAGGCCACACCTGAGCTGGCACCCTCTTCTCCACATCCACACCACACCAGCGGAAGGACTTTGAACATCATATATTAACGTGAACACGTCCCCAACCCACGGAGCTCCAGCAACCCAGTGAAGGAGATTACACCGTGGTCACTCTCCCAACCACTGCCCGCGGCAAATGATGCTTCACTTTGCTGAGCTTACGGGAAGCGGCGTGATGCTGCTGAGCCACTGGAGCTCTGACAGAAAATTAAAACAGCCCAACGATTAATAATTGAATAACAAACGCTTTGCAACTCAAGTTCTACTTAAAACCACATCCACATACTCATCTGCGCTGAGATGTAATTTAACATTTACTTTTTTTGAGTACATATCTTTTCTAAATTTATTTCAAACAACAATGTTTTAAGATTGATAGAATGTTTCTTCAGTTTTTGAAAACTGATTTCATGTTTGTTTTCATTATTACAACAACTGATACCTAATCGCCAAAATTTTGAGAAAAGATGTTCCCTTAATTCAAAATCCTGCGGAATGTAATGTCTCTATTGCGCAGAACACTGTGCCAGCGCGGAAAGGCATGCAAATGATGCACATAAAATTGAGTAAAATTCCTGTAGCCTTACTTTATAACAAATTGTATTGTCCATTCTTTCGTATTGGAAAATGACCATATATAAATACTGTGTTCTCGAGCCCCGGATTTTCACTTTAAGATTTATGGGTGCGAAAAACTTTCCTGTCACCAAGTGCCTTGCAATTTTAGGCCACGATCAGGTGACGAGGTTACAACTGAGTTGAAACCATCCTCCCCACATCCACGCCACACCAGAAGAAGGACCTTGGAGACCACAGATTAATGTGCACATGTCCTCAACCCGCGGAGCTCCAGCAACCCTATGAGGGAAATGTGACCACCCTCTCAATCACTCACAGCGGGTAGCGATGCTTTTCTTTGCGGATCGTACGGGAAACGGCAGGAAGCTGCTGGGGTTCGGACTAATGACCATAAGAAATCTGCATAGTCATCGATTCATTGAAGTTTTGTAGGGAACTTAAAATTAACCCAAACTATAAGCGTAAATAATTTTCTTAATCTAACGCGTGATTAATTAAAACTAATCCTCGTTGTATACTATATACACTAGTGTCCGATTCATTAATCGGACACTAGTATAGTTACAAGCGTGAGGAAATGGGCATACATAAGGAATGGGTTACAAGCATAAGGAAATGGGAATTTCGGCAATAAAGGGATTCAATGTATGAAAATTTGCTTATTCCTTATACTGGAAATAATATAAAAACATTTACATAGGACTATAATTTTCGTTGAAGCCCGGTGGCTTAGTGGCAGCGTTTCACGCTCCCATGACACAGGTCCGAGGTTCGATCCTCGGGCTGGGCAAGGTTGATTCAGCCTTTCATTGCTTCAGTGGGTCGATTAACTGAGTACCAAGCATGCTTGGGAACTAAACACTGGGAGTCTTACGTTTGACTGACCACCTAACTGGGACATATGCTTCGCATCCCAGGGCCCTCGGTCATGAAAACAGTTATGGGCACTGCAGGCCTTGGCCTACATGGGCTGTCGTGCCATAGAGTTTAGTTTAGTTTATAATATAGGCTGATAAGCAAATGAGAGAAGGATTAAATAAAGTTGTATGTATCATAGGACACATTTTTCATTATTTTATCTTGATTGTAGCTTTTGCTGTTTTTTCCCTTTAAAAAAATAAGAGATCACAGGAACCTCTCATACTGTTAATGAGGCTATTGATCAATGGTTGCAGCAATAACTCCCAGTCTTTCAAAATATTCTATTTTTAAACCTGGATTGTATTGGGATGAGGTTATCTACATGCAGTGGTTCTTTATAAAACATCCTGCAAGTATTCTATGGAACTTGGGTTTTGAGATCTCATCGACTCCTTTTTATACCTATTCTTCCAGATTATCATAGACAAACATATCTCAGAGTTATTGGATACTATCAATCCCAAAAACCAATCGGTTTCCCACAATTTATTAAAATTGTCATCCATTAGATTAACAAATTTTGTAATAACATTTTGTTATCACTGTAAGATCATAGAAAAATGAGGTGGTTACGCCTGTTTAAAATGATTCCTTCCTATATACGGAACCCGGTGCCACCAAAGATATCTATTTCTTTGGTGTTAAAAAGATCATAATATCTGCCACGTTCTCTTCAGAGGAAAACTCTTTAAGAAATGCTTTGTGTCTGAAGTCAAAACTCGTGACTGAAGAGGATATGGCGCTAACTTTAATATAATCAGGAGTCGTGTTCGCAGCTTCAAAATAACGGTCTCTTCTGTGAAACTGAAAAAGAAGGACACACATCACTGATCTCTAAATGTAAATGCTCTTCTTGGCATCTATGTAAGATTTGCTTAGGTACCATTGTCTCAGTAGCAACAATGTCTAGAAACAGCCTAAGCCATGCTCATCTCTCTCGGTACCACCCACTCAAAACGACGCAACAATCTACCAAAGATGTCGTTGCTTTTGGACAACTTTGTTCTGTTCTTCTGATGATCGTACCCAGTATCTGAAACTGTTGGCTTTCAAATAAAGTCA
Organism: Latrodectus hesperus; assembly: GCA_037975125.1. Taxonomy (NCBI): domain Eukaryota; kingdom Metazoa; phylum Arthropoda; class Arachnida; order Araneae; family Theridiidae; genus Latrodectus; species Latrodectus hesperus. The sequence continues at coordinate 6,271,941 of JAJQOW010000018.1, read as the reverse complement.
ATAGTTTCAGATACTGGGTACATCGTAATCGATATTTGTAGACAGTGAGCTACTTCTGCTAGTGACTCAACAGCTTCAAGTTTACCAACGACTTCCATAAGATTTATGGTATTGCGATAATTCATCGCATTTTGCTTATAAAGGGAAACTAGAAAATTACTATTCAAAATATAATTTTAATCTCGATTACATAGTTCCAACGAAATGAAAGCAGCCTAATCACTGCATTCTGTGAGCCAACGGCTTCAGTGTGAATACTGAAATAAACAGGAATTATTATTTATTCTATTCTTAATTGAAGAGGACTTGGGTTTTAAGTCTTCCATTTCTTTTCACCCTTAAATGCAGATTGTGTTGTGGTAAAAAATTAATGTTTTAACTGGTAAACTGATTCATACAGAAATGACTTCTGATATTGATTTATAGCGGGCCAGATATCAAAATTTAAATGATTCTGTGTAGACATTCTAATTGGAATATCTGTGGAAGAATTTATTTTCTTTAAAATAATGAATTTCATAAGCATAAATTGTTATTTTTTTAATGAAAATTTTTGTTTTTCAACTTTAAAATTTTAAATTCCTTTATTTACCAATAAACAGGATGATATATATAATATATATATATATATATATATATATATATATATATATATATATATATATATATATATATATATATATATATATATATATATATATATATATATATATATATATATATATATTTGACATTTGTACACATACATGCTTCCTTCACCATTCCCATTTGCAATAGTAATCATAGAAATTACAAGATTAATAACTATTATTTTAGTTAATTGAGCATTTAATTATTTTATTAATATAACTGAAACAAAAATTTTTTAACTACAATAAATCATCACAATTTATAAAATTTTCCCTACTGATAATATAATGAGAATTTTTTCCCTCTGAATTTAAAATCTAAAATCACGAGGAATTTTCAAACAAAATATCTTTAAATTTTTATTAAGTTAGTATTTGGTGAAATATTTACTTAAAAAAGTATACACTAAATGTTTTTAATTACAATTAGGGTCAGGAAGAAAATTTAAAAACTTCTAACTTTGTCATATCAAATTCTTTTGCAATTTAAAGTAAAATGTCAATGAGGATTTTGCTTGGTAATATATATATATATATATATATATATATATATATATATATATATATATATATATATATATATATATATATATATATATTATTAAAATTGCAAACTGTATTATTTATACGAAATATATTTATGTATTTATCCGTATATATGGTATAACTAATAAAGTTTCATCATAATCATTTTAAAAAGCATTGTTTTACTTTTAATACTTTTATTTTTTATAATAATAAGGATTACTTTTATTAATTTTATTTTTTATAATAAATTTAAAACTTACTGAATTCTTTCTATTATGCTTTGTTTTTAATTTCCTTATTTATATTTAAAGGTATTTCTTTCGATAATATTCTAAGAAAGTTTTGCTCAAAAAATTGTTTTTTGGGGAATAAAAAGCTTTGTATCGCTATAAAAAAAGGAAGAGTAAAAGGGATTTCGTTTTTTTACATCGTTAACAAAAGATATAAAAGAGGGTTGAAAATCCGGTCATTGTGGCGTTGTTGGAGATAAAAGAACTCTCTTTCCATTAAAAAAAAAAGAAAAAAGTTTTCTATCGTAATGTTTTAGAAAATAAAATTTGGAGCTCTTGGCTTAATTCATTCTTTAGTTTGTGAAAATTATTACCTGATTAATTCATTGAGATAAAGTGAATAGCCATTTAGTCTATATGTAGGTTAAATCTGGTTCCTAAGTTCTTATGAGAATGTATATTTCTATGCACACTGTTAGGATACCAGACAGAGCTTTACAATACTAACAACGATCAAATGACGAGGTTGACAATTGAGTTGTTAGCTTCATTTCCATGTCATAGTACAATATTTAAAGGTCATTATATTCTAAGAAACTTGTTAACACGACTTGGCTCTCTCAGCAGGACGATATCAAACTGAATCAGGAATCGAACTTGTTTCCTTCTGGATTTGAAACAGATTTCTTCCTAAACAGGCAATTATAGCCACCTCTTGGTACTTATATACTGATATTTACAAAACTGTGATTATTAATTTCCTTGCATTATTGCCTAAAATATCCGATTGCTTCTTTCTACAAACTGAAACCTATGAACTAGGGTCAAATGACGAAGTCAACATCTGAGTTTATACTTTCGTCTCCACAATTTTACACCATATCCCCAAGATAACATTGAAATTAAATATTGGTATAATGTACATTGGATATGAACAAATTATATCTATTTACTTAAGGTGTTTCCCTACTCTTTGATTTGAAAACGTTTTAGGGAAATAATGATGTAAATTAAATATTTTTTCAGTTTATCAGTTTAATATGTTTTAATGTATTTACTTTTAGGTAATAAAGTAAATGCATGAAAAATGGCATCTTTTGTAGGGGTTTTCTATAAAATAATAACACAAATGTTTAAATAAACACATTTAAATAGCATCCATCGAGTTGATCGAGCACTACAACTTAGAACACATTGAGTTTCGAACAATCTATCACCTAGTTACTAGAACAACACTTTCCCAAACACAATAATCACATCGGTTTCTCAGTATTCACTGAAAACGGGATTTCTTTTTGAAATAAAATTATATTGATGAAAACAACTTTTAAATTTTTTCCAAACGATTAAAATTACGAAAAAAATAATAAACAAAGAATTTATGCATCGTGAATTTAATAACATATTCTAAAACATGTTTTGCAAGAAACATCTGCGTAGAAATTCTGATGAGATTGCGAATAATCTCACAATAAGCTATCGCAAATTGGAAATAAAAAAAAGGGCTGAAAATTTAAAATAAATTTTTTTTCTGTTAGTTCTCGCTCTCTCTCTTTTACCTCGTACACGTTGCTATGGGAACCAAGGTTGCTTCGGAGGAAGCGATAAAAGAGCGACAACCGGAGAGATTACTGTGGAAAACACCGTATACCATTTCTGTGCTTCATCAAGCAGAAAAGTAATATTCACGAAAACTTTTTTCTAAAATTTTTTTTAGATTGAAACGTATTCATGTAAAAAAGTAAGTTTATTATTTCCATGGGAATAGTTTGGAATTAAATATTAAGCTTCTCTAAAATATTTTATACTCTGTCGTTAGCGCTTAGAATTTTGGAATTATTTAGAGATAGAAACTATTTTTTTTAACAAACCGATGAAAATATAACTAACATTATTTTTTCATTTTTGTAAAACGGCATAAAAATCTTTTAATTGGAACGGTTGTTGTTGTGTGCCAGCTAGGCTGGCAATATGGTGTGCGCTGCTCCACTTTTCCAACTGAACCATATTTGGTGTGGAGTTCGACTTCTTCAGTACACACATGCCATAGGAACCCGTTTATAGGGTAAACAATCATTCACCTCATTCATACAAGGGAAGGGACAAAGACAGGATAGATAGAGAGAGAAAAAGTACATCCATGCCTGAACCGAGATTCGAACCCAGGACTTCCTTATCCACTGACCACTAGACAAGATGGGCGGCAATTGGAACGGTGGATATGTCAAATAAAAATATAAATATTATCCTTACAAAATAGAATTCGTTGTTCACTCCTAAAGATTATGTGTGTAAAAATAATTTACGCCTTTTTATTCTAAATTCATCTGCTCTATTCTTTAGTTTATCATTTCATGTGTTCGATACTCAATTTGACATAGATAACTGTGGTAGCACTCAAAATCCATTTTAAATTTTTGGTCCATATCTATTAAACTGTCAATATAGAGCGGGTGTCAAACCTGATAGATTATACGCTAACAGTTTATTTTATTTCCAATGACAGGCAAATACAAGAAATAACACATATAAAACACAGGAAAAATCACAAAGAGACGAAGACAGGATAGGTGAATACAGTACATAAACGTAATCGAGATGCCTGGAGTCATTGCCTCAAAAGTTCTCTGGCTTGCCAATAAAGCGAGGATTCAGAGCTGAAATACTGTGCAGCAAATTAACAGTTTATTTGTTGCATTATATTTATTTCTAGATATTGCTGAGGTATGATGCCAAACTACTGTTATTTTAAAATTAGGAATAGTAGGCGAGATCAACAACTGATCGAGCAATTTATTTCCAAATTTTCTACACTACAGCAATACACCAGACAAAATATCATGAAATTCTAGCTTGAATGACAAACAGAGGATTATGAATCATGGGATCAATCCCTAAGATGGTATTTGTCCTCCTTTTTGACTGCCAAATACGCTTATATTAATTGAGACTGACTGTGTATATGAGTCATGGTAAGTTGATGATGACAGAGTTCCCATGGTTCAATATACTTTTAGAATTTACAACCTCATAATGATTTGCAGTGACAAAAGACTCTACAAAGTTATGATAGGAATCAGAAATAAATTCTGTGAATTATTCTTACAGTCTTTGTTACAGAGAAGGCTACTTTTGACAATTCGCAATGAGACAGTAGAACTTCAATTATCCGAATCAATTGGAACCGGCCCTCATTCGGATAACTAGAAATTTTCGAAAAAAGTTGTTGATGTTACTTATGACACTTGGACAAGCCAAGCTTGCTATGCCGTTGGTTATGCGAATGTATATCAGTGAGGAGCTTCTATTGTTTAACCAGAACACCACGAAGGCAAAAGTACGATTTAAAAAGGATTCCAACGGCACGCGGTGTTTCCAGGCGTCACCCTCAAAAGTACTGACCGCGCCCGATGATCGAAAAGAGGATCTATTTTAATCAATTATTGAGCTTTTAAAATGAGATAAAAAACTACGCACTTTTAAAGAAAAAGAACTTTTGATCAATTAAATGAAAATGCAATGCTTTTACACGTTAAGGTACTTACAAGTGTTTGTATAGAGCTCTAAATGAAAAGTCATTGCTTACTGAAGATCTCGGCCAGAACAAGACATTTCAATGTATTCCTCCATTTTCGGGCAGCCATGTCGCACATCAGCTTCAATTTGCATGTAATCACTCTCAGGCTGATGTTCTGTCCTTTCCAAAACAGTTTCAAAGCCGCAAATACTTCGTTAACTGATGGTCTCTTGTCTGCTTCAATTTTGACATTCAGGTCAGCTTCTTCATTGACAATTTCAATAAGTTACGATCATTTCGAAATTTAGGATCCTACTCATTATCCATTCTTCAGGACTAACTTTTGAATACCTAAATTTTCAAAAAAATGCTTATGAATTAATCAAACGACATATTATAAAATTCTCCATTTCTCCCTTGTCCTACTTTTCCTATTCTTAAGAGTTTACCTATTTTACATTTTATCCTTCTCTTCTTCACTCTAATATTTTCTTCTGAAATTCTGAATGCGATTCGAATAGTTGGAGTTCTATTCTATGTAGAGAAAAAAATTACGGTCTTTTATCTAAGCAACGATCAAATTACAATGATAACACACCAGCAAATATATATATATATATATATATATATATATATATATATATATATATATATATATATATATATATATATATATATATATATATATATATATATATATATATATATATATATATATATATATATATATATATATATATATATATATATATATATATATATATATATATATATATATATATATATATATATATATATATATATATATATATATATATATATATATATATATATATATATATATATATATATATATATATACATACACGTTGTTAAAGGATATTTTCAACTGTTTTAAATGGTTTGCAATTATCAACCAGTCAATTTAATTGTACCATTAAAATATTAATGCACTCAGAAGATGTGCAGCTGTTATTCTGTTATTGTCATTAACAGAATGTTATTTAAAAGCTGCTGCGAATGATGAATTCACACTACATTAATTCATAGTTATTCACTTTTCTGACCACGAAAATAGTATGATATCCATACCTCCAATCTAT